>JBBBVU010000021.1:15482762-15504634 GCA_037177055.1 Atherinosoma microstoma | reverse complement strand
TAGATAGATAGATAGATAGATAGATAGATAGATAGATAGATAGATAGATAGATAGATAGATAGATAGATAGATATAGGATGGCAACACCTCCACCTCCTGACCCTATGAGAATAGGCTGTCTTGGCAGTCTTGTCCTGTGGAAGTGTATATGATATAAATGTGCAGCAAATCTGTCCACAAACATTTTCCATTGTCAGTCATGTGTGTCCAAAAACAACACGGTAAATTTAAATAATTGATAGTTATTTCCTTTAATAGAGGTTACTTTGATTGTTTTGATTGTATTAAGTATACCAATATTCTTAATTAAACAATTTGGTCCTGCAACACCAACTCTACAGCCAGTAAAACTTAGTTTATTGTGACAGTACCAGAGTTTTGTTTCATATAACACAGAAGCTACTGTAGAAATCACAAAAACACAAGAGGAAGAAAGACATGTAAATAATATAAAAGCTTGGATTAATTGAATTAAATTATATGAGATTGAATTAAATGTGTGACTGTACTGATGTTTTTTGTTTTTATTTAATTTTGTTTTCAATGGTCCATATTCAAGGACATCCATTACATTGCCTTTTTCACCATAGCAACTCTTTCATCAATTGGCAATCTCAAAGCAAAGTGACTATGTTAGAAAAGAAGTAGAAAAACAAACCCATAAAAATGAATCTGCTGCTCCCCAGAAAGTGACAAAGTGTGAAAAGCCACAGTTATACAAATGGCTGGCTCCTAAAGCTAATCAATCCTTCTTAATTTGGTGTAGTCCAATTTGCTTCCACATTGTAATGCCAGTGGAGGCAAATGGTCTGGCTGCATCCTTTATCACTAGGTATGGGGAAAAATCAATGGCTTATTTGTATTTCTTTCAACCAATCTCAATTGGCCCAAAAAGTCCAAGATGCTTCTCCAAAATAAAGTCAGGTTGCTGATGGAGCTGTTGGGTAAGGATGTATGTTTACTATAGAACAGCAGATGTTGTTAAAATATTATTTATCTTTATAATGTTTCACTAAAAAAATCTAAATACTCCCACTAGTGCTCTTTATTTGCATGCCTAGTTTTAGAGATAAAAATATCTAACAGATTTGTCTAATATAGTGTATGACATGTCAAGTCACAGAACATAATTATCACTAAACTCTTAGTGAGTTATTTGCATTTTCTTCCACATGATCTTGAGGAGTAGTATGATGCTTTTAAGTTTAACTCACAGATCATTTAACACAATCCAATGTGTTTGTAGTGGTGTGCTGGTTATAGTACTGTATAAAATAGATACATAAAAATAAATTACAATTACAGTCTGACACTATTATATGTTTCTCTTTATATGACTCTGAGCCAGATGTGTTTTTATATAAGCCCTAAATTGTATTAATGCTTAAAGTTATAATATTGTATGGCTTGGTCACTCAGTGTGGTTTCTATGACTTTAAAGAAAATCAATTATTATGTTTGTCTGATTAAAATAAGACTTAAAAAACATGTAAGCATGTTAGTCTGACAGAAAATCTTATGCATCTTTTTTTAAAGATGAACTAACACCCTGACAATGATGTTAAGACCCAGATAGCAGACATATTTTGGCCTAATCTGGGCTACTTTTTGCTCAGTTAAGCCACTGGCAAGTGTTGTGTGGGCCAGATGTCAGATGCCAGCCTGGACGTGGGTTTGGGATGTGTCTTGTGGGCCACATATGGTACGGATGTCAGTTGTTGGCATATATGTGGATTACGGTGAGTGTCGTGTGGGCCAGAATTTGCCCAAATATGAGGAGCTAGCTTGAACACAAATTACAACAATTTCCTTTTGAGTCACATGTGGTGGTCATGTTGGTGAGTTTTGACAGCCACAAGCCGTAAATCAAGGCCAAATATGGGCCAAACTAAACCGCAGATGTGGGTCATATTTGGGCGAAACATATTCTGCTATATCTGGGGAGTCTAATTACCCTTTCCTGAATATGTTCAACTGACTCAAACTGGGAGATTATCTCCTATTGGTTGTTTATTCATGCTGGCCAGAATACTAACTTTAATTGAATAATTATTTCTAAACTGGAGAGTGCAAGCTCCACAGAAAAAAACAATAAGAAAAAAAAGTAAACCTATAAGAACAGAGTATACCCACAAGGGATGGCATGAACCCTATTTGTATCTTAATCGAAGGGGGAAAAATACTGTAGGCCTACATCTGATATGTACAAAGCTGCGTAGAATTAAACTCAACAAAGTAGTTTGAAAACAGTTAATTTGTTTGTCATATGTTCAGGTCAATGACCAAATAGATCTACCAAAAAAAGCCAAAGCCGTAAGGGTAGAGACAGACATAGTCATTAGCCTAAATAAATTTCCCTCCCGTAGTTGTACACTGAGAAAATAAAGGACAGTTGTGTTTTCCCAGTAAATAACTACATAAATAAATGCCTTAGTCCAAATACAGTAACCTCAGCTTGACTCACTTATGCATGCAAATATACTGTAGATTTGTGCTGTGGTCGGTAGTCGATGGACAAGCATAAAGCCATCAGGTATTAGATCAGACCCATCCCATGTTACCTTTACGTCCAAGACCTCAGGTTGACAGGAGCTAAATAACAGCAGTCATATTGTGCATACAGACTTTAAAAAGAATTTTGTTTTTAGATGTCCAATATTCAGTTTTTTATTTTAAAAATACTCTAGGTGCCATTATTTTATTTACTTTTTTGACATGCATTAGAACCATTTCTGTTATCTCAACATAGCTGAGAAAATTGTTCAGTTGTGCAGCATCTACCACCATTACTGAGGCACTAACCACGTATTTGTTTATATTTTCATATTCATTTTAGCCAAAACAAATTGAGTAAAAATTGTGACATGTTTCTCTGAATGAAAGCACATCAAAGCTGATCATCATTCGGAGGAACCTACAGGAATGCCAATCCACTCGTCTCCCCCCTCTCTCCAGGCTCGCCCTCTGCACAGAGGGAGGCTGCGATGGAGGGATAGACGGAGGGGATTACTGAGCGTTGTCTCATTCAGTAGCAGTATGAGTCATCCTGCTGTATCACTGGCAGTGTGTGTAACACCCACATAACACCATGAACCAAAGCATACACATGCTCACAAACACACACTGCTCTCCCGTAAACCATATGTTAGAGCTGTGACATTAAATATTAGACCTTTCTGAATCCTATACCAATAAATCCTGAGGCTGGCTGCAGCTGTGTGCAACATGCAAGTATAAAATCACCTCCAACCACTCCACCCTTCTGCAGCAGTAATCACCAAAAAAGGAGACATCTAAATCTGACTTTCCTGTAAAGTTCACCATGAATATAAAAAACAAAAAAAAAATGAGGGTTTTGAGACTATGGCTGCACCTGTATGCTCTGTCATGATCAAGAATCTGCATTTGATCATTTGTTCAGGACCACAGAATTAAGCCTTAGTGAAAATGTAAATGTTGGATCCTCTTGGGAAATCCTTTTCATGCATAATGCATGTGTAACAAACAAGGGCAAAAACAAGACCCTATTTTCTTATTCTTCTCGGTTTGCATGCTTGCAGGGAGACATGATGCAGCAACACTAAGTGAAATGGGGAGCTGAGAAAATAGTGAGAAAAGGTTAGACAAGAAGAGTGGTAGCACTTGTGTTAGCTTAACAATTTCCTCTTTTAACCATTCAGCAGCTATTATTTTGCTGAACCAAGTAGCTGCTGAGGCAGATACAAGACATAAGATTACTTTCAGGCAAGAAGAAAGTCAAAAATCATATTTCCCAAAATGTCAAATATTTAACTTGATTTTCAAGATTTGAGTTTAGTTTCCTAAAACCTCCCTTTTTCTCTCATTCATTTTTTTTCTGTTCCCCTTCTGTCCTTTCAACAACTACAGTATGCAAGCCTACCTTTCACCCTCAGGCACTTTCTCTATATTTCTGCAGCACAGCATTTTTCTTTTACACTGTTAATCTGTCATTTCCTACTCTGCTCCTCTCCCTTTTTCACGTAATGCTTTTACTTCTGACATAGCTGAGTGGGAAATAATAGATATATTTGTTTGCCGAGACATAGCCACTCTGAGAGCTCATTAAACACCCGATAGGAGGTACTCCACAGCATGCAGTGGCAGCAGCAGCGTCAGATAAATCTGCTTGATAGATATATCTAATAATTCCACATTTTTTCTTCTCTTCCTGTCAGGAATCTGATGGGGAAATGCGACAAGACACAAGGTTGGCCACTTTCACTTTTACCCCTTCTTCTCCCTGTATTGACACCTCCACCGCACCTCTTCTCCCTCTCCTTCTCTCCATCACTCCCATTACCCCTCCTCTTTCTACACACTTCCTCCTGCTCTATTCAATTCACAGCTCCCTCTCTCATTTTCTCTCTTCGTGCCGCCCCTCCCCTCTCTCTGCCTACGAGCCTGTCTCCAGTCAGAGTCTTCCTCTAAATGCATGCTGCTCTGAGGGGATGTACAGGCACATGAATATAGTGATCATATCAGCTGAAAATGAGGCGAAAAGCGCATAAACGGTAAGGCAAGAAGGAAAGAAGTGCACGCCTGGATTCATTTGCTGCTCTGAGATGAGTGAGTGTGGCTGCTTTGCCTTACTTGTAAAAATCATGATTGTTTGAGTCTTCTGTTGCTATTGTACCTTGCTGTCCATGTGTTGCATAGTCATAGAGTGCTGTGACAAAAAGTGTTGGATAGCCTGCTAAACATTCAACAGTACAGTATGACTGGAGAGTTGGGAGGAATATGTTTGAGTAAACTGAAGCTTTTCTGGTTATAACTCACTGCAGCAAAGCGGCTGCTCAAGACAGTTTGTTTCACCTGAAGTAAATCTGCCGTTGTTTTGTATTTATTTGTTTATTCATTTTTGCTCGGTCGATTCAGATGTCATTTGAATTTTGTTAGTGTGAGAATAATGAGGCGCCAAATGTTTTCCTAACCCTGAATTGATTCTCATATTCATGGGCAAGTTAATACCACAGAGAGGCAATTATGGCTAAACAAGTGCATCATGAGAAAAAAAAAAGTTGTTCTCATTAAACAAACTCCTCACCTTGTGAAAAACAGAGGCAGAGCAGCAAAGGAGAAGCTTTAATACAGTGTTTTACCTGATCCTTTGAGAGATGAACTTGTTTTTTACAGAGGAATTCGTGAGATCTTTCTTCATACACTGCCACTTGGTGGCCTTATTATCTGAATGTCAGCATAACATGATCATAACATATTGAAGTTAATTGCTTTCACCTCTGGTCTAAACCTCCAGCTAGTGAGGAAACATTGATTTTGGAGATGATTCCCTGCTTCCTGTTACATAATTAAAGCAAACAGCACCTCAAATAAGGTGCCATCCAGAGGGAAACTTTGGATCCTTGAAGTGAGTTTTGAACTTCCTGCACAGTAGAAAGAGATTTAATTAACATAATGGAGAGAGTGGAGTGAACAATGTGTGCTAACCCTTTTGGCAGTTTGAGTAATATTAGCTTATAATTAATCTATCATTCGTGGGAATAAAAATAGCACTTAAATTATATCTAGTCTAGTGAACTTTACTACTGTGCTGTATGTGGAGTTGAGCTTTACAACATCCAACATTTGTCAAATAATCTAATCCATCTCAGTTTTGAATTTTTTTCCCCATAATTTCCGACAAAAATTTCTGTTTAAAAAAAATGTTTGGTGATTTCAATGCAAAATACTTTTTAAAAAATTACTTTAAAGTGATGAAGGGTGACTAAACAAACCCCCAGCAGCAAATCATGCTCCTCTGCAGTTTTCTGAAATGTTTCTTTTCAATAAGCCACAGCATATCAACACTTTGTTCTTCGCTTGCATGTTGAGTAAAATCACCGCACCGTTCAAAATCTTCCCATGCAGTGAGAGTAATATGAACAGGACATGACAGAATGAGCACATTAGCCAAATAAAAGTCTGTTTTCATGAAATGTACAACTTTTTTATTAAAGCAGATAATTGAAACCACGCCGTAAGTCTCATATTTTCCATCTTGTTGTAATTTTCCGCTTCGAAGCTTTGTGAATACTGCTACTACAGTAGCAACTGCTCTTCTTTTATTACTTATAAATTACTGATATATAGAGTACTTTACAGGTGATTTGTGGACCCTACTCCCTTGTTCCAGTCAGACCGAGGGAATGCTGAGAGACTACAATATAGCTGTCACTGTCAAAGCAAAGTTGAAGGTTGAAATAGTGAAGCTCAAAGGAGCATCAAATGTACTTAGAGAGATATTGTACACACCTTTAAAAAAGATGAATAAACTAGAATAAAACAGCTTACTGACAGTTGAAAAGGTTAGAGTCCCAGAAGTTCTCCCTTTTTTTTTGTCGTTTATTTTTTTTTAAATGACATCAAAATTCTTGATGTGTTCGCTCAATTTTTGTGAGCTCCTAAGTCCAAGGGTAGATAAGGTGCCTTTGTGTCACCACGGCCACAGGAAATTACAGCCACAGTGGTTGAGATTAGTTGTGGATAAACCATACATCCAATAATTTCTTTTCTTTTAATCAGGTCTCTTAACAGTATTCCATCTATCCATGATCCACTTTGCCGAAAGCTCCAACCCCTTAGAAACATCACTACCCCCCTCTGCCTCACTTCTGCTTTGAGGAATATGCCTGAAGAGGCTTTGTTTGTTCTTCTCTTGTCTTTTCCTAAGCTGGGCATGCAGCCTCCAAAAGCAGATGCTATACGTAGTTTCCCTTCAGGTTAGCCTGGAGCAGTTTACCACCTCCTTGCTCTCTCATTATTCTCCCTAATTATTTCCAAGTTAGAGAGATCAGGGATTTATGGAATACCATTTGTGAAGGCATACTACTGTAGCATCTGGAAATGGTTGTCAAGGAATCTATCTTTATGAATACTCAAGGGTATTGGCTTTTTCTGAGTATGGACATGTGCCTGTATGTTCTGATTTCCACCCCATGTGATTCACATGTCTAAATCCTCAGGCTCCTCCACTCTTTGACTTCTTACCTAGCCACCCTCATCGTTCCTTGGATTATTTGAGATACGCTGGTCAGGCAGCAGCATTTATTCGGCTCCGTCAAAGACAACAGGGTAGGGTCAGCTGAGCAACATAAGCCTCTGGAGCTCACTTACACAGCAGACCTCAAGTCTCCTATAACCACAGTCTATGCGTTATATGTCAGAGGATGATGTGTGGCATTTTTATTGCCACCAAAGATAAAACTCTTCAAGTCAAGGATATTAACCTGCACTGTACCCTTTCAGATTTAGCTCAACAAATGATTGTTGTCATCACCGTATTTGCTAGAATTGATCTGCTTTGTTGCTTCAAAAGGTTCAAAAGGTACTCCGATAATATGAACACTGATATATTGAGCGTCTGTTACATGACGGGCTGCAAAATAATTCCTGTTACACCAGGCAAGAAGCCTTTTGTCAAGCATCCAGCACTCTAACTAGCTACATGTTGAACAATCTGTGCACATATTGCACCCATTACACCTCAATAAATACTTCATTGCACCCTGGAGGGCCATGTATGCTGCTGTATGTTCAGCCTACATGCACATAATCACACTAGATCCCGATCATGTCTTTAGGCAGGCTGTATAGTGAATTTTAAGACAAACAGTATGGGATGTAATGATTGATTGAAAAGAAATCTGAAACATGCAGGATTCTTTTACATAGGCTGGTTAATAATAATGGTTTCATTTCCTTTTGTTGCTTTGTTTATTAATGTACAGGGCTTTGTTTCAGCTGTGGTTGATTTAAAGGGCTTTATGAATAAAGTTGAGTTGAGATGAGTAGGCAGGATTTGGATAACATTTCTATGCTCTGCAGTACTGTTTTTGACTACTATACAATATATGTGCTGCACAGACTGGACCTATATTCAGGGATTAGATTTAAAAACTTTGTGTTTAAACTTGTGATGTCTGTAGAAAAAGTAATTGATACTTTGATCCATAGCTGATTAAAAATTTGCTTCTTTAAGGAAACCACAATATAGCATTTTGTTCTATGACATTTTCATGAAAATGGGCAACGTCAACAAAGATTTCGTGTCCACCGATAAATATAGAAACTTCTTTTTTTTAAACATTCCAGCATCATTGTTGGAAATTAAAAGATACTAATGTGTTATAAATTAAAACGGTGGCACAAACTACTTGCTTTGTAAAGATAAAGAAGTGAAGTGTTGTTCTCATCAGTGTGCAGCCTCTCTCTTACTGCATGAAGTTAAGTTTATGGCCTCCATGCTCAACCCAAGAAATTGCGGCAGGCTCCAAAATTGACATCACAAATCTGCTGCTTTGTTATTGTTCCAAGGGGTCCAGCATGTACCATTTTTTTTATAACCTCGTACATGTTGCACAAGAGGTCCATTTGTAAAACAGGAAGATCTTAAGAGCAGAATGTTTGAGCAGATCTATGGGTATATGTATGCCCCATCAAAAACCAAGACGGTACAATTAGTGAAAAAAACTGCCTAAAATGAAAACAGACACTGTAAAATGAAACTGTGACGTTCCTGTGTACTTCCTGTATAACTCTCACATTTCTTTGCTGAATCAGCCACAGTGCACATTCAAAACGCCTGGTGTTTTTACATCCACTTGCTAACGTGTGACTGGTGCATAAAGCAAAACTCAGAAACAACATCATGCGCCATCCCGGATGAAAAAGTTGTAGGCTATAGTGGTTTCTCAGCCTCAGGATGCTAGTGGACAGCGACGGCAGCAGAAATGCACATAATAGATGTCACTGTGGCAGTTAAGAAAAAGTTAAGGAGAGGGTCTTTAAAGCATTTAAACTTTCTAATAACATGACTGTGTCTCAAGTTCTGAAAACTGCTTGCTTGAACAACCCTGTGGGGCTCTCTGCATGCTTATCAAAAACTGGATGATGGAAGATTTTACCTGTATGGCGGCGTTTTTGTCCACCAGAGTGGGATTTTCCCAGCGTATTGGGCAACACATCTTTGTGCATTCATCATTCGTTTGAAGCCCGTTGATAATCACTTTTCCGAAAACACATGATTCTGTTATGGCTCAGACTCAGTCTGGCATTTCTCTGGAGGTGGAGGAACAGCAAAGTAATTGCTTAAAGGAGCTTCTTTGATGTTTTGACAACGTTCTAAAACAATGGCTCATAACCTGTTAGTTAGTAGTGTGACCAACCATTAAACACTTTTAGCTGCTCTATCTTTAACATTTTGGAAGATGACTGAACGCAGTGGCATGTTTGGTGGCGCATGAGCACCTGCGCATTACGTATGTGAAACTCTGTCTTTAAATACTATAAACAAGCAAGGCAATTGCTTTTTGTTCTCTGCCAAGCAACAAACAGGGGTACACCGCAGCTGTGTTGTTGTGGCAACCTCTGTGAGGTCTGAACTCCCCCTCTTTCACTGAATTTTAACAATACAAGACATCTTTACGCAGCCTTTGAATGTCTCACACGAACATACACTGTGAGTTGTGTGAATCTTCCCTTCAGCAAACTGCATGTCTTTCCAGTCCGTCTGACTGTCTGTCTGTTGTTGTTTGTTTGAAAGATTATGAAGGACTTAGAAACACAGTGCTTCTCTTGGCCTGTAGCATTTTGTAGGTGTACAGACATAATAATGTATTTTTTATTGCTTTGGATAAACAGAAAGAGCGAAGACATTTCATCATCATACACAGAGACAGCAATGTGGAACATTTATTTTCAACAACTTTATTACATCTACTCCACCTTTATTTGTACAAGGCAAGCATTCCTGCAAAAAGTTAAATTAAAATTTTAAAAAGGCTCACAGTTTTCTCTGACAAAATTTTATAAAATTCTATGGAATTTTGCCAGAGGCAAAATTGTATATGTAAGAAAAAACATTTATTAGAACAAGAGTTGTTTTGTCTTGAAGACAACAGACATAATTTAAACCATACCTGAACACCTGACTTCCGCCTGACCCGACTTTACATTGCATCAGATGTTTTTGAGAGATCTGTGATCTCTAAGTTGCTTAGACTCAATTTACCTGCAGATTCTATTATGAATCATGGTCTAGAAGCCACAGGCCTTAAAAAAAAAAAAAAGTTAGAAAACTTAAAAAACTTCCTGTGTAAACTATGTTTTTCTTCCCTTTTCCTCCACAGACAATCTGACACCAAAGCTTCCACAGCATTTCAGAAATGAACTTATTATCAATTATTGCAGCTATTTAATAGGGTATGTCAGAAAATAATTATGAAATTGAATGAACTGCAAGAGATCTTAGCTTTCCTGTTATACAAGTCCTGCTAAAACTCAACGTGGCCATTTAGTTTACCAGTCAGATCTATCTACCATTAAATCCATAGCCGAGTGACAAATGGGGAATCAGCTAATGCAGCCTTTCAAAACACTGTTTAGATCAGACCATGAGGAGCAATGAGCGACCAATATGACCCCATAGTGAGCATGGCTTGGTAGGATGTTTACATATAAAGGTGCTCTACTGAATATTGGCTAAATTTGATTTGCTCTGCCACATAAACATCCTCAATATAAGACATTCTGTTTTGGTGAGATCATTCTGATGCACATTTTGTTATAGGTCAATGAAAGAAAGCACATTTATCAGGTTTCTGTCATTACAGGTCTTTAAAGTAGACATCTTGCCATTTTTTCCCCACAAAGCTGACATGTCTGTGACATATGTTGGACAAAATAACTCAGAGAAGCAGTATAGCAGCTCCTTTTCCTCCCGTTATTTACAACTTCTTCTGAGCCAATAATCTGGGCGTATAGTGACCCACTCAGCCCCACTCCGCCCCTTTCCTCCTTCGGATCTGCCTCTTTTGAGATCTGTAGTGCCTAACCTTTTTTAGCACATTATTACAGCATGATAGAGCATAGTAAACAGCCTGAGAGCTCAGACTGACGGCCAAACTGACAACAAAAACACTTGAATGGCTATTTTATTTTCAATTCTTGCATTTCTCCTGTCTCCACTTAGTAGTTAGCAGTTAGTAGGAGCCCTCTTTTATCCACAGTATTGTCACGAGTCATATGTTGAACTGGGCCAAATTGTTTTGAAAAGAAAAATGTATCCACAGAACATAATGGCTGCCAGCTCAGGAATAGTATCATGTCATAATTCCTGTGTAACATATCTGCTTCTCAAACTCTGGACTTTCTGCTGCTGCTTTGTTAAAGCTTTTAGCAACAACGTGTAAGAGCTGTTGATTATGGTTGTTCGTTTTAATAGCAGTTACCATTACTGGTCTAACGATGCATTCAATTAATGTAATTCAATCCTGTAATTCTAACATTTTCACATTTAGTGGACCCAAAACAAAATTATAGGGTTGTGTTTGTTTGTTTTTTTGTGCGTTTTTGAGTTAGCTGGGATTTCAGAAACCAAATAAATACACTGAAGCACAAGAAAAATCATTTTTCAATATGTCCCCTTTAACAAAAGTCCCACATTAATAAAGGCAATGCAACACACCAGACCTGATCTGCACAGCACACATACACACACATACATTGTGTGATGTGGTTAACATACTGGTTGTAGTTCCAGCTGTGGCCCCCTGATGTGATCTAACCTGCTCAGTAAAAGGGGGACATTTGCAAATAAATCGGTCAAAATCGGTCAGATGCTTGCTTCTGCTCCTGTTTGTTACACAACACATTCACAAATTCCCTTACACAAATAAAATCTGATTGACATGAAGGCCCATGGATACATCATGGAGCTGGAGTGGCAGATAATCTAGTCATTTTTAATTAATTTATCCCCAGCAGCCCTGAAAAGAGTTTGACTTAATCTGTCATTTTTGCATAATCTAATCCAACCTCTCAGATTTGAGTTTATTGGGGCATTTATTGATATGATTTGTTTTTAACCAATGGGTTAACTTGGAGTCTATTTTAGATGTGTTGAATTTGAAGATGATATAAACAGTATGGGCACCAGACATCAGTTTCTGTCTTTGTCTTCTGGCAGTGAATTGTATTGACTAGTCAACATGCTCTGATTCAATCCAGAGTTGTTTTTCTGTCCGCTGGTAATGGAGCTTTCACAAGACACTGCTGAGTTTCTGGAGTCTTGCATCAGAGGAAATACACAACTGGTGGTTCTCAAGCAAAGCCTGAACCATGTGGTGCAAAACACCAAGGGAAAAAATGTGAGAAGAAATTTTAATAATCAGCACTTCTGCTAATTTGTAGTCACATTTTGCTGTTGGTTTGTTTTGATCTGATACTTTTTTACTTTTTAAAATGGTACCTCTGGTTTATTTCTTAAATTTGCCATTCATTGTAACTAAATAGTAATTTAATTTTGTTTGACTGTCAATAAACAGGAAGAGAAAATATTGTTGTTTAATGACCCCAAATTTCCCAAAGGTAAAAGGCTAATTAAAAGAAATGTTACATTGACAAAGCAATCTCATTCTTTGTTCTGCTTTTTCTGAATGCACACACTATGTCAAATGTTTATACAGAATTAATGTACTCAATTTTATTGTCTTGGGTTTTCTTATATCTTTTGTTGTATTACAATGCCCAAGAATAACACATAGCTTACTTTACTTAGACACTCGAGCCATTTGTATTAGTAAAAGAAGGGTACTTAATTTATTTTGAAATAGACCAACAGTGATTTAAAGTTAAGTACAGGAAGATTTTACTTTATATCCATGGTGTTGGAACTACAACAGTGTCAGAGTCATAGACTGTCAAATAAATGATTACTATAGCTGTTTTGGAAGGTCCCGGTGGCATTAATCTTCTGAAAGAGAATCAGAAAATGTAATTTGGGTGATTTTGGAAGGCAGTGGCAAACTTTCTGCTCACTTTAGTCTCATTGAAAGTTGTTTAATCTAGCTAAACTGCTCTTCCACCTCTCAGTTCTTCTTTCATTTTAATACACCAAAATTAACACCTTTGTTATCCTCCGAGCTATAACATGACGGTTCACTGTAAACAATAAATTCTGTTGTCTGTGTGTGCTGCTCACTTAATAGCAGACTTCAGGAGAGATGGCACAATTAAAGTTTAATGGCCTTGTTTAGTCCCTGTGAATAGTATATGTGGCAGGTAGTAGCTCTTCCTTGCTCACCTACTGTGGCTCATTACGAGTAAATCAGCCTCCATAGGGCTCCCCATTGTAAACTCAAGATAGATGCTGGCTGCCACTGACCTTTAGATAGTTAAACATTACTTTTTTTTCTTTTTTTTCTGAATTAAACTGCTACTGAGGCAAAGAGAGAATCTGGACTGGAACTTTACTACATTTGTTGTAGTCCCTGCAGTGTGCACTTTCTGACAATTGTGGCAAATTGCATCATTTAGGAAAACATTATGACTTTTTCTTCTTAAATCTTATGAGAGAGAGTGAAAAAAGAACAGCATGCTTAATTTTGATGTCCTTTGCTGTCGTCTGGTTCTTTGTTTTTCTGTCATAGTGTTTGCTTAACCACACCTGAGGAACAGGGAACTGCTGTTTGTCCCCCAGTGGGAAGAGTTATAATACAGTAGTACGATAGTTCTCCATATACACAACAAAGAAAGCACGAGCTGGTGTGTGTACATGTGAAAATGTTTCTATACATCCACTTCTCCTTACAAATTTAGAAACACTCTTCTCTTTCCTCTGTTACGTGCAGATAAGAAAATGGCCAAAGCAGCCACATTAAATGTGTTCCCAGAAACTGCCATTGTTTCCAGAGCAAACGCTGAGGGGTGATTAAAAACAATAAGTACTTGCGCCATTAGAAATGACAGCAGGCAACAAAGTAATCATTTCAATTTGTTGTTGAACTGTTTCCCTGCTACTTGTGGGCACAGATGAAAGTTTTGCTCCTAGCAAATGGTTTCTGTTTATGCATCTATACCTGCTGAGCCCTTAAGAATACCCCATATGGGTTTTAAAAAGCAAACGGTGTGACAAAACTGACCATGGATTGTTAATAAACAAACAATAAAACCACCATGACATCATCTATTGATTTGCAAACTACCGTTTTAAAGCTTAAAAGTGTATAACAATGTTTTATACACTGCCTGGCCAAGAAAAAAGGCACCACATGGATTTAGCTAAGCAAATAGATATGAGCCTCCTGTTGGATAAGGACTGCATGGATGATTATATTTCAGCAGGCAACAAATTATTCAATCCCAACTGATGCATTGAGTAGCTTCTCATTTCTTAAATAACCATGTGGAAAGACGCATCCTGTTGTCGTGGAAATGATGTTAGTATGTTTAAGAAGAGTCAAACGATTTACATGCATTAAGCAGAAAAAATATCTAAGGACATTGCAAAATTGGGTTAAGAACTGTCCAATGCATTGTTAAAAACTGAAAGGCTAGTGGGGAACTATCGTTTTGCTGCTATCAGTCATCATTTTACACATCGTCCCAAATCTATTTAGTAAGGCCAACTGGAGAAATAGGCCAATGGAAGGAGGTCAAGTGATCTGATGAGTCCATATTTACCCTGTTCCAGAATGATGGGTGAATCAGGGTAAGAAGAGAGGCAGATGAAGTGATGCAGCCATCATGCGTAGTTCCTCCTGTACAAGCCTGTGGGGGCAGTGCTATGATCTGGGGTTGCTGCAGTTGGTCAGGTCTAGGTTCAGCAACATTATGTGCCCAAAGAATGAGGTCAGCTGACTACCTGAATATACTAAATGAGCAGGTTATTCCATTAATAGATTAGCCTGTAACTGAGAATAAGTTGTTTTATGTCTGTGTGTGAATGTCACTTGTAGTGTAAAAAGCACTTTGAATGGTTGGTAAGACTAGAAAATCACTGTAAAAATACAGCTCATTCATCATTTAGGATGACATTTCCAACTTCCAGTTTCTGGTTTCTTATTTCAAATCAACTGTTTGGCTCTAGTAAATAAAACTAATACTCATTCTAAAACTCTCTCAGTAGGTTCACAGATTGCTCAACTTATTCAGTCTCATTCTAACGTATTCCAGTTTAGCTGCTTAGCTTTCTCAGAATTCCGTTTTTTTTGTCAAACATTTCTTATTTTGCAGGATTTGAACATATCCTAGATTTGTCATATCGTTTGCCCGCGTGTCTGGCTATTCAGACCATAATAAGCCACAACAAGTGTGCCTACATAAAGAGACGTGTTCACAACTTGGAAGTTTATTTCGGCATTTCATGCTCGCTAGTGACAGGTTATTAAGTTCTTACAATGCGGGAGACCTGAGTTCAAGCCCTAGCACTGCAGGGGAAATGGAAACACACGCATTAATCATAACACTGATTTATTAAGGAATAACCTCTACAGTCAGCTGGTCGATAATTCTCTTCCATAGAGTCCTACACCTCATGTCTCCATTCAATTGCTCCCAGCAAACAGTAATTGAAAGCCATAAACAATTACTTTAAAAGATACCAATAGTGATAAAAACAAATCATCTCTCCATTCAATGTTAAAGACTTCTTTTGTGTAAGATGTATTGGGTTTATCTTAGAAAAAATGCATTGATTTTTGCACAAGAAGTGCAAAGTTCAACTTGAGGTGCAATAATTTGCTCTGTTGCATTCTCTTAAAGTTTGCTTCCTGAGCTTTTATAATTGATCCCCCAGCTCTTCTCCCTCATACTGAACACGTTCATTTTCTGAACATGGACAAGTTCTGTTTTTTCTCTGGAGTCAACATAATGAAATGCACTGCTAAATCTGTGGGACTTCAAAGCCCTTTTTCTCTGCTCTCTTGCCAGGGTCATCACAGATAGCCAACAACTATCTGCCTCCCCAGGCAAGACTTAAAGCTTTGATTGTTGGTTTGTAGCTTGAGTTCAAACTTGGCTTCAACATTCAGTCGACCAGCAACAGCAGCAGAAGCAACAGCTACACACACATGTGAGGCGAGGCACAGAGAAAAATATGAAAAAGATATATATGGGCAAAACAGCCCTGAAAACCCAGAGAAATGGTTGCAAGCATCAAAAACGAAGGTAAGATGAGTCAGTCTGGAGAGTTTCTTAAACTCTAAATATCATCCTCATTACTGGTGAATCCATTTTATTTATTTTAACTCATATTTGGATTCTCACTGGGAGGTCATGACCATGAACAAGCAATGAAAAACAGAATGTTATATCTATTCCCATTCATTCATCTACATTTTTTCATTTGTCAGCTGACATCTGCATTCAAGTAAACACTGCTCTGCATTTGAAAGACACTTGTGTAAATGCCAACAAAAAACGGAATACACTACAACAAAAACAGTGGGTGGATGCTGAGACTTAATTAAAATGGTAGTCTATTATACAGTGATAGCAGCCCAGAGCAAATTTCATATGTATTTACAATACGTTTCTGGCTCATTGCTATGTTATATTACAACACACTTCTTGCAGTTAAACAAAAGGCAGGTAAAGATTTGTTTTGTTCTAACAGGCTAATTGAGGGTAACCTGCTAGCCTCAGCATGCGGGATACATGGACTATCTTTCTGGCTGCCTATTAAATGGGGGTTCTTTCTGTTATTGCATGAGGAAGATGTGGAAACAAGTGTCCCCTGCCAAATAGAAGCTGTAATAATTCCATGCTCTTACAAGGCAACAAAACATTATGTATCTATCCTCATACTAATATCATGAATCTGGGATGGTACATGAAGTCATCGTTCCTGCCTGTTAACCAAGTAATTAGAGAGCATAACCACAAGTCCAATGCACAAATTGAAAGTTTCATGTTTCAGTTTCTGCACTGTGTAAACAAGCTAGGGATTTTGGTGCATTATGTTTTAACAGAATGTAGCTTCCAATGTGCACCAGAGCATTATGTTGTAAACGCAAGTGTCAAAGCAAAGCAGGACAATAATTATATGGTCAATATTGTGTGTGCCCACACGGCCTCAGCATGACATGGGAATAATGTCCAATATATGGGTCTGAGGACTGCCAATTACTTGGTCAGTGCTGTCTAACACTGATGTTTGAATTTTCTACAACAGCAATTTCCAAGAGGCTTTACCTCTGGACTTGAGGCAAGTCAAACAAGAACAAGAAGCTTAAAATTGTTTGTTGCAAGATATCCCCACTAGATTTGAGCGGCTGGGCAGTGTTGTATTGGGAAAGGACACACAATCCAATGCACTGGATAAAGTGTTGAACAACTGGCTTTAATAAAGGGGGCTTTATAAATCCAGCAGACATTAATCTGCCTGGTTATGTTTTGTGGCTATGCTTAAGCTGACAACTCGATTTCCTCCTCTATTGTTCAGTAGGCTCTAATATTGAGCTGACACATGAAAAAGACTTAATTTCATGGTTCTTTTACAGCCATGCCACACACAATGTCTGAGTAGTCAATGCCTTTTTTCAACTCACCTGAGGAATGGATTGCTGCTTCTATCATGTTTTTTGTCTCCAGTTTGGCACCGCTCAAATCTATATGACTCCTTAACTCAGCATGTTCACTTTAATTGGCGAGAAAAATATTATTATAGTCATATCTGAATTAATATTTCTTTTGAACAAAAGTTGAAATCCAGAACACGCATAGAATACATGGACTTTTTGTCTAGAGTCAGAAGAGATGGCTGATACGGCCTTTATGTTTAAATTTTTTAAAGAGCGTAACAAAGACTGGAATCAGAGGTGAAATAGCCAGTTCAGACTTAACCAAAGTTATAAAAGTCTAATTAACAGTTGCTACTTAAGATCTTTTACATGGCTTGCTTAAGTTCCACATGTTAAATGCTATAAATACAATAGTTTGTGAGTTGCACAGTGTAACTATATCTAATTGATGGCTACTTTCATGCATCCTTGGGTTCACATTTATTGACTGTTCAATGATATATTGACAACTTATTGCATAATAAAGGGGAGATTACTGCAGCTCATCAACCAGGTACCTAAATATTAAGGGTGGATCATTGCCCCATCCATGTATTTACACAGCCCAATCCACAGGTCTTTCTGTGTACACTTTTTTCTTCTTTACTATTAGATTTGTAATTGGGGCTTTGGGCTAAGGTTGGAAGGTGTACTCACTGTGCCTGTTGGTTGGCTGCACTGAGCCATCAAACCTCTCCACAAGTCAAGTATCCATCAATGCGGCAAAAAGCTAAATCCTCCAGAGTGCTCACTCCCTCTGCTCCCAATCTCTAGCCTTTCATTACCTCATCCATTCCCTCAATCATCCCTGTCAGTGTGTTTTCATCCCCCCAGAAAATACCTGCATCAAATGTGCAAACAAAAAAAAAAAGTGCTCTGTCTGGTATGTTGCTGTTGTTGATTGTGGTAGTGTTGAAACAATGCTACTCTACTGGCCTCTCACTCTCTCTCAAGGTTTCTCTCTTTGCTTTTCCTGTCTCTTTCACATTTTTTTCAAAGATAACTCTCACACAAAGCCATGCTCCATTCTATGTTTTAACCCCTACTTGTATGAATCACCCATAGCCTGTATCTAACCTGTAAAATTCCCTATTATATCAATGGGATCCTGGGAATGATATTTCCCCAGCTCTGCTCCCTCCTTGTGAATGGGAAATTATTAGTATTCCATCTCCTTCTTCCCAATGGCCTCCCTGCTTGGCCTGGGGTTTTTCTCTGTGCAAACTAGATTACTATCCAGCTCCACTTCATCCCTTCCCCTCCTCCTTCTCCTCCCGCTCACACAGGCAAATGAACATGTTACTACACTCTTGTTCTGTTTGTATTTTCTTTATTGTGTCTCTGCTTGCCTCTATGAATTCCACTACCTTTGACAGTAATAAAAGTGCATCATTGTTGTGACTGCGTCCACTCCATTCCTGTTGTCTAAACTCTCTCTGTCACCTGCTCAGCTCTTTCCATGACCACAAAGATGACCTCCGTAAGCGCCTGTCATATACAACCCACAAACTAGAGATGGTGGAAACAGAGTTTGACTCTACTCGGCAGTACTTGGAGACAGAGCTACGTCGGGCCCAGGAGGAACTGGAAAAATTTACAGAAAAACTTTGCAGGTACGTGTATCCATGTGCACAACTCTGTGGGAATGTTTGTATTGTATGCCAATCTTGGTCTTAAGGAACTAGGTATAATGAACAATATCAAAGCATTGCATGCATACACCTCATTCACATGACCAATAAAAAAAATAATAATTGTGTTCTTGTTAATGTAAGATTGAACGAGCAAAGCCATTATGCTTCCCAGGCTGAGACAATCCTTACCTGTGGTGGCGCCAATCTTTAAAGCATTTTTTTCATTGAACACCCTTGACCCCAGACATAGTTTCTACATGCAGGTTATATCTAGGATGTTGCAGTGATCCATGTTGATGTTCTTAAATAAAACTGTGGCACTTTTTATGAAATATTTGAAATGCAGAAAAAGCGTTTGATTCAGTAGACTGGTCTTTCCTCTACAGAGTCTTAACCAGTTTAAACTTTCATGACAATTTCATTCAAACAATTAGGGAGTTATTCTTTAGCCAAAATAAGAATCAATGGTAAATTAACATCTCTCTTTGAACTACAGAGAGGATGCAGGAAGGGATGTACCCTATCCTCTCTGCTATCTGCAATATTTTTAAAACCCTTAAGTCAACGGATGAGACAGAATAACAGAATTATAGGCAATGAACTTGGGCTGAAAGAACACAAAATAGCACTCTTTGCAGACAACATATTATTATATTTAGGATGTCCTCAGTCCTTTTTCCCAGAATTTGCAAAACTTGTATTAAGCATGAAATGATGGGTGAGGCAGTGTGTCTTCTGCACACTTGTTACAGTTACATGCCTGATAGAGTGGGTTCAATCCTTGGATTTTTTATTCCACAATTATAACAATTATAGAAAATTGTTATTAAAAAGCAATAAATTAGTCCCTCACTTTAAATTGTCTTCCCTCTAACTCCAGGGCAATGTGCTCCCGAGGTAAAAACATCGATTTTGCACTGTCTTTTATAACCCTGGAATATTTTATTTAAGGAAGAAAAGCTGTAGCATGGCAGCAAAGACATTAGTGACCTTCAAGCTTAATTTTCAATTTACCAGGATGACAATAACTTCAGAGCAATGTAATTAACTGCAAATAATTCAACCCTCTTGGTGAGACAGAACTGAGTGTTCTTTGTGGCCATAGTGCAAATAAATATGAAAATACATGAGATTTAAATAAACTTTCTTGTCTATTGCTGACAGCCTGTAAACTTGGAAAGAAGGCTGCAGATGAGGGCTGTGGGGATTTTGTTACATTGAGTCTAATTGAATAATGTCTGTCAAATCCTGCAATATTTGAATCAGCATGGTTGTTATCCTTTGAAATGACTAATAGCACAAAGCACTGCCTCCCGTAATGGCAGGTTTTACTGGTTATTTATATTCCATTACTGACCCAAACCCCTCTTTTGTCAAGTGTTACTCATTCTCTAATGTGCACCTTCTTTAGTTTCTCACATTTCTTTTGGATGTTTATTTTATGATCTGTTTTGGCTTATGGCCTCCGTTGTCCACACTCTCAATATCTATCTGGTTAATGGGGCCATTAATACTGGTTTATTAACACTCTCATAGGCCTTTAGGGCTAATGTGAAAATACGCTACTGAGCTGAGAGGTGAGACCATAAAACACAAATAGAGAGGTAAGATCCTGTTCAACTATGCCTTTTGAAAGACTGGAGGTTCACAAGAAAGACCAAAACCAATAAAAATGAAGAATAGAGAGCTACACATCAATTTTATTTCATGATATGTCAGTACACACGGCCATAACATAACACTCCTTTGACTACCACGTTATGGCCATGTTTACTGATTTATCATAAGATATTAGAGGGTTTAAAAGGTTTTTATGATCATATTTATTGCTTTCAACATAAATACCCTTTTTGTTCTTTTTAAGCTCAGATTTGTATCCATGGTGATTTTCATGTCTGAGTTCCAACCTTATAAATCAAACAACCACTTTGATATTGTCCCCAAATGCATTGACCCAGTAAATTATTAATTTCTTTTAATTCATGGAGAAATGTCTGGTGCTATTCTTTGGGTTTATGAAAACCTATTTTAATTGTTTTATTTTACAATGAGCATTTGTTCCCCTTTTTTTTCTTTTTTTAATAAAAAGGCCACTATTTATTGATCTGTTCTTTTTAGGATCCAAAGTAGCTATGCTGCTCTTCAAAGGATCAACCAGGATTTGGAGGACAAGATGTGCAGAACGGTAAGAAACCATATATATATATATATTTATATATATGTAAATAAATCTAAATCTAAATGGATTTGTTTGACCTTTAGGCCTTGGCATGTGCAAACTTTATAACTGTCTTACCAGATTTTCAGCATCAGCTTCTACATTTTCTGACTGCAATGCCTATTTCTATTCCAATATTGTGAAGAAAGGCAGATAAGTTGGTTCGGCACACTAATAAAAGATGTAAAAGTGGGGACTTGTTAACTACATTTTGTATACACATACACACTTACAGAGGCGAACAGCTTTTGACCTGAAGCTTGACCTAGAATCATTTAGTGGAAAACATGAAGTCCAGCAGTTACCAGGAAACCATTTCTTAAAGTTGGTTGTTGGATGAAGCTCCCTTTCCTTCTCTCTAAGAATGCAGTACTTGTACAAAGACAGAAAGGCAGCAACTATTAAATCGAGACGATAAAATATTGATTCCAAAGCAAAGCAAGTCCCATCTGAACAAATAAATCAATCAATAAGTATATAAACCAATTAATAAAAGCATTAAGCAGAAAACAAATGACCTACAGTGGGTGAAGTAGAGCAACTGGTTTCATTGTTTCTTCCACTGTAATTTCACTTTTGAAATATTTATGTCAATTTTAGTATCCTCAGTATTCAAATAACATCACCTTCCATTGCTATCAACTTAATTTATGCCCCATTTA
>JBBBVU010000021.1:15436870-15474773 GCA_037177055.1 Atherinosoma microstoma | reverse complement strand
ATTGATTGTGACGGCAGATGACAGATTTTTGTTTAATCTAACTCTTTGTACCCTGTTTGTAAGGAAAGAGGTGTACCATTTGATGAGAAAGGGATTCAGCCTCATTTGAATCAATTTACATATTAAAATATAGTTTGTATCACATCGAATGCTGATGAAAAATCAAGAAAGAGTGTTCTTACATTGGAGTTTTGATTATCTAGATGTTTGTTTATAATCACTTTAAGAAACAGAATAGAAATTTTCAGCAGGATTGACTTGTTTTTTTGGTATTTTTTTATGCTGATACAAATGTAGTTTTGTTCTGCTAAAATATAAAGGTACTTATTGGAAGACTGCTTATGAAGTGAGCTCTGAGTCTTCTCATTAAGAAAAAGCTTCCAAAAAAGATCATTAGCCTTAAGTCATAGTATAGAGGCTAGAGGACTTAGCTGCTGGTGTACATCCCTGACTAGCAGGAAAAACTTGGCCCATGGTAGAAAATAATAATAGTGAATGATCAGTACTGTCTGACTCTATTCCCATCACATGGGAAACACTTGTGTAGGAAATATCAGATATTTTCTGCAAAAATAACTCTGATATCTGTTCTGGTCCTGTAAAGCGTGTGTTGTGGTAATTACAGTGGTCATGGAAACCCCAAATAACAGAAGCTTTTTCTGTTTGGTATTCACAGGCTCTCATAAGACCGAAAAACATATAATGGCTTATTCAGCTCCAGTATGTTTACTAGTGTGAAAGGTGTTAGAAGATTAATAGCCCTGGTGGGGAGAGAGAGCTGCGCGAGGAAGCCGGTTGTGTCTGCGTTACTGCTTTGTACTGTTTGTGTGTATGTGTTACTAGACACTCCTTGGTGAGCAGCACTGAGGCCTGTGTGCAGGCCACTAATTAGCAACATTAAAACCACGGCCATTTATTGTGGCTTTTCAATGAAAAGTGCAAATTACACAGTGAAACCTTGTTAATGCTGCTTTGGAGCAGAATAACAGTGAATGGCCTCAACAGTAAGAAGAAAAATACAGACCAGACAAATTGTAAAAGGATTTTTAAAACCCTGGTTGAAAATGTAGCCAGTTTAATGAAAAACTGGTTTACAAACTAGTACAGCAAGAGAAAAACTGTGAACGCGTAGCTCTTTCTTAGGATAACAAAGTAGCAAGAAAGCTGAATGGTTTATCACCCGTGTTTCAGCAGGGAAGCTCTAACTTCTTTTCCCTTGACAAAGAAAACTGTTCTTATGTCTTCTAAACATCCAATGGTATAAAGTCTTGGGAGTTGAAGAAGTATTGATACAGCACTACTAACAGTTTGTTTGGTCTTTCTGTTCAGCTCCATAACACTTTACATGTTTAACTGGTGTCTAGAGAGAAATTCAGCTGCAACATAAAATTTTATTCTGTTTAACTTTCTTCCAGTAACTGTGTTATTTTGTTTAATTCCTTTCAAAATGTCCGTATAGTGTTCCCACCAACAGGGAATTGATTCAAACAAGTGTTTTCTGCGACAAAGCCTGATGGGGTTCACTCTTCTGCTGCCCCAAAGCAAGTGAACACATCACAGTGCTGCAAAGTTATACATGTAACATTCGTGCATTTTAAGGAACAAAAAAATTGTAATACATTAATGTACAGTGCGAGAATCCCAACCACCGAATAGAACCAAATAAGAACATAATACTGCAGTTTAAGTTAAAAAAAATAATTAAAAACTGTAAATGTAACAAAATTACACATTTGTATTTTGCTTTATCAGAAGGGACTAAATTTGTCTGAGCACCACAAATATACTGAGAAGGAAATAGTCATTCACTCAAGGATGGCATGTTAGGTGTTAAAGTTTAAAGATAAAACAAAGAAAATGTTCATGTTTGCTTAGAGTTGTTCTCTATGTTGTATTTCCCAGCAGTGCAGCTTATAACACCTCATGAGTCACCAGCAGCACCAGCAACAACTAACACCCTAAAAATAAATTAAATGGCATGGATGAAGTGATCATGATGGATTACCTGCGGTACTTCAAACCAAAGCTGGATTTTTTTTCTGTTGTTTCACAGAGGCTGAACCTACTTAAAGTTGTTGGTTCCACAATGCAAGATTTGCTTCCATTGACGGACCTCTTCCTTTCCTTTGTTTCTTTATGTTGCTAAGGATCTTTTTTTGTCAAAGCCAGTGGTTATCATTGGTGTCTTGATTTAAAAACCTCTTTAACAAGGTTAAAAACCTACATTGTCCCTCCCAGCCCCACCAAATGTAGGAATGCATTTAAGATGGAGGAGTGTTCTGTTCTCCTTGGTGAATTGCAGCACTCAGTAATTGCATCTTGTGGGATTTCAGCTTAATTTATTGCCCAGTGACAAGGCAGAATTTCTAGCAGAATAAGTAAAACAACTTAGCCTTTTTTCTGTTTTATGTACATTCACTTCTGTAGTCAAATCTGAATGTGTGGCCAGATGTGGTGGTCACTGAGTTTCTGAGTAATTAGCAGAAGCTTACAAAGACAAAAAGTAAGGCTTTGATTACCGAACTTTCATAAGTGGTATGAAACAATATCGCTCCTCTTTCACTGTCTCAGTTGCTTTGAAATATTATTGTCAAAATTTGAATATTAATTTTCCTAAATAGCAATCTCTTTTATGTGTTCAACCAACTGATAAGAACGTCTTGGTGAGAGCATGCGTATCAAATCAGTGTGACTGGAAAAGATAGCATAAATCAGTGTGCGCTGCTGCTCTGGCCATACCGCTGTAATTAAAAGTACAATCTCCTCCCCTCCCCTTCAAAGCATAGCACAAAATTGTGTTCATAATTTTAAACCTGTTACTGTACTTATAGACTCTGTGATCTATGTTCATGAGCAAATGGAACATCAGCATGTTTGAGTATCTACTTGATTAATAAATCAAAGAGAGCATCCATAGAGAAAAAAAATAGCTCTTCATACTTTAGTCACACATAAAAAACACAAGTGTTTTTAAACTTTTGTGCTGCAGTCAAAGCCATGCTGGTTGCCAGTGCACCACTTCAAGTCTGAGATATTTTAATTGCAAATTAAGGAACCTGCTTTTGTATGACAAGAAACAAATCCTGTTGTCATTATGGTGGGCTTTATTTAGAAAAAGCTTGATTATAGATTATCTGTATTGTCATGCATCAGTCATTGCCTTGTGGAATGCAGGTTGAAAGCCTGGACTTTGGGGATTTTCTTTTTTTCTTTTGTGCAAAGCATGGATTAAACTGTCCCGCTGAGAACACTGCATATCTATTGAGCAGTCGCCACAGCCCTCCCAAAGCAGCCATAACCATAATGATACCCAACTTAATGTCTTACCAGAATTGAACTAGGTGGGTGATATAAACAAACTAGAAGCACTCAGAGAATGCAGGCCTACGCCAAGCCATAGTCGCTCATGTGAAAAAAACCCTCAAAAGGCGAAATAGCTTACCCAGTACCGCCTATGTTTTGAACCTTCTGGACCTCCAGATCCAGAATTTCAACATTATTTGGGTCAAACAATGTCGGGTTATAAGATCTACCTTTAACTAGAAGATTGCCTGTCGCAGTGTTTTATAATGTTTTGGACATGGCTGCACTGAATACATCTGTCCTCTACCGGAGCTGCATTGATGCCAGAATGACCTGCTGTGCGTTCATTATTGAGCTCTCCATGTGTCATACAATAAATCAATATCAGCTGACATCCAGATCTCTTTTTCCTTACTTTAGCATTGCATAATGTTTTTTCTAATTGTTCCCTTTCAAATAATTGATCAAAAATATGAATACATTAAAAAAGTTATTCAATTTTGTTATATTTAAGCTAAAAAGTGAATGTTGTAAGCTAGTAGCTAAGTATTTGACATTTGAATTACAAGCCCAAAGTAATCCTGCATGCTAATCAATGAATTATTGATTTATTGAAGTTTTGTCTACTTCTGAACAATGAAAAGGTTCAAAGGGGAAAAAACTGGCCTCTGTAAATGCCAGCTTTATCTTTTCTTAAAAAATGCTGCGTCGGCAGGGTGTCAAAATGACCCCCTCTGGTGGCTTCAGGGGGTATTAGAATGTTGGCGGTTCCTGGATCCAAACGTAAGAAATGTAATCAAAATCCATCTATTACTTTTTGAGTTATGTTACTAACCGACAGACAGACAGACAAACGTATGCCGGTGAAAACACAACCTCTGCACCTTGGTGGAGGTAATAACCTTCCTTACAGTATTCATGCAGAAGAAAATTTTCTTCATTAATGCTATAAACAAGAAAAAACTATTCTTGCTGTTGTCTCCAGCGGCCTTTCAAGAGACAACAACTTTTGGCACTTGTGTAGTGCCTTCATTTCCCCACAGGTTGTTGCTTGGCTTGACTTGCTAAAAAAATATTGCAGCCATAGGAATTAACATATTTACATTTCAATTCAATATTGATCACAACTTGGGTCTTTTTTGTAATTATATTACTTGCTAATATCTCAAAAACAGCGTTTGAAGAAATTTCAACCTGTGCAATCAAGCATTTAGTTGATCAGACAGGTTTCAAAGCTGCACTTATACATTCATGTCACCCTGGAGAAAATAACTAAGTCTGATGTGATCATATGATTGCTCAAGACCCCTTCTTCTCACTTAAATAGAGCATTTTATTGTCATTTGGCTCAGTGCCTCTCTGTAACAGCCAGCAGCTTTCATTTTTTTTTTATCCCTTTAGTTCACAGTTCTACTTATCAAACGTTACAGATGCAGCACGAGGCTGTTTTCATCGAAAAAGGCCTCTGATGAACCTATTAGCACCCAATGGAATGCAGCAAAGAAACACAGTTAGTAGCTAGATGGTAAACACACCGCCGCATTTAGCAGCTAAACAGATATTTCCCTCAGGAGTTGGTGAAAACTAAACTCAAGTAAAAGCAGTGTAAATATTGAGCTTTCAGCAGGTGGGGACAAACACAACTCAAAATGAATACTAATATAACCCTGTGTGAGCTGAATGTGTAAATGACTGTACGCAAACAAATGTTTATAGGTCATTGTCTTGAAACTGACACCAGAAAATACAACTAACATCAACATATTAACAAGTGAGAAATTTTCCTTGATCCAATGAAAGACCAAATTACTGATAGGCAGCAGGAACTGTCAGGAATTATATATTTGAGTTTTAAAATGCCTAATCTGATTACCTGCATTGTCAGCATTGCAAAATATGAATAGAAACCCAAAGTAATGAGCTAGAAAAAGAGCAGCAGGGAGCTGAACTTCTCAACAGATGATTAATGAGACCATAACAGATTTAGATTTGACTCTCAATGCTGGCCTTTTGCTTAAACTGACATTAATTGCCACCTATTACATTGGCTCTGCATCCCCGTGTTTCAAAACAATCGCTGTCACTGAAGGATTAGAAGAGAGAAGGTTGGGGGCCAAGTGAGTGTATCATTTGTCAGCTGGTGCTCTGGCAGGTTTCAAAATTACTACTCTATGGGTGTGATTGCATGTGTGTGTGTGTGTGTGCGTGTGTGTGTGTATGTGTGAGAGAGAAAATATTATTTTAGAACTTTTTACTGGCCCCTAGAGGCTGCAAAGTTAATTCCATATCATCAGAAATCTACTGTATGTTGAAGTTAAAAATCTTTAAGATGCTGGTCCTCAAGGTTTAAATTGCATGATATATTCTTCAGCTGGAGACTGAATTTGCAGCTCAATTCTTCAAAAATGATTTTCCAGTTTAATGCATTTTTATCCAAAGAGAATTGCTGCAGGCTTGCGATAAACACTGGTCTGCTTTATCAAGCATAGATGTGCTCCTACAGGACTGTATACTGATGCCATTCCCGACAGGTCAAGCCACTGAAATACAATTTAGTGGTGCTGAGATTAAAATGCAGAGCAGCAAACCAGCAGTCATCACCATCATTAAACTCCACTGTTAATGGGTCTCAAATGTCACACCAGTAAAGTAATTTTGATCACTAAAACAGGATTGAGTGTTTCATTTGTCTTTCTCATGCTCCCTCCATTGTTTTCCCTCCTCTTTCTATGTTTCTATGTCTCTTTCTCATACTCAGAATAATTGATTTGATATGAGCTCTGGCAAGTGTAATCTTCTTTTAATTAAAACCTGCTCCAAGCACAAGCTTCAGACTGATAGTGACTCATGACTCTCTTCCTTTCATTTTTCTTGCCCTCTGTTTTTACTCTGTTGCTCCTCCAACTTTGGCTTCGTCATCATTTTTAATGTTGAATCTTTTTTCTTTAACTCTTTACTTCCCAACCAAAGGATTTACTCTAACTCTTTCTTGGTTTTACCTTTCTTTTTGTCTCTAATTTCCATTCTTCCTCTTTGATAATTTCTTTCACACTGCAGTCGCAGCACCATGAAGAGGAAAAGAGAGCCCTCAGCCGGGAAATCATTGTTCTCAACAACCACCTCATGGAGGCGAAGATCACTATTAATAAACTCAGAGAGGACAATGTGAGTACATCATGTTCTATTACCTCCTAGTTGCATCCCTGCCTGTATAGTGCATGCAGTTGAAATAAGGTTACTGTAAATGATTTGTACAGTGTTTGAACTTTCTTTGCGTGATGAGACTTAGTTGAGAACATGCACAAACTGTCTTTTGCTGCTGGACCACAAATTAAATAGTAGCCTAGAGCATAAAGTGAACAAAGATCAGGGACCCTGAGGCATTTGCCTTCTTTCTTGGTCAGTAATCTTTCCTTGTGGGCACTAAAACAATAGTTGGATTTGGAGGCTGGACTGACAACCTTTCAAAAAAGCTGCTTTCTAACTCTTCCTCCTGTCACACTGGCAGCCTGTTTTATCGACCCACTCTTGCTCAAAGTCATCCTCACTGTATTTCTGCAACATCCTGGATATTTGTGCTTCAAGGTGCCGCGATAGATAGAGGAATTAACTTTGAGCCACTGGGTGTTTTATAGTGATTATACAGAAATCAGTGGGGTGTCCTTGGGGTGGGGAGAAGCTGAAGCCAGGGCTGTGTGATAATGAGCTCAGGGGCATGTGGCAATCTGGTGCCCCACATTCTTTGAAGTGATTTTACTGGCTTTCTGTGTGGGGGCTCCAGGTTAAGTTAGATTTTCTCGCTTTCTTCTGTGGCAATTTTTGGCACTTCTGATAAACAGAGCATTTTGCCCATCCACGTTATAGGAGTCAAAGTTCACGTGAGTGGATATAGAACTCGTTCCCTCAAAGCCAGCAGTTAACAGACATATCCTATACCCACTGGATGGAAAACATCAACAGTTTTCAATAAAGAAATTTTTTTTAAAAAGGCATTGCATTTGTTTATACTTGTCTAATTGTACAAACTTTCCCATTACAGAATCATAGAATTTAGTTGCCTAGGAAACAGTTAATGTTGAACCCTGAATATTGTAGGTTATTATCTATTACCAAAGATGACAGAAACCCAAGGGAATCAAACTTAAAAAGATTAAGAGTTACCAGAGATAAAAGAAAGACATCAAACTATAATAAAGAGATGCCATGAAAACCAAACAACAAAGAGGCAAAAAAAAAAATCAACAAAGGAATGCTTGATCACACGGGAAAAAAAGGTAAAATGATTACAAGGTAACAAATAATGCCTTTATGGCTGGTTTAGTCTGTCTTACTTCTGTGTAGAGGAAGCAATGGGACCCTGCCTACAGGGTCCACTCATATAATCCTGCCATGCTCATTACAAGATATCAGACTGCATGAATAACATTCTTGACAGAGACAACAAAAACCCACATATTTGTTTGAAGTAAACAGTCCAAAAGCTTGGATTGGGCAAACTGGAAAGAAACATAATGTTTAAAAATGCAGTCGTTTTAAATGTCAGGGGAGGTGAAACAGTCAAAGGAAAATCTTTGATGTTCTGGGAAGTATTGACAGAGCTGTACTGTTACTGAGGCACAAACGGGCTACAGTGCTGCAAGAACTGACCTTCATAAGTGGAGGGATTTAACAGAAGAGGGAGAGGAAAAAAACTAAACCAGCTAACCACCTGCGTAATAACACACATGGACAGGAACACAGAAAACAACAGAGCTGAGTGTCTGCTGTCCAGGTAGACCTTAACTTTGCTGTGAAATATTAGTAAAAACCTAAAAACATGTATTTAAGGGAGTAAGAGAGCATGGAGGTAGAAATTGGAAGAATAAATGCTACACTCGCTCTCATGTCTGGAAGGTGCAGATAAGTAAATGGGCTATTTCACACAACTGTTATAAAATTAGCACAGCCTGCACTGGTCAGATAGAAAATAAATTGCACATGAAGAAGTTTGGTGGAAGTATTATGGTTCTGAAAACCTCAAATGTCAAACTAGTGAAGTAAAATGATGACAAATCAATTAACTGTCATCCAGTAGTTGCAGTTATGCCAGTATTTCCAGAGAATATTCTATTATTCTACTCCCAGAGAAATAAACTGGTTATTATTATTGTTACTACACTCAGCATGAATAACAAATGTAATAATTTCATTTGTACTTTATTGATACCATTATTCTATTTCAGATACTATCTGCTGAGATTATTTCTCCTACATCCTCCAAAATCATGAACCACATTTTTTCCCAGAGGTGTTTGAACTCATAATGTTCCTCGGTTAGACGCTTACACGAGCCATCAGGCTGCCAGCAAAGTATGTTTAGTGACTGGGAATATTTTTTTGTGCCTCTTACAGGACCTGTACAGGAAAGACTGCAACCTGGCAGCCCAGCTGCTGCAGTGCTCCAAGTCTCACTACAGAGCACACAAGCTGTCGGAGGTGAGCTCACCAACACTGCTGCTGCTGCATAAGACTCTGTTTATATTCATGCTGCAACAAAAACGCTTTGCTGACTTCAGCTTTGATATCAGGTTCAAACTGGTTAAGTAAAATATCAAATGTTTCTTATTCATTTGAAAAGTATTTAATAAGTTCAAATAAAATAGAAGTTGTTGATGCAATGTTGTTGAAATGGTGAGGGTCTTGCTGTGCCATGAAAAGCCTTTGTGAGCGGTTTTCACTGCAGAATCAGATAAGATGATCATAGCCTGTCCAGCCAGACTGATGGAGGACTGCTGTCTGATGTGCTGCCTTTCGGCATTTTGACTGTGCAGAAAGAATTAATGCATAAACAAAGGCCTGATTTTACCTATTTCACAAAACATACACACTTAAAAACCTGTAATAACAATAAATAATATACAGAAACATTATACTATTTAAATTCAAATAGGTAGATTGGGTGATCATGCTTTCAGTTATTCTTATTCTGATGTTTTTCGATTTCTTTTTCTAATTATTTACACAGATATAACATGGAAAAAAAAAAGAAGAAATCTTGGCTGGTGAGCCTGTGCTGTGCATAGTGGCCCTGCTGTGGCCACTACTGACAAGGAACTCACGTGTTGTGTCCAACTGTTTTTTTACTTGTAAACAGCTAAATCTTCCAAAGGTCATGATTGACAGAAATGGATTCAAACTACATTTTGCTAATAATATAATGCAATATAACACCATTGATTTATTGTGCAACCAAAGAACTGAAAAGCATCATTTAAAATGATTTGTTTTTGTCTTCTGCCAATATTAAGCTGCTCACGTTGTTTACTTTGTTGCCAGGAGATGTAGCTTCAGTCGTTATGCCTTTTTGCCAGAGAAATATTCACCCACTTTCAGATTTTCTCTATTTTGTTGCTTTATGACATAAAAACTGTGAATTGCATGAGAAATACCAGACAAAAATGTTAAACGTGCACACGTGTACTTTTTCAGCCCCAGAAAATCAGTAGTTTGTAGAACCCCTTTCTGCATCAATTTCAGCTGCAGGAGTTTGTGACTGTCTATTTGGCACACCAAGATTTTTGCCTTTTTTTCAAGGCAGAGCTGCTCCAGCTTCTTCAAGTTGAAATGATTTGTGTGTTGTAATGTAATCCTTATCTCAGATCACAGTTTGTCAGTGGGGTTGAGGTCTGGGCTAGGTTGCTCCAAGACAATATAACCCTTCCCTTTAAACTGTTCAGGTGTTGTTTAGCTATATTCCTGTTGGAAGCTGGACCTCATTCTCACTATTAATTCTCTTCAGAACTAAAGCAGGTTTTCCATAGGCTGTAGTTTGCACCATCCATTTGGAGAGTCTTCACTCGCTTTTGGCAAACCCATAATGTGCTTTCTTGTATCTTTATTTCTTCTTCTCTCTTTTTTTTATTTAGGAAAAATGCTCACTCTTCCAAAAAGGCTATCTCTAAACCCTTCCTCAACAATTTTGTCAGCTTAGCATTGCATCAGTGTCAGGATTATATTTGCCTTCTTTTTTAATGTTCTTGTATTTTGTGAGTTTTATTGTGGTGCCATATTCTTTTCATTTACTCATTATGGATTTGATGAGGTACGGCATTAAGAATCTATACGTGACCTGAGCTTTTCCCTGTCAGTTTGGAGAGCTCCTTTGTCTTCATAGTTCTGCTTCTTCAGTGGGGTTGCTTGCTTAGTGTTGCAGACTCTGGGACCTTTTACAACAGAAGAAACAAAGATATATAAACTGTGATCATGCAATACTTAAATACACAGGTCTACAAAACTGAACCAATGATATGACATCTGAAGGTTACTGAAGTACCATGTTATTTAGGACTTCTGTTTCTCTTAATATTAAAAAGATATTGTACATATTTTACTTAAGTGTAGGTTTGTCACATAAAATCCCAAAATATTTTAATTACAGGTTCTAATGCAACAAAATGGGGGCATGTATACTTTTCAAGGCACTTTATGGGAATTATTTAGGTGTCACTTTTTTAATCTATCCATGGAATTTATGTGAAGAGTTAGTCAAGGAGTTACTCTGTTATAACACATCTAACTGTCAGAGCTCATGTTACAGACGGTTTATTATTTTTATTGGACAGAAGACCGGGAAAAGGGTGATACGTGTAAGTAAAACCTTTTTTTCAAAAAAAGAAAGGGCCCAGATTTGAAGAAATAATGAACTGATTATTACAACTTAAGCGGTCAAATAATATAAAAAGTAAAGCCAAATTTGTGAAAGCAAATAGTCAGTGGTGTTTTTTTTTTTTTTTTAAATCAATCATTGTTTACTTAGAATGATCCTGCACTGTATGGCTTTAATAACTGCTGCACAAACACTTATAATCCTTCGATAAAGAGAAAACTTGCTTTGACCCAAATCACAAGTTTTATGAGCGTTTCTTCTGCATCATTTGCCATTCAACTTCTCACAGTCGTCACATCTGGTGGTTTTATTATTTCAACATCCTTTTCATAAAATGTAAACAGTTTGGACACCCCCAGGCCACTCCTCTGGTCCTGTCCTTGGTCATCACAAAATATATTAATAAATTCCAATATGTAACATCTGTTTCCAGTAACCTATCACAAGCTTGTTCCATCACAGAGTATTAAAAGGCTTGTGACCATTTAAATGGCTAAATAAAACGTGGAGTAACACTGCAGAACTGTGTAACCTTTAATTAAGATTTGATTCAGATAGCAGCTAATGTTAAGCTAGCTCATTTAATCTACATACTGTATATTTTCTTATGCTTCCCCCACAAACAACCAATTTCCAAATCTGTTCCCTCTTGGAGAGGCATGAGCTCCTAAAAATAGCTCTTACAGCTTGTTTTATTTTAAGGTGAGCTTCTATTTCTTTACAAAGCCACGTCAGTATTTTATCTTTTTTTTTTTTTTTTTTTTAATACCCAGCTGGAAACCCAGAGCTCTGGTTTAATTTGAATCTGAGCCATTCCCTGTGGAACTGATGTGTGTTTGATGGTAGACAGAAGAAAGAGATACTGAGAAAAATTCTGAAAGAGAGCGAGGGAATGAGGGCTTTTGGTTGAGAAGGCAGTGGAGCAAGACTGAAAAGATGAAAGGATACAGAAAGGGAGGAGAAGAAAGATTGGTGTGGCAAGAGAGGTTTTTACGGACCAACTTCAATTGGCACAAAGAATCCGTGTGTAATTTACACAGTCAAACATGAACAAATCAAAACATCATACATCAGTTCTGTCTGAGAGATGAACCACGAGAAAAGCAAAAGTGGGGGGCAAACAAGCAAATGAGCTATTAAACAATTTTTTGACAAATTCATCACAATAAGTGGAGTTCTCCTGAGGTACATGAATTGGTTTGTAGTCAGAGAGCTTGATAAGACTGAATTACTTTCTCAATCTCTCTTGCATATAAAAATCCTTGTGAAACTGCAAAAACCTACAGATACAAAGAAAGACTTTTATGTTTGTGGAAGATGAGGCTGAGAAAGTTTTACATTTTCAAAGAACTTTGCAAACTTATTTTGAATATACCAACTCAGTAACATGTTTTACTTTTGGTTGCAGCATCCCTTTTAATCATTGTTTGTCTCTTTCCATGTTTGTTTTCCTTTTCTCAGTTGCCTCTGGATTTCCAGGAACGCATCAGTTCCCACATGGAGAAACACAACCAGGGCAGAGGAGCTACTATGGCGATGTGTCACCCCAGTTACTTAGATGCAGTGCCAACAACCATAATTGCCAAGGTGCTGGAGAAGCCTGAACCAGGGAGCAGTTGCCCTGTTACACGCTCACCTAGTCCCCAGCGTCAAGATGGAGACTTTCTTACAGGAACTGGAAGCACAGATCATCTGCACCGCCGCATTTCGTATAAGACATCTGACCTGTACTGCAGTGACACAGCCTTGTATTGCCCCGAGCGATGGCAAGACACGGAGCGCAGGCAGAGTGTCGATCTCCATGGCACTGACCTGCATCAGCTCCAAGCCCAGAACTCCATAGACAGTAACCCAGATGAAGATCCATTCCAGTCTGGAAGTTTTTCTCACCATGAACCCCCATCCTCTTTCCACCACCATGATGATGAGTTTGGTACTGGTAGTCTCCCTGCCTCCAGTTCATACTCTAGTTTCAGCCTTGCATCAGATGACAAAGGAGGAGTTAGCGGCGGGTGTGGGCGCACTGCCAGCAGCACCTTATCCTCTTCCCACCAAGGTCTCTATATGGATTGGCGAGATGGCGGCAGCGGAGACTTTGAGCGCAAAAGCATGTCTTCATATGACAAGGACAGCCCAAGCTTCTCCAAGGCCCGCAGCATCCAGCACATGGTGGCCTCCAGGAGCCCACAAAAGGGCAGCTCACCAGGCTACACAAGGACAGCTTCATGCTTCAGTGAACCATACCACTCCAGCACTCCTCGCCTCGCCTCCTCTCATAGCACGGGATCCACGTCTGGATTGGTCCAGGCTCGCGGAGGAGCTCTGGACAGTCGAGGTGACGCACAAGTTCCTGAAGATGACCTTAGCAACCGTTGGAGACAGCTTAGCGTCGAAGACATCAACATTTTCTCATCTTCCTGTGGCAACATGGCAGGACGGATCTCTCCGTACAGTTTCTCTGAACGCCACTTTGCCATGGGCCCCTCCAGTAAAGTCAAAGAGTCTCTCTATAGTAGCTTCCAAGAAGGAGATGATGTCTTCCACAATCGTGTGCTGGACCAATGTTTTGCGATGAGCTCCCCTTCGCCCATCCGCAGTCCTAAACCTAAGGAGCATTATAAGCAGGATAAAACTTCTGTGCTGTATAGAGCCAAGGATGACAGCCAAGACTCTGAGTGCAGTCTGTTCCTTTCAGGTAGCTCTAAAGACAAGGAGAGCAGCGGGGGACCGACAGCTGCAAGCAGCGCCAAGAAAGACTACGTGAACCTGAGCGTGGACAGCTCGGCTGAGTCCTTACACCAAAGCTCACTGGAAGCCTCAAGCCTTCAGCACTACCCTAGCCCCAGGCCGAGTGTCCGGCCTCGCCCAAGCTCCAGCTCTGCTGTCAGTGTTGGTCCCGCACTCCCGAAGAAGACCTCACCAAGATACCAAAAATTTGGTAGCACGGGGCTGACAAGGAAGGACAGTTTAACCAAGGCACAGCTTTATGGTACACTCCTGAACTGAGTGCAGAGAAAGAGCTTTTTATTTTATGCATGATGACGATGATGATGATTCTTAACTTACTGTACTGTACTGCACTGTATGTCTCCCTGCAGCAGACACGTACTTAATCGGATGTAAAGATGTTGTTGTTTTCTGTCTCTTAGCCAAGGCACGTTTCATGCAGTCTGCAACATTTTTTCTATAGTCTGTCTTGACACAGTATAGCTATCTGATACCAGCTATTCAGTACATTTTTGTTACACTCAAAAGAATAATTAGCATCAACAGGATGAAACCACTGGCTAAATGACAATACTCTGCTTTGTGCTCTTTTTTGGTGATGAGCACTTAGCATAACCAGCAAAAGACCATTAATTTCTGCTTTAATGTGCAGAATATGATAACAGAGTAAAGCGTGTGTAATGAGGTAATATAATTACTCATGTTAGGAGAGGTTTTCCATTACACGTGTTGGACCGTGCTGACTGCAAGCTGTTACAATGATTTATCTGTTCCTCTTCCTTTTTTTGCATGATGTATAATACACATATACAGTGTATGATGGGAAAACACATTTGCAATTAAATTCTTTATCACAGGGACATTATCTCTAAGTCCCACTCAGTTGAAGTGAAGATGATCAAACTGATTAAAGAATAGACAGCATATATGAGTATCTATGTACACGATATGTAATAAAGTTTAACAAGACAGAATATTTTATATATTTACTATATATATGCACATATATATATACGTATATAGACATATATATATACGTATATAGACATATATATATATAATATATATAAATACACATATATAGACATAAACCTATTTATAATATATAAATAAACATATATATACGTATAAATATCTTACAAAAATCACAAATGAATGAACACAGATGTAGAAGTAAATAAAACCAGAACATGGATATATAAGCTGCAGTGTTTTTAATATAACAAACTGGATTTTTTTTTCATATTTTCGTGTTTCAAACTCTGCTGATGACATTGACGGTTGTAGTGCACAGTAGTTACCATTAAACCCGAACACTTGTGAAATTGCCTTAATCCTGTTCAGTGGATAGAATGGTCTCCTTCACGGCATTAAACAACTGTGTACATACTGTATATCTGCAGTAATGTTACTATATGTAAACCCTGTTGTTACAGTGTATGTTCTTCCTGTCAGATAAATGCACTTACAGCCAAACACACACAAACACACAAAAGAAACTAAATCTGTTCTCATTCAAAAGACTTTTTCTAAGTGAAAGGTGAACTTCCTTACCATTAAGAAATCATACAAATATAGCAAAATTTCTTGACAAAAACCTTTCAACATTGTTGGCACAAGGTTCACAAACCAAACCAAGTGCTGGTTTCTGTCACTGATGAGTAAGATTAATTGAAAATGTCTCCAGGCAAAGCTGCAATGTGTGCACAAACATGTGGAAAGGAAAGTGAATTGAATGAAGGGAACAACTGGTTCAAAACTAAAATGTACAGATAATTCTTTGCTTCAGACCAGCATAGTCAGTTGTGCTTTTTCAAAGAAATCACTGTGAAAAAACAAAGTGTAGAGAAAGTAGAAGTCATTTTGCCTTGTTGGTTAAAAAAATTCTTACAGTGTTAGATGAGCTGCAGAGAGGTTGTCCTGCTGCCCGATTATCATGCGACCATCTGCTACTCTCATACTGAAGAGTGCAAAAAGCCAATGTCCCAACATCTGTGCATGCAAAACTTGCTTTCTACCTGTGAAGCCTCATAGATCCAAGGAATGATGAAGGGCATAATGTTAATAACTCCAACTCAGCATTGCCATTTGTCAACTTATGATGGATAGGTTTTTGTTTTGGAATAACACTTTTACCTCTCCCATTCCTGCAAATCTAATAACTGACACAAAGCTGTTTTCAACCTTTTGACCCTGTCAAGTTCATGAGAGTGAAACTGTATACCACAGGCCACAAAAGTCTCCAATCATACTGTTTGTTAATTTGGTTTGCTGAGGTATTAACAGGTTGGAAAAAGTTTGGAATTAAATTTCATGACTGTACAGAAGGATTGATATTATTCTTGTTGAAGTGTATAAAAAGGGATGCTACATACAGTATATAGTTATTACACTGTCTATTTTTATCTAGTTTCAGTTGAAGTTATATTTATTGAATGTTTTGACCTTGAATGAAGAAGCTGAAGTGGTTCTGTCCTGTCCTACCTCCAGCCCTGTTCCAGGACCAACCGTCTAAATGTCAACATGTTTGTCTGATGCATGGTTATATATTTTTTGCTGTATGTTTATTTACTTAATAAAGATGGCTGTTGGTAAATACATTGAAGACCTCTGGGAATATTATTTTACAGACATTTTTCTTCATTTCAACATGTTTAAATTTTCTTAAAAATGTTTTTAAACCTTAATCTTAATGGACTTAATGTGAAGTTTCCTTTTTTTCTTTTTTGTTATCCTCTGATTTATCAGTTCACTTTACTTCACTTCCATATCAGCAAAGAACACACGTAGACAACAACAAATAATTTTCATCGATGTGCATGTGTAGATTAAGCTTTAGCTGACTACTTGTTAGAGGTAGTTTCTAGACAATTACAGCTTAAATTACTTTATTTTCAATATAACTATAACCAACGGATTAGAATACTACTGTGCAGAAAACAGCAATGTTGTGTATTCAAAGATATTCCCATTGCTTACTGATTAAATATTTAAAGTTTCTGTCTGTGTGCTTCAGTGTTCTGCTGTTGACTGGCAGAACTTGACAATGCTTTGACAGATGACAGCCTAATTTTTAGACCTTTGGCTGTCTCTTTGTGATGTTTTAAGCTGGTACTGTGAAGGAAATGTTATTTAAGTGTCACGGAGACAAAAAAGACAGTGAAAAGTGATGTGTATGGAGACTGTGGTATGAAAAAACAGCTTTGATATAAAAAAAAAAATGCATTGAATGATTTTTGTTTTGTCTTTTGTTTTGACAAACCTTGAAGAATGAAACCATGCTCCCCATCTAAATTTGGAGCAGAAAGTAAACTGTAAAAGCATTAAGGTTGTGTTTGTGTGTGTGTGTGTGCATCCAAACCACTTCATATAAAACTTAATCAAAGTTCAACTCTCCCAACAAGGATGTGAAAATAAATGTCAGTCAAACATGAATAACATGCTTACAGACAGATTCAGACAATAACAATAACTCAACATGTTTTGTTTTGTTTTATAAAATATGAAAGCTTTACCAGATACACAGTGATGCTTTTAAAAGGTATCACTTGACACTAAGTTTGCTGACTTCCAGCATTTTTGTGCCAAGTTCTTGTCATTTTGAGTTTATATTTGGTCATCTGGGCCCCGCCTGCAACTCTTTTTATCTTTATTTTTTCTTCTCCACACCCAGCGATCAGTGCCAGATCTTGATCTCACCCGCCCAGTCGCAGGTGGCTACAGTTGCCGGTAGGACGGGATGCTGAGAAACACACAGGCAAGGCTGGCTGTGGGCCTGGAGAGTGTGCAGCATCCGAGCATTGTGGTAGTCAAAGAAGTAAGCACAGCCAGTGGAGCTCCCTGAGGCCAGCATAGTTCCGTCCACAGAAAATTCACACTGTACAGCATATCCCTCTACCTAGAAGAAAATTAAGACATCAGTTGCACTGCATTTCAGTTTTTTTCTTAGATCCATTTGTCTTCCATCCTGACTAGACTTCCAGTCCCTGTCACAGAGTGATACTGCTTTAACTGTGTTTGGCTGCATGGACAGAAACCACAAGGTAATACCAAGTGCTGGATTTTCCCTGTGATTGCTGTGTTGAACGGTGGCCAAATGGTTCAATCTTAGTTTGATCAGATCAGAGGGTGTCGCTAGTCATGGTCATGGTGAGTCATTCAAGTGCCTTTTGGAAAATTCCCATCAGGCTGTCATGATCTTTTAAGTGAGAAACATCTTCTATCAGACCAGTAATAGACTTAGAAAACACTCCAAAACCCTTTTGTATGCTTAGAGATGCATGGATGCTTCTATTTATGAGTAATAAGTGTGGCACACTGACATACACTACCAGAAGTGTTTATCTTAAAGGAGTACACGGTAAAGAAAACATAAAAAAGCTTTAGAAATTAAATTCCTATGTTTTGGAGCCCCCCCCAAGTTTTTTTTCATTTGTAAAGTGTTTTGCATCAGCGTGGGAAAAAATGTGCCTGGAATGTGAGATTATTTTTTTCCCGTTTATATTCTGAACCAGGAATCCAAATGCCCCTCTCCAGTTTCTTAATGATATTATGCATTCCACTGTGGAAATACTGCACTATTAATGTATTTGATTTTTGGAGGATACAAAAGAGAAAACTCTCCACGTTTTGTTTATACTAGCAACTAAATAGAGGTTAGGTTAAAAAGATGGCATGACTAGTCATCCATAAAGATTAGGCCTGTATATTCTGTAACCAACCTTATGTCCTTCAAATCGCCGTCTCTTGTTCATTCTGTAGGGCTTTTGAGAGGAGAACACTGCCATGTAATCCCCATTGGTCTGAGCAACAAAGGACTCCTCAAGCGGATGAAGAGCCAGGCTTGGGCATGTGTAACGCTCCTGATAAACAAAGAGTGGAGTGTGGAAATCAGAAAGGAAATTAATAATTATTTGACTTTTTCTGGCTGTACACAACCAAAGTGAACTCTTAAGAAAAGAAGCCTCTTTTTTCAATGATGCAAAAGGTTGGCCAAGTACTTAAAGTGCTTTGTAATACAATGAAATAAAGTCAGTTTGTATTATGTGGTATTGATTGGTGTTGCTTTTGTTGTTTTGTTTTGACTCCTGTGACATCTTCATTTCATCAGCTGAAATGCTGTTCAAGGAGAACTTATTCAATCCAGGAAAAGCACAGACCAAGAAAAATACAGTTTTTATATAGTTGACACTCAGTAGAGCATCGACTTCCTCCAACACTATGTAAGTGTCAGTTCTACACATGTCATTACTGACTTGGTCATATTGAGAAGTTCCCACTCACAGGAATGTGAGAGGTAATCTTACAGTAAAAATGAGTTTTATTCAGCCTTATAGCTGGTTATATTCATTTTATATATCAATCAGACCTACATGACATGGAGTAAGGGGTTATCTTTATACTTTTTGGCAGATTTCTTACATGGTAGATCTGGTTGGAGACTTTAGCGGTGGTCTGGTAGTCCCAGGCGATGAGGGTACGGTCTGCAGAGTCTCTGCTAACACAGTCCGAACTTGTTATGAAATCCAGGCCACCTTTCAAAAATAGGATGTCCAAAGTCTGCTGGATACCTGCTTTGTACACTTTCACCACCTAAAAAAAAAAACACACACACACACCAATTTATGCACTGATACACACATCATGCAGATATACAAACATTCAAAATAGTATGAAGCCTTTTAAGATGCATGCGGGACACACACGTGGCTGAATGAGTGTCATACAGTCATGTAATGCTGCAAACTCAGCCCTTGGTTCAGAAGACAGAAGAACAAGAAGGAGGGAAACATCTGGACCTTTGTCCTTGAGGCAAGATGACAGGATGTCAAGTCCACAGTGTCGTTGCCTATAGACTTATTGTGCAATAAGGACAGTGTGTTCAGCACTGTTCAACATATAAGTTGCACTTTAACATTTTATACTTTAAGTGGCATTAAATTAAATAGAATTACCTAAGTGATATTCTTAACAATTAATTTGAGGAAACAGACTGTAATGTTTATCTGCAGCATCAATTTTATTTTTCCAATGCAACACAGAAATCAGATGCACAGCATAAATGTCAGGGATTGCATGTTAAAGGTTGCTGACAACTCAGATATTTAACCTTTCACCAAATTTCCAATTAAATTAATCTAAGATATTAACACACTACAGGAATTGCATTTTCAATTAAGTAGATGAGTGACTACATTAAGCCTCAAATTATAACAAATGTGGTCATTTTTCAAAGGAAACTCCAGCCTCTTTCACTCTTTAGACTGAGATCATTTGCCTTAATTAGAGGACGTGAATTTGAACCGAAGCAAAAACAAAAAATGAAAGAAAGCTAAATATAAAGCTGCTTTCATCGAAGGAAATTACAAAACATTGGTCACTTTCTTTTAGAATTTAATCATTATTTTCAGAGAAAATGATCGACAATAACAGTTAATCTGCAGGAAAAAGCAAACAGGTTGCTCACTTGTATGTGCATCACTGAAATGTTCAAGCGTCATAACTAACCTCTGTAATTATGAGAGAAAATATAAAACTATGTGCCACAGTGGGAAAATTTCTCATTCTAAAACAAGATTTTATGCCTCTGTTTTATCACGTCCAAGTTTGGTCAGATCAGGTGAGATCAGAGCTGCAGAGCAGACAGCAAGCAGCTGCTCTGTATGGGGGCCAGTGGACCTTTGACCCTCTACCTGTCATTTACACTGGGTTTTTCTTTTTTGTAGCCTCAATGTTATTTTCAACACTCAATTTTAACAAGATTTGGGCAATGACGGATGCCCCTTCAACTAAAAACAAACCAAAACAAACATTGCCTGCAGGTAAAACAGTCTGGTGTCGTTGCTTTACGCACCTGGCATAGAAAGTGATATTTAGAAAAATCTCTCACTGATAAAATATACATTTCTCAATACATTTATGAGTCCTCAAGTGGCTTTGAAGATCTTCGTAGTTGGTTATGCACAGTCTTCATGGGGGATGGTCAGTGCTAAGTGGGTGGGCACTATGGCCCCCCCTTTGTTCCGGCCCTAACATACCTCATCAACCTACTGAGTCCATGACGTCACATCGATGGTTGAATGGTTGAGCGTTGTGTAAAGTCTTTTCGTTCTGGTGGGGTAGTTTTATCCCACAGAGAGCCTCAGACTGACAGTCAGCCTGGGCTGTGTAACTCTGACAGCCTCTTTTCTGATGACTGCTCTATGCTCTGTCACCAACTGGCAGAAGCATCTCCACCAAACTAAATCTAAAACCCTTTTGGGAAATGACTCAGTTTGCCAAAGGCAGAATTATAAGCAAGCTTTCAGATTCTGGGACAATGTACAAAATTATCATATAAAATAGTCTATTAAGCTTAATAGCAACATTACATTGCAGGTTCATGGGAACAATTTATGCAACTGGAATTAAATTAAAGTTTACTTTGACCAATTTTTTGATACAACGTGCAGATCTCCCACACATGAAGCTGGAATCTTGTGTGTGCAGCTGAAAAGTGTGCAGTACATGCGAACAAGGCACATACGTATGTTTAAAGATGACATGCCTTAGATCTATAACATATAAACATCAGTCAATAAGAGTGATATATATCGGATGTAAGGAGGGTAATAAGGGTGACCTTGCCGCTGCGAGAGTCCCAGGCCTTGACCAATGAACTGTAACCTCCACACAGGAACACCTCGGGGCTGCTGGGGTGCACGGCCACACACATCACTTTGAACTGGTTGTCCAATTTTACTGCCTGCTGCCCTAAAGACAACAGGAGAAAAACAACAAAGACTGAGAAAAAAAGAAATCCAATTCTTATTGGAAACTAAACACACTGAAAAAGGGATTTTTGTTACATCAGCCTCGATACATCATGACAGGCGTTTCTTTTCTCACATTTTTTATTCAAATTTTAAAATCAAAACAGCAAAAACATAAATATGCATTTAGTACAAGAAATGTTTTCAAGTAAGGTTGAACAAATAAGTCATGAACTTCTTAGCTGATTAGTAATCAATGTTACAAAACTAAGAAAACATTCCTCTAAAAAATTCAGATATTTACAGATTGTCATTAGAAAAAAAAGAGTGGATAAACCAGTAAAATGGCTCTGTCTGAGTTTTTTAAAGACATGTTAAAATGAGTTATTGGTAAAATGTCCCACTATCTGACATGTTTTCTATGTCCTACTTTAAATAAAAATATGAACTATGAGATTTGCTAATCATTCTATTGGTGTTTATATTTCACACAATGCTCCTGCTTTCTTAGAATTTGGCTTGTAGTTGTTCAAGATTGTAAAAGCTGTAAAATTACTTAAGAAGTTAGTTAACAGGAACCCGCGAGTCCAATTCAAGCAATCATGAGTCATTCTTAGTTTTTGGGAACCAATGCAAATATTCTCCATTGACTTTGCATCGAAGATTTGTGTGTGCTAATCTTTTAGGAAAACTCTCTTTCAGATATGTTTTTTCAGAATACTTTTAACAAATAAAAAATGACATCTATACTAAGGGTGCACTGGTTTCTTTGTCAGTGTTGATTTGGCCATTTTGCCATGGCTGTGTAAAAGTCTACTCAGTTTCATGTCTAGTGATCTTATAATGTCCCTGATGATCCTGCATCAGTTTCTAAAGCTATTAAATTTGCCATTTGTGCAAAACAACAGTCAATTACATATTTTTTCTTTTTCAACTGTCAAGACTAAATCAAACACAACATAAACAACGACTTTACTTCATTTTCAAATTGTGTTAAAATTTCTCTTTCATTTTTAATCCTCCCTGCAAAGGACCTCTTAGTATTCTGTAAACACTACAAGTGATTAAACTGTGCCTCCTCCTTTACCGCCCAACAGAATTTCAAAAAAGCACACACATAAAAGATGCACCAAAACTGGTGGTAAATAGCCACAAAAGACAATAAATGGATGAAACTCATGAGTACCAAGCCCATTCATTGGCAGTTCCTATTCGTTTTTATCACATCTCTCTGTCCCTAAAAGTTTCTCCAAATACTCAAACACTGCACTGGTTTCATTCATGGATTTTCTGGATCATCATGATACATGATACTTGTCAGTCTGTAACAAAAACTTCACCCAAGACAAAAAGATCAAACTTGTGAAGATGCTGTGAAGTTGGGGGAAGAAAACAGAGTGTAGTGTACTGTTTTGACTTAAGGCTGCTTTATCTAAATCAATTAGAAATGCCATATTTAAAATGTAAAACAAGAACACTGAGGGGGATTAAACATAATTAAGCCTGACAGGGTGCGACCAAAAGTTAATTTTCTGAGAAAACATGAAGCCAGACTACAAGCAGGAAGCTCAAAGGCTGTGCAAAGTTTAGCACCTTATTAATTCATCCACCAAACAACAAAGACCTCAGTCTAGAACAATTTGCAGCATTTAACCCACAAAAATGCACTTCATCTCACATTTATCCCTGAAATTTCCCTCACAGCTAAAGAAAAATGTCACTAAAAACGGACATTTTCCTACTTTGTGGTGGAGTAGTTTGCCAAAGTTTTAACAGGCCATTTCATCAGACTTGCACTTTCTGCTTAATTGGCTTACCCACAGCAAAAATCTGTCATGGAGATTTAAAACTCATGTTCGGCAGGACAATGAGAAGTCAACATTCACTTCATAATAAACAGAACCTCCTCATGTTTTAATTAAGCAAGATTAATTAGCTGGCTTGAGAGAACCGATAAGGGAGGACGGCAGTGATCGGTCCCTCCCTCATTGAAGCTTTGAAATGACTGCGATCATACCGTAGAGACAACGCACAGATGATACAGAGCAGAAGATGTAAGGTACGAAGTAGCTGGGATAGTTGGGATGAGCCCTGTGGGGCAGAGACAAGCTGGGATGACACAGCCATTGCTCCTCATTACATGATCAACCCAACCAGAGCGCTGTCACTGCACATGAGGTTAGAAGCCCTCAACCAGATGTGGCAATCAAGCTATTTCCATAAACACTAAGTAATTGCATCTGTTTAGGAGGATGAATTTGACCAAATTAGTTAATCTGGTGCTGTTTTTTTCTTTTCTTTTCTTCTTTTTGCTCAAGCTACTACTAAGGTCAAGGACATGTTGATCCATTAGCATATAGATCCATAGAGGTTATGAACCAGTGCCAAACTTCCGCATCATACAAACAGATCAAAAACAGCACACACAAATTAAACTTTTAAATAAGAACGCTAAAATCTTTTTGGGGTTTTTCTAAAATTTTGCCCTCCTGATCAGAAGTGGTCGAAGACAAAGGTTCTGAGCTAAATATTGTACATTTTGCTCAGATATTAATGCAGAATTCCCAGAGGAGGAAGAGCAACTGAAAAGTAGCCCTGTGGCTAAACATTTCACAGGAAACTGGCTGCTTTTATGTGATACAACTATAGATGAACACACTATGAATCCACCGATGCCTTGGAGCGTTTATGCATTTATGCGAGTCAGACATGTGACACTTTTTGCCTTTTGAAGCAAAGGTCTGTTTTATTTTCTGTGACAGAGAAAAATAAAACAAGTGGCAAGGTAGCAGGCTACCGCTGTAAAATTATGCTTTCCAAGTGGGTCAAAATGCAGATTATGCTTGCCTGTGGCATTTGGAGGAAATGCTAAGGTGTGTGTGTGAGTTTTGTTTCCTCATGGTGTGCCTCCTGTTATGAAACAGCCAGGATGTAATGGGTAATACTTGGAGCATGTAAATGAAGTGTTAAGGGGGGGGGAATGAAATGCAACAAGATAAAAATCTCAACAATATCTAAAAATATCTTTCTAGTTGATAAAAAGAAAAAAATTCACAACCTCTTTTAATTTGAAGGTTTTATGAATTAGGACATATAATAAAATATAGTTCATTCTATAATCTAGGTTTAAAACTTCATAAGTACAACTTTAGATTGCCAACAACACATGAGGATACTGTGCCATAATGTGTCAGGATGTATTCAACATAAACAAGGCCACAATGATTATTCAATTGGAAAATGTGAGGCCATCTGACCATTAGCAAAAGCTCTCCTTAATTCTACTTCATTTTTCACATGCTGCTTCTGTATTTTGGTTTAGGTTCAGTTAAATAAATGATTTTGCCATTTGATGTAGCATTTATCTCATTCTATGGCCCGTTAAGAACCAAATGGTTTCATTCATCATGTCTTGGCATTTTCTTCATCACTGAACTATGTTGTACATTGTTCGGTTGCTGACATACTCTGCGTGTTTTTCTCTGCCTTGACAGTGTTTATTTCTTTCTGTATTTTTCTTTTCTTTGGTAACTTGTATTCATTGTTTAATTACCTTGTTAGTGTATTTACATTTGTTCACTGGTTTTATTATATTCATCAATATTGCTCTGTTTTTAAAATGTGCTTTTTGAATAAAGTGATTGGATTGGACTTGGGTGATACCAGATCTCCAAGCACTAATCTTCATTTCTGCTGTAAGTGCAATCTGGAATGACAAAAAAAACTTCTCTTAATCATTGAATTCTTTAATCATTTCAGTTTTAGAATTGAAGTATGATGTACATGTACTTATACAAGGGATTTTACTTTAATCGTTATCGTTTTTGCTTTGTTCTTTTTAGTAACTATGAGTTTATTTCATTAATCTGCTTCATAACTCTGTTATAAACCACTGTGTAATTGCCATTAACTCGATTTTGATTCCCAAATTACAGTGGTTTAGAGCCCAGCATTAATGGTTGCCTGGTTGCCTGGGGCAACTCAACTCTATTCCAGCAGAAAGGTCATGCATGTAGTTGTTCAGTCAGGCATCACACTTTAGTTTACAACTTGTAGTAATTTCTTTTTTATATTGACACCTGCTATGTTTTTAGTTGTTCACTAGCCGTCCATACTGCTTTGTGTCAAGGCTGTCTACCAATCACAGACAGCGCTCATGACTTACTTGTGGACCAAGCACTGAATTTACAATCTCAAACAGTAAAAGGGATCAGCAAAAAAAGTGGGCTTAAAATGCTTTTCTAACCAAGAAAGTTTGACCAAGTTTGGGGTTAAAAAGCCAATAAAATTGAAACTAATTTAAAAAAGCAGCATGTCTTAAAACAAAGTGAAACAGCGGACAAAATATCTGCATATTTGACTGGAAAAGCATCCCTGAGCCAGCTACGATCAGTTATTTAAGAAAATAGACATCCAGGTTTGAAAAATAATCAGTCACCAACTTAATTCAGGATTCACCAGTTTATTAATGATAGCATTGTCGTGTTGAAAGAGACATTAGACATGCTTGGCTCAAAAATCCCTGTAAACTCAGCTGACACTCTGGCAAGATGCTGAGCCAAGATGCTAAAATAAAAATTGAAATTAAATTTGAATGTTGAATATTTCAAAAACAGATTGGACCACTTTTTGATATCATGGTTGTAAATGGATTTATTAGTGGTGACAGTTTGGGGTTTTGCTGTGGTAGCATCACTACAAGATGACTATAAATGTTTTCTAAGTTCAACTTAACTAACATAACTGCAGTCTTTAAACTTTAACAGTTTTTTTTTTTACCAAGAGTAGCTAACTGACTTTAAATCAGATGGGGGGGTATCCTCTACATGTAGCTGACAGTGAAAATGTTTATGCTGTTTTACTTTTGACTATCCTAATAGTCCTGTTGATATGTATCATTGTACTTGCACACATCATCAGCGTTGCTATGGTTCGCACACAGTTTATCCGTAATAATTTACCAAGTCCCTGTTCTAAATCAGCCCTTGAGGTCCTGACCTTAAAAAGGACCTCCACTTTGCTGCAAAGGCAGCTCAAGTGAACACAAGAAGTGCGGCTGCCTCTTAGAGTTGAGAGGCTCTGCATTACTGTGAAGAGTAAAACAATCACTTTCTCCCCAATTACAGTCTGACATGGAAAACATTCAGCTCTCTACAGTAAGTTTCACAAACTGCATGGATAATAGAAAGAGCCTTGTTAATTTCCCATGTAAAGCTGCTCTGGGTGTCCTATAGTCATCACTGTAAATCCTCTAGTTATGGTGAGAGGTCCAAACTACAATTATGTCCGTTAGCATTTTAAATTATCAGCAGTGAAATTATGGTTGTAGCTTATTTCTCATGTTCTTTTCATTGCATGAATATGACGTGGTTTAAATTGTCAGTGACTTCATCTCAGCTCTACTCCATCTACACTCTACTACAATTGTAAAAATGAATAAAAAATACTGCACTGATTCCCAACTCCCACATTAATATGCAGCTAAATTGAATTTATTCATCTAAGGCTGCCATAAAGCAGTCTTATTGTGCCCTCCTGCCAGCACATAGAGGTCTTCATTCTCAGGAACAATAAGGTTTGTTGTATTTCAAATACAAATAAATAATAGTAGTAGGCAGAATAAGTCTAATGAAATACAACTGAGAAAAATAAAAAAGCCTGTTGCTGGATGAATACCTTACTCAGCTGTCTGCTTGAACCCACTTTTACAAGTGCCAAGCACGACATTGGTGATCAAATAAGCATCTGTTTGTTTATGGTAGTGGTTAGTGACGTTCCAGTATAAGGTCATGGTGGCTGCTCCTGTGGTGATGTATCCATTATTGATTCCTTTCCCGTAGCTGCCTGTGTGTTTAATGGGCTGACCAAGCTATTATCCGTAGGCTTTATTGACAGTATTGATACACATGCTGAGAGGGGAAGTGCACACAGCAGCAAGTTATCGTTGCCATGTGCTGACCCAAGAGATGTAGATACCACAGGAGCTTCAAAATCATTTTTATTTCATTCTTTTATTTCTATTTCTTTTTGCACTGTGGGTCAGTCTCTGTAAGATTTTTGTCCCTGTATCTATAAATACTTGCCCAGTATTATAAGCTAGCAGAATAAATAAGGACTTTGAGTTTATTTCTGGAAATTCTTCTTGAAAATATTTTGACTTTAACTGTGAGGATATTCTTGATTAAATGTTACAAATTTCTCAAAAACTGGTCCTCATGAAGTCGGATGTCTGCATAAGGGATTCACATTATTTCTGCTGTGCCTACTACATGTGTGCTAGGCGAGAAAGCAAACCAAAGTATTGATCTTTTGTTAATGTCACCTTGAAATTCTGTGTATAGTCACACAAAAGCGGCAGCAAACACACAATGAGGCTAAAGCCTGAGCTAAAAGTTAACTTGATTCCTAGCAGAGAAAAAGTGCCCATGTTTTAGAGTAAAGTTCTTTTGTGGATTTCTCTCAATGTAATTGTTTTGGCAGTCGTCCACACTGAAATGACCATTCATTCATCGCAGACATATATTTGAAAGATCGATCTCCCCAAATGCAACAGTGTAAACAGGAAGTACTGCTTAACAAATAATTGAACACCTAAACCTGACTGATAAAACAAATCTTTGTCAGTGAATACAAGCATGAACAATATCCTGATACACAGCTGCCTTTTTTCTCCTTCTAAGCACATTGAAGATGGAATGAGGTGAAGTGAAAAACTCCTGGGCTCTGATGAATGATATAAAAGATTTGGAATTTTTTGGAGCCGCCATCCAAACAATGATATGACCTTCTCTTTCAAGGGATGGTGTTGCTTATTTTAAAGCAACCCTGAAGTGAATTCTGCATATATTACAAGTAGGGTTGAGCCCCAAAAAAGTATTAAATTGTCTTGGCTTCAAAGTTTCAACCAAAAGTGTTGTTACACACTTCTACAGTCAACACTGACAATGTTCGTTGCTACAATTGTAGTAAGTATTTTCACAGATAAGGGCAGAAACAGAAGCAAACTGCCTAAACATCGGTTGAGAGAGCATCATATGCACACAAATAAACAAAGTGTGACATGGTGTAGCTTGTAGTTCATCTTGCATCACCCTCCATGTCTTGCTACCAACTTGAAGCCCACACCCAGACAGTGTAAGAGGAAGCTGATTATTTAGCAACGCTGCCATAAATTTTCAAAGCAACATCTGCATTATTGCTCGGACATCTGCAGTTCCCCTGTGCTCAAAGCAGAGAGGATTTACAGTTTAAGGCTCCTGACAAACAGCGACTTGTTTAATTCAAACTCGAATTTTCCTTTTTTAAGTAGAATTATTAACACTACACAGTGAAAATCCATATCCCATTCTGAATAAATTGGCATGCTGTGTTTGATGAAAATATATGAAAATGCATTGATTTCTAAATATCATATCTCATCTCATTTCATTAGCAGGTTTAAGTCCGTTTCTGCACACAGGATCACTTTCTTTGTCTATAGAACCAGCACAGTGGACCCGCTGATCATGATGCATTATAAAAGACTGAACTATTCAGAACATTATGTTTTCATGGATCATCATACAAAAATGTGTGTTTTACAATAACAACAACAACAACAAACAGCATTTCCCTGCCGTTCTACACAGTTCAAGGTGTCTTATAGTTCACTTTTTTTAATTTCCTTTTCTTATTATATATATTCTCATTCAGGGCTTATGAAATGTAGGACACAAACTGTAGCATTCTGGTCTTAAAGCATCAAGAGACAGATGTAAACAGCTGTCTGTACACTTCTGCCAATGATGACAGACAATTATACATGATCTGATTTTAAAATGTAGGTTTGAATATGAAATGCTTCTTTTCTGGCTTTATTTGCTTTCAGCAGCTCACCATTGAGGCTTTGTCTCCAAGCAATGTGGACTTGCTGGAGGATTCAATGAGGAGACCAGACTATATTCCTGTGCTTGGATACCTCTTTTTTCTTTCGTTTTTCCTTTTTTTTTTTCAGCAGTGCTGAGAATGCAAATGATAACAAATAAATAAAACAGAACATGACAGCAGCGTGCGCCAAGGAAGGGTGAAGAGCAGCAGGGACGGACAGACAGACAGAGAGGCTGAAATGCAAAGTAAAAACTGCATGTTGTCATTATTTTAATGATCCCCCAAAAATTCACAAATAATGTTTTCACGAGTTCATATCTCATTAAGAGGAGCCCAAGCTTCTTTAGGGTGCATTGTGACTGCAGGGGTTGGACAGTTTATCTGTAGAAATAATTGTCACTTCCCATACGGCTCTGCATTAAGAAAAAAGCCGGAACAGCGTTGTGTTTCAATATAACGTGGATTTTTTGTTGTTTGAAGCTATAGGCCGAGAAGAAAGAACACCAACTGATGGATGGCCGCAGACACATCTTTCATTATCCGGCTTATACCTCGTCTAACTGATGTTTGGCTGTGGATATGCAACAGAGATCAAGGTCTGCCGAACCAGACTGAGTCTGAGCCGTTGGTGGGAACGGGGCTTTAAAAGGTCCCAGTGAAGTAAATTAAGAAGTTTGCATGCTCAAAATTAGTAACAACATTGAAACTGTTACACTGACATGTAGAATTAGACTGTGTAGATACTTGGTCAGCAATAGCTTTCAAAACCGTATTCAGTGTGAAATGTAATGATGTTTTAGACAAACTGGATAAATTCCAGCCAAAGGTCTCGTCCCAAACGCCTTGCCAGAGGAAGCATAAGCACTTGTTGTTTTCTTACCTCACCTCTGTTTTCCATCTGTGAACTAACTTTCTCTGAGTCATTTTACATGTACAGTATGTACAACTCTAATCAAAAAAATTTTTTTTTTCAAAATATATTTCATTTGACAAAGTCACACTTTTATTTTTGATGGTTAAAAATGTGGCATGTTTTGGCTTTAGTTGAATTGATCTTTCAAATTGGACAATTCTACAGTCTACAGTCTACATTCTACAATTTCCCCTCGGGGATCAATAAAGTATAATTCATTCATTCATTCATTCATATATCAGCTTTAAATGCAGATTTTAAAAGTTCCCCCTGAAATCGGGCACTACTATAAAAACAGAGTTAGAAAAAGGCAGATTTGCTATTTATAAAATGGGTTTATAACAGGTTTTGGGGCTTAAATACACTCTTTACATAACTTTTTGAAAAAAACGATTGTAGTTAGTACACCTGCCAATGTAGTTTGTTGAAAAAAAAAGCATGAAGTGTGCCCGGAAAATGTTTAATGAGAAGCAGTCAAAAGCGAATTACAAGTAAGTCAGTGTTAAAAAAAACAAACTACAACGACTAACACCACAGGCTTTCTGGTTTAGTGTCTCTAACAGCATGAGAAGGACTGAGGTTACGCCGAATTGTATCAAATGTTAAACCCAGTTCAGGGTAAATTTACTAAACACTTCAAAAAGTGTAATCCAGTGGAAAGAAAATTGCTGCTACTCACCCGTCTCCGCGTCAGTGATCACAGCTGTGTTATCAAATGAGCCGGTGAGGATCTGTCGCCCGCAGGGGGTCCAACAGGCATCACGCACGGCTCCCGAGTGGCAGGTGTAAACCCTGAGGCATCGTCCGCTCTCTGCTCCATCCCACACCTGCCAGACATGGACGCAAAGAAAAGATACAAATACACCAAGACTGCAGCAAAAAAGCCATTTGTCACCGACTGTGTAGAAGCTTTCAGAGTGCTGGAGGAAAGATTAGATGGATGGAAAAAAGAGATGAGTTGTGAAAACAGAACAACATAAAGTACACTGTAAGAATAATTTTTTGCACATCCCATCACTGATGCTTAAAAGAAAAAAGCTTAACAAAAACACTCCTGCATCCTTTGCATGTTGTAACAACGTGCAGAAAAAAGGTCCATTTTGGATGAAGTTTCACGGCAGTTTAATAAAACTATCTATTGTATATTAAGATAAAATTCCACTACAGTCCAGTGGCTCTAACAGCCTTCAGAAACTTTGAATGCTTCTTTAAGCACTGCAATTATTTCCTGAGTGAGAAAGCTCTCTTAAAGCTTAGGAAGATATAATCAAAGCAGCTACCACCCAACTCCGTTTTAATGAAACCAAATTAAACAATTAAGCAAAGTGCAGCGGGAAAGCAAGGCACAATAGTTACAAAAATCCAGTTTGTTTGTGGGATTACGATCAAAAGCAACCTTTTCTAATTAATCAAACTGATTTCGTTTGAATGTGCCTATTAATCAGTTCAGAGTGGGGTGTAATGGCTTTAATGGCTTTGTGTTGTCAGTGGTTTTCTCTGATAACCAAGAGAGCGGAAGAGAAAGTACCCGACTGCCTTTGGTTTGTTAAGATTGCCAATGCTACACAACGTAATGACTCGCTGCTTTGAAATATGAAACATGGTGAAAATAAAGCATGCTAATGAAGGAGGCGTTCATCAACATGAATGTTGTGGTGCTGATTTGGCTTTTGTCTTCAGTCATTGTACCAAACTTCAAAAAGATCACTTGGCAAAAACGGTGATCAGTATAGTGTCTTTTTCATCAGGGTGCTTGTTTTTTTCTGTCAGACATGCCAAAGTACGAAAGCGTCTGCCTGAAGCTCAGCGTGAAATCCAATAGGTGGTCCAAACTGGTGCCTGCTGAGGTGAGGTATTGCACTAATGATTAGAAATGTTAGCTTCCCAAAGCTTTACCAGGGCTACAGAGGAACTTTGAAGATCTCTTTGCCTCTCTCTGTCCTTCATTATTAAACATGGCTCCTCTACACGACGTACAAAACACACTAAGATGTGCTCAGCTGAAGCTCCCACAGGAGACAGAGAAGAAAGATGGTCAGGGAAGACTGATGCATTAATCCAGCAGGCGGTGGCTCAACAAGCAGAATACCAGAGATGCCTCCAGGGTGGGGAAAAAAATTAAAGACAGAAATAGAGTCACACTTTTAATTGCAACGTGTTAAATATTGAAGTGATGAATCTTTTAGAAATTCTTCTATTCATTGTGCAGCAGGATATGGCCGTTTTCTTTATGATCTCTGGCTAAGAGAAACACTGCCATCTCAAGGTTACAATTAAAGTTGAGAAAAAGCACCTGATGACATCTCCGAGAAACATACAGAAAATCAACCTAAACAAACTCCTCTGAGTCGGACAAAGCACCAGGCTGCTTCTTATGAACGACAGCATTAAAGACCATAACAAAACCATTCAATGCAAACACACACACATTTGCAAAAATACAATTCCACCCAAGACTTGTGCAGTGCTGAAAAAGAGAGCTTGCTTATTTGCAACCCCTTTAATTTCACCGGCCACTTAACAGACACGCGAAGCAGATCCATGCAAATGACTCATTGGGGTTATCTGCTTTCTAAATTACTCTAGATAATTAAAAATAAATTGGTATTGGTGTTATCAACTTAAAATTGCTGGTTTACACCTGCCGTAACTATGGTGACAACAGATGAAAACAGGCTGGAATAATAATAGCCTGACAGACACGATGGAGAGAAAAAATGTCGAAAACATGAAGGGTGTCAGCGAAGGAACACAAGCACAGAGGAGAGTGTAAAGACTTCATTGATTATGTCCCCACACTCCATTCAGCCAACACAGAATAGAAAACAATAGCTGAAGTCGAAGCAGTGAAAGACAATAGATAGAGAACACAGTTGATGTAAAGAAGTACGCAATTATGACTAACTGATATGATTAAATAGGAAAAAAAAACATAAATTAAGACAATACATTACATTAGAGGCTTAGTTTTTATCACATTTTTACATGTAATTTAATTTCTACACCAGACAGTGTTGTTCTAGAGTGCGGCACAAACATATGAATCTTAAACCCTAAAATTTGTACTATATTTTGCAGTAAATAGAAATAAATGAACTCAGTAAAATCACAACATACGTTCAAATTATTAAGCATAAATCCAGTTGCTGGCATCCTTTTGATGAATTCAAATTAGTTTCTCACACAGAAAAATCAAGACTTACATTTGTTAACTGACCTTCACATAATAATTAACCAATAAAAAATGTTTTTACTTCATGTGGAAAGGAAAATATTGTTACCAGTTTGAGTCATTTTACAATCCAAAACAAAAAGTGAGGAGTCTAAAAGCAACATGTGGCAGGAGGAAAGTGGAAAAGGTCTTAATTTCCTTTCAACAGTTTGCGCTGTTTTAACAAGTTCAACAGAAAAGATACTTCTAAGATGCCTCCAAGACACGACACAACCTACGATACATTAAAAACACGGCAGAGGTTCTATCATGCTGTGAAGATGCTTTGCAACATCTAGAACTAAAGGCATCGAATGTATCAAAGTAGTGATGAAATCAGAACAATACAGCATTTGAGAGAGAAATAGCTTTCCCCAAGTCCAAAAATGACATTTGAGGCAGATGCATTTGGTCTACTATAAAATTTTGACCGGTTTGCACATATATCAATGGAAAGTGTTAGAAGCTATCTCTTCTGCTGCTTTGTGCATCTCATTAAATTACCTTAATTAGGGATGCACCGATACTAATACCAGTATCGGTCCGATACTATCTGCATGTGCTTGTACTCAGTATTCATAACAGTGTTCCAATACAGAACCTGAAATCAATGTGAAAAAACTTTAACATGGTAATATTTCCAAAGTATAAAACAACAAAGTTATTACACATGCCGTATTAAAAGTCAGAATTTGGCATTTTCTTGGTGTAAGAAGCATATTTTTGGGCAAGTAGGTGCTTTGTCACAGCAGTCAACCAAATCCACCAGAAAGCACTTTATCCTCCTTCTGTATGACAGTTTTCTTGTTTGTTTTTGATAAAATTTTTCAACAAATAAAGATATATCTGCTATGTACATGCCAATACACACATAATTTATTAAATTTCAGACATTTTTCAAGCCTTATATTTATAATGTTATTATCAGGTGTCCAGAAACAAAGTTATTATTTTAAAAGGTTGAATTTGGTATAATCTTGGCGTATAGGCGTATATTTTGGGCATAGAGGTGCTTTGTCAAAGCTATGAATATAATCCACCAAGAACAACTTTATCCTCCTTATCTGTGAAGATGCTTATAGTTTTCTTTCAGTTTTAGAGGACAGCCACAGGATGATCCATTTGATAAATCACATTCTTAACGACTCAGTCGTCTCACCTGACATTCCGGTCCACGCTCCTTACCAGTGAACTGTAATGGGATTTATTAGTACTCGTATAGGTACTCGATATCAAGAAGTGCTTAAATGTAATGTAGGTCATGAAAAAATGTGGTATCGGTGTATCCCTTATTTCTATTATGCCGAACTGTTTTATTGGATTTATATTTTAATATATTAGACATTTATAACTTATTCTGAGTTATGGGTGCAAATAATTCGTCCATTTACCACTTAATAAAAAGAAAAAGGAACTATAAATTTAGCAATGCAAAATCTGCTCTTTTTTCCAACTTGAGTTACTTTTAGCAAAAATCTGTATTTTAACTGTAAAAAAAAAAAAAAAATGTTATTCGATTGTATATTTTATCTCAGGCGATGTTAGTTCCTGACTTGCTCAGATACACTAAGTTATTCCACAGTCACTGTAGTATTTTTTCCCCACACAGACAGCATGTGATTAGCCAACTGCTATAAAGAAAATGCACAGAATACGCTGCTGCTTAGAAGTCTTATCTGGAGTGAACTTTGACATTTATTGTCTTTACTAACCAACAGTCAAAACCCCAAATATCTTACTTGATCTCCTTTGTGAAAAAGATGACATACTTGTCATTAGCAGTCTCTGTAATTCAGCCTCATCTGTTACTAAATTAATTTTACCGATTAGAGTTAACAGGGGAGACTGTTAGGAGCTGGTACATTGTTGCTATGGTAACATTTTTAACAAAACTGGCCAGCTAAAAAACAGGATTTTCTGCAACCATGGCGTGAAAACCGTCCACAGAAATGTACAAAATGTCCACATACTATATGAAATCAATAAATAATGTTTAATGACATATAAACACTGTGACCATGAAGAGATGTGTGACTTCTTGAGAATCCATATATTAAATTTGAGAACTTCATTTTTTCGTATGGCTCCTGGTTTTACAGAAAACACTGGGTAAAATATTCTGTGATAGAGAAGATAGGATCATTCTTGCATACAAACAACCAAGACCTCGCCTCCTTCCCGTCCTCTCTCAGTCTCCACCATCTGCTCCAAACAGCCCTCTCCAGGTGCCAGGCGAGGTGGCTGCCATACCGCTGCACTTGTATGATTATGCAAATGAACTCATTCATATTTAAATCATTAATTAGTCAAAGTTCTCAAAGGATATTGGTGGGATACGTGATCTCATACTGGCAGAAAAACATTTAGGCACTGGCAGGCAGATAACTGCATTGCTTGACCTTTACAACTGGGGAATGAGGGATTGTTTTCCAGGTGTGAAAGAGAGAGAAAGAGGGGGGATCAGAGAGAGTGAGACAGAAAAAGAAGAGAAAGCGAGAGAGACGGGGCAGTCCCGTGGGCCCTGACACACATTCAGCGACAGATATGATGCTAAAGAAAGTGGTTTGTGGTACATTTACAAATTGAGAGAGCAGGGCAGATATGATGTTTGTAAAACTGCTAATTAAACTGAACATCAGTTGAATGATCATACCCACAGACCTCTTTGATGTGCTGTGCACCAACCCGAAACTGTTCCGATGAATTTATTTTTGCCTTATAAGAAAGTATCCAAGACCACATTACATGTGTAATTGTTATACTGGGTCTGAGCATCTTGGAAGCAGGTAACAATGGAAAGAAAAGAATGGTATGAAGAATAAAAATTTAAATTATTTCAATTATAAAGATATAAATCAGTTTAAATAAAGAGCTTCTATGATATGGATCTCAGTATAGCTCTGCAATAGGATGCACACTGAGTTCTGTTTGTCATGGCTTCCTAAGCTAAGCAGCATCATTTATAGCTGTGGCTGTCATTACCTTGAAAGTCTTGTCCATGGAGGCAGACAGCAGCAGGTGACTCAGATGAGGTACAGGATGCCACTGCACTGTGTTGACTGGGCCCTGGTGACCGACCAGGCTCATTAGAAGCCTCCTGGGAATCCCTGCTGCTCTGGGCTTTTCAGCAAGATAGGGCTTCACTTTAGCTGACACATCAGAGAGAATTTGACTTTCCCTGCTCTGACTCCCCGGGACTTGCACTGATGGGTACTTTGGGTTTATCGTCTCTCCCGAAGTGGCAAGTCTCTGTCTCTTAGGGATGTACGGTCTGACACCAGATGGGAAAGCTGGTTGTCTTTTTGTTGGGTTAGACCCATTGCTGAAGCTTTTTGGAATGCAAGAAGGAGTCTGCAGAGGTGCAATCATCCCCTGAGTCAGAGGTAAACTAAAAAAAGCTGCACCGTCTCTGGCAGTCTTGTCTTTACTTTCAGCACAATATTCTCTCTCAAAGTCTGTTTGGCTCTGTGGTTGAGAATAAAGATGCAATAAAGAACTGCTTCTTCCTGAGGTACATCCATGATATCCCAGAACTGCCTGGTCAGAGGCTAAACTTGCAGAGCTGGACATTACTTCAAAGTTAGAACATCCTGCACGCTCTTGGTTTTGCTCACAAGACACAGTTTGGACAGAAGCTGGTGTTCCCTCCTCCTTTTGATCCAAAGAATCGTCCTCTGACTCTGAGTCATCATAGGCTACTAATGAAGACATCTTCAAGGACCCTGAAAAGAACAGAGCAGTTTGTATTATAAACTCATTAAAGGCCCAAAGGTGCCATCTAGTGGTGACTTGAATTTATGCATGTACAGGCTCATGCCTGACATTTTAGAACAAATTCATGTTTCAGGTTTATGTTTATTCAGTCATCAGTCATCATCCATAATAGAAAACAAAAATACAGCCAATGAGGATGATTTTATGTCAACCAACTATGAATCCCACCGAGAGTGAGTATGTTGAAGCAGAAGCTGAACGCCTTTATATGCCTCGCAGCAAAATCCATTTTACCACTCAAATAAAAGAAAGAAAATCATTTCTACTTGTTTCTCTCAAAAATATTTTAAAAACCAATGTGTTGAAAACCATTAGTGAATTGTACATTTTTAAATGTATACTTGTGTCTTTCCATAATTTTACCCCAATAACAGAAATACATCTTCTTTTTATACATTTAACAGCTTTTTGTACCGTAAACACCTCTAATACCATACTTGATTTCCTGTATTGAACAGAACCTTTGAACAGAGTCTGGTTCAAATGTTTGATTTGGAACATTATTTGCACAGTTTTGTAATAAAACAAGTCATTAATTTTAATAAGATGAGAATTAAGAAACAGTGGAGTTGTATATGCATAAGCTTTATGAATTATTTATATGACTCGTTTCTGCAGTACGATTCTTGTTATTATAAAACATAGACCTCTTCCCGATTACATAAAAATATAATAATAATAATAATAATAATAATAATAATAATAATAATAAT
>JBBBVU010000021.1:15414718-15430537 GCA_037177055.1 Atherinosoma microstoma | reverse complement strand
CAGAGCCATCAGACTGCAGATTCCACTTTCTCAAGTGAACATTTACACTAAAATGTGTTATCAGCAAATGACCATCCCAGACTCCACCTGTCAAGCAAATTCCACGGCTAATTCTACTTTCTCGTTCCAGATGGCTTCAGGATGTGTTTGATATCCCTTTGGTGATCCAGTTGACTGATGATGAGAAGTACCTGTGGAAGGATCTAACACTCGAAGAATGCCACCGCTTCGCTGTTGAAAATGCCAAGGACATCATCGCCTGCGGCTTTGATGTTAACAAGACCTTCATCTTCTCTGACCTCGGCTACATGGGGTAAGAAAAAAAAAAGAAGATATGAAGCTAAATGCCTCGCTGCTAGGGCTGCCATATCATGTTTAAGTTTTTTCTGAGATTTGTAAAAAAAATATTCTTTAAATAATTAATATTGCGTGCAAAGTTTATTTATTCATTTATTCAAAAAAAGTCATCTTAGCCTCCTCCTTCTTTTGAAATAATTTATAATCTTTGAATACTAAGAATTTATTATTCCAATACCTTTCAAAGCAGGGAAGCAGACAGGACGAGATGAGAATCAGTGATTATTTAATGTGTTCATTTCATTTGCCTTCCACAGTGCATCCCCTGAATTCTACAGAAACGTGGTAAAAATCCAGAAGCATGTGACATTTAATCAGGTCAAAGGCATCTTTGGCTTCACCGACAGTGACTGCATCGGTGAGACAACTATAAAGTCTTCCCTTATTAAAAAGCAATAGACTAACATCTTAAAAACCAGTCTTTTACACTATACTTTCCCATATTTGAATTCCGTTCAGTTCTCTCAATCATTCTGAATCTGAAGTGTCATAAATACTAAATAACTTGTTGTCTAATCCATTCAGGTAAAATCAGCTTCCCAGCCATCCAGGCAGCCCCATCCTTCAGTAACTCTTTCCCACAGATCTTTGGAGGAAGAAAAGATGTACAGTGTCTCATCCCTTGTGCCATAGACCAGGTCGGAAAAAACGATATGTAGCAGAGCTCTAAAATGCTAGTCATAATGTACAGTCATGTGATCCTGTTTGTCTTTTCACCCAACCAGGACCCCTACTTCAGGATGACACGAGATGTTGCTCCAAGGATTGGCTACCCTAAACCAGCCCTGCTGCACTCCACCTTCTTCCCTGCTTTGCAGGGGGCACAAACCAAGATGAGCGCCAGTGATGCCAACTCCTCCATCTTCCTCACTGACACACCCAAACAGATCAAGAACAAGGTGTTATTTTGATCTCATCCTGTTTATCAAAAGATAGAAATTAACAGTGCTTTTTTTTTTTTTTTTTTTTTTACTGACCTGCTTTGGAATTGTTCCTCGCAGGTCAACAAGCACGCATTTTCAGGAGGAAAAGACACGGTGGAAGAGCACAGAAAGTACGGTGGTAACCCAGATGTAGATGTCTCGTTCATGTATTTGACCTTCTTCCTTGAGGATGATGAACAGTTGGAGAAAATCAGACAGGTGAGGGAGAAAACAGAATTTGTTAAAGTCTGATTTTTAGATTTTTTTTTCATTGCAATTCCTCGTTTCATTCCTCTCTGCTCACTCATGCCTCTATTCAACTGTCATATCCTCTCTCTTTGCAGGAATACACAAGTGGAGCCCTCCTAACTGGAGAACTGAAGAAGATTTTGATCGAGACTTTGCAGCCCATGATTGCCCAGCATCAAGAAAGACGCAAACAAGTCACAGATGAGATCGTGAAGCAGTTCATGACACCCAGGCCTTTAAATTTGAACTTGTAGCTTACTTGAAGATCAGAGATTTAGGTTAATTGTTTTCATCTTTTTCCATTTAAAGTCATTTTAAATCATAAAGGGAGGAATCACTGGATCTTTTTCTCCATGTGCAACTAAGGATAGTGTCACCATCCTTCATGCTAATTGTTATGCCACTTTTTGGCTTCACGGTGCATCAAATGTACACATTTAGCTTCATGAAGTCTTCATAGTTGCAAGTCTTTCAGGATTGTAAGAAGATTAAAGTGATGGACGGATATGTATTCTGAAACATGTTTAATGATCTAAATGAGCTATAAAGCTGCAGGTTCACTACACAAGTCTTACTTTACTGATGAAAAACAGTTTAAGAGTTTCAGCATTTATAATGTTATCAATGGTCAGCTCAAGGGAACTATAATAGAAATGTTTGGGATTATTAAAAGGAACTGAATCAAAAGATTCCCCCTCATCAGTGGGCAGAAGGTTTGATTCAACTTATTCTAACAGTCGAAATGAAAGTATACATAAACAAGAAGAAAACAAACTAAAGTACGTTTATTTGAAGATTTAAGAGTATCGATATACAGCTCTTTTAACAAGGTCCTAAAACCAAAGAGAAGACGGCTTGGTTTTAATACAAGTACTGCTGAGTATTTTTTCATTTACTGCATGTTCAGGTTCACATATGAAAAGCACTTACAGTAGACCTGCATCAAATCTTTCAAATGTGACTTGCTGTCACACTCTACACTATATAAAGTATCTGCTTTTTTTTTTATTTTTTTTTTATTCGGACAAGGGGTTTATTGTCTCAAATATTGTCAATAAACAAAGTTAACATAAGTACTGCTACATATCCACTCATGTCATGTCCTTTAAATAAAGGTCTTTGGGCTTAATTTCCTTTGAATATATTGTACCATTAGTTCCAAGATTATAACTATTAAGATGCATCTGAAAATGCTGCTCGTGTATGAGCAGTATTGATGTATATTACACTGTAATGGCATGAAATCAAATGAAAAATACTTTAATATCCTCAGGGAAATTCCTGTGAAAACTCCTCTGTGGTCCTCACAATTGTACATTTCTAACAGTCACCATGAAAACCAACAAAAAATATTAAGAAAATATAACACTAGATTTAATTGTAACACTTCAAGAAAAAAAGAAAGAGTTGTATGGACATATCTAAAAAAAAATATAGAGTGGGACTTTCAGGACAATAAAACTGGTGACTTACATGGTTTATGGTTATGTGATTTAAGTAACCGGATGGTTAGTAGTCTGAGTAACTGGGCAAAGTAAAAAAAAAAAAAATTAAAATGCACACAAACAGCCCCTCCTCCTACACTTTGTCCAGAAAGACTTTTGTATTTGGCAGTCAAATTATCTGTGCAGTAGTTTGCACGTATTGAAGGACATTGCTGGGGGACCCAAACACTGCCGAGAAGCTGGAAGACACCACTGGCTGGCTGTCCTTGAAATCTCACAGCTAAGAGAGACAGGATACATAGACCCAAAAATAAGCAGAGTTGTGTATCTGATCTTTGTGTACACAAGTGTAGTAGTAGAAGAAAAGGTGTTATGCTTACATCATAATAGTGAGACACTAACTGGACACAATACCAAATTCCTCTGAACTTATATAAACTACTCCTCTTTAGAATGTCTCACAACCTGCTAACACTTTTCTAGCCAGCTAGTCTGTTTTTCTTCTTTATTTGCAGATCATTTCTAGGTCTGTGATGTTTGGCAGGTGACAGATTTTTCATAATGTTTACAGAAAGGAAACTTCTTAAAGCTCAACATAGTGGACTTAGATGTTTATTTTGGATCATTGTCCTGCTGTAGAATCCAGGCTCCTTCCAGTTTTTTTCTTTCCTTTTTTGCATTATTTTGCATCTTCCCAGCAGCCATCTGAGTTTTCTGTGCTACTGGTTATCAGTTTAATTTGAAAATAATCTGATCCCAACACTTGTTGACTCAGTGACTCGTGTTTATGCACTTGTTGCTTTTCTCTCTGACTGGTGATGATGCTGCAGGGCCAGTTTCCATATGAAGACTCTTTCAGAAAGACCACATTTGTGCACCAAAGCTGCACAGTGGAACAGTGCGCCTTTACATGTGTCAACTAAACAATCCTGCAGCTCCTTTGCACTCATAAAAAAATTTCCTTTCTGACAACAGAGATCTTGTTCTACCAGATATGGTCTTTACTTTCACATTTCCCCCTAACTTACATATTTCTGGACCCTTCGGTACATAAATCCTTTTAATTGACTGTAAAAGTCTCATAGTATCTGTAGGCAAACACAAAAAAGTTTCAAAATCTGTTACTTATCTTTTACTTTGCATCCTTTAATGCAACCCATCTGGGCTGATATGAAACAGTGACTCAACTAATGACTTAAACCTTTTTCTCACTTTTTGAAAAAAAAAAATTGCATCTAAAATGTAAATATATGAGAATAATCTTTGAGGAAGGCAGTCTATCAACTCCTTGAGTGTCCTTCGGTAAAATGCAGACAGATCAGAAATCACAATAGCCACATGTAGAAGATTCAAGGATTTTTCAGGATCTCTAGCACCTGTATGAACCCAGTCCCAAACATCTCTTATCAAAAGAGCCTCGATCAGTTTACTTTGGCCTGCTGTTTGTTTGCCTCCCCTTTTCTTTATAAGACCTTGCACTGCTCTTATGATGCATTTATAGGAGATTCTTCAATGTTCATAATCTATCCAGGAAAATCTATTCTTCAATATATTGACCATATTGGGTCATCTGGTTTATGCTCAAATAAAATAACGTGATAACATTGTTGATTTTGACGGTGAAGGGATCAGTCGTGAGCGACTAACATAACCCTCTTCTGACCTACAATAGCCAATGGGTGCGAGGGGCGGACAGAACCCGCTAGGGGAGTTGTCTGCTTACAAGTAATCCGATTGGGTTGTCTTAAAAAGGACAAACGTGCTTCTTCTTATATGTTACTAACCTCCGCCTCCCGCTGCACAGAAATAGAAAGGTTTGGGACGCAGGAAGAGCAACTGTAGTAGTCAGGGTGAGGGCACAAAATAAGTCGGTTTACTCAGTTTTCGAGTGGCTTCCATTAGCCAGAGTGGCTCTTTATTTTCTATTTAGGCATATTCAGCAACATTAAGGAGAGTAATCTTTACTAGCCTGGCTGAACACCAAGCCAGGTGTATATAACCAGATTCTGAAAATCAACACTCACTGTAGTTCTCCCTGAAAGTTTACGTTTGTCTGTAATTAAGTTAAGTCGACGCATTCTAACTGTGTTGTTCTGTGAGGGAATGGCATTGGACTTCGCTGCTGGATGTATAGGAGGTAAGTGATGTGAGATAGCAAAAAGTTGACTATTAGCACTAACTGCTAGCATTAGCCATCTCGGGTTTTTTCCACCGTTCAGGGACACATCATGGGCAGCCCAAGTGGCTGTGGTGCTATAATAGCGACTGAAAAAACACCCGTGATTTTACTAAATCTGTACTCGGACATACTGTCTGAGAAATGCGAAAATGAAACTTTTAATTAGCACTTGTTATTTTTTTAAGTTTTGTGGAGTCCCGGATACAATATTGGAAATTCCACACAGGAAGTGGTGAAGCCCCGTTTTGTATTATAAACTAGTGGAATATCTACTTTCTTGAAACAAACTCACATCCTCCTAATCCAGAAAAAGTATAATTTGAATTTAAAAAAAAGTCATTTTGGGGTTAACGTTTTGAGCATTTATCGTCTTATCTGACATCCTCTTTCTCATTCTGCATTGTGATCTGTATCAGTCATCATTCCTCTACGGGGAGTTGCCCTCTAGAAAAATGTTACTTTCAAGTGGAACACAGTTCATGCATAAATCCAGTTTACATGTTTTTAACAGAGACTCATCTCAAACCCTTGGGAATTTCTTTCAGCTCTTTAGTTCCAACTGATCCCTGCAGCATTAATAACTGCACATAGAATCAGAGCCTAATTTCTGCTCATCTTACAATCATATTTACTCATATTTGCTATTTACTGGTGTTTTATTCACCGTTTCTCCCTAGAATGACTAATCAGCTGACACCAGAATGGGTATGTTTGCTTAGGTTGCTGACGTATGAGGAGGCACAGCTTGACTTTTTCCCACCAACATAAAGCATAATTTCTATCAGCTAAATTTCCATTTATCCTCACATATTGTTACGTTACAACATAGAGCCTTAGGGCATTTGATTTGATTCAAAAATGTGTGATGACTACATTTATATTTGGCTAATAAATCAGATGTGGTGCCGTAAAACTAGTTTTCAAACCACACGAGTCAAGGTCAGGGCGCTGTTGAGCTGTCGTCACTGGGAACAGTGCAGTGACCAGCTGATGGTTTTGCTCAATCTCATAATGGGTGGGTGTTTGCTTGATTTTGCAAGGTGAGCATTGTGATCATAAGTCACTGCCTTTCCTCAAATCAGAGTTTTCACAGTGACAGGGTGGTGGATGACTTATTAATGAGATGTATTGTATCTTTGCATGCTTCATGGATCTGTTGTTGGTTTTTTGCTTATCTCTGACAAAAGACAGATTTATTACAGTTAATATGTGAGGACTGTGAATTAACTAAAGGATCTCTGGTAGGCGTTGGAATATCTACAGTGTGACTCACTCTGGTGGGTGGATTATCTTACACTTCAGATTTTAAAACCTTTTTTCTTGTTTTGTTTTCTTTCTCTAGGTGCTGCTGGTGTTTTGGTTGGACATCCATTTGACACTGTTAAGGTGGGTGTCAACTTCATCCTCTTTGCCATTAATCTTGTTAGGGGAATGACAGGATTCAGAGCTTTGGAGTTTAAAATGTTGAAAGTCAGACAACTTTGTTGAACGCTTGAATTTGAATCCAGATAACAGAGGGTACACAGCTGACAAGAGAAATGAAATGACAGCGAGAGCACTGGAACATTTGACGCCTTTAGGAGCATTAAAATGATTTATATTTAACACTGTTGGTGGCATAGCATGTTATTTAAGGTATGGTTTCTGTTTGTGCAAATGGGGATGTTGGCAGGATATCACTTCGTAATAATTCCATCCTTTCTTCTAGTCCTCAGTCCTATCCAATCACAAAGTCACAAACCAGCATATGCAGGCAGAGTAGAAGCAAAAGTTTAACCAAATATTTTCTGTTCTCCATTCAAATTATGTAAGTTTTAAACATTGCAGGATTTCTGTAAATGAGACTGAATGTTCAAAGCTTTAGCTTAAAGCCAGTAACTCATCAAGTTAAATGTTGCCGACAGTTTGCTGTTTATAAATCATCCACTCAAGAGTTTAAAATAATGTAAATGGAAGGTGAAGTTTTAAATTAAGCATATAATTGTTTAATTGGTAGCATCCATTTTAGAGGCTCACACAGATGGTGATTGTAGTGGTTGTAGTTCTTTTACACCTTGCTTTCAATGTCATTTTTCCCTGAGCCGCTGTCTGCTTGGGGCTGGGGGCGGCTGTCTTTAACAGCAACAGTGTCACTGTGTTGTAGATGGGAGAGAGAAATAAACAGCCTCTCCACGGAAATGTGACCTAGTAAGTATGGTCAAGGTCTCTTTTTTTTTTTTTCTCTCACCCATGTCCTGTCTTGAGATATAGAAATATAAAGAACAGAAGACATTTTGGTTTTTTTACTGAACCTCCTGCTCGGTTAATCTGTTTTTTCTCCCACATGTTGCATCCTGTAAGTTCTCTTTTTTTCTTTCCATTTTCCCCGAAAGACTCGTTAAATATATCTAAAAGAAAGAAAAAAAGTATTTCCCTGTAAAGCTGCATTACAATATTGGTTTGTAGTCAGTGTGATCCTTTTTGTCCTTGCAAGTCCTTCATGTGACCAATTGCTGTCATCCATAGGTGCGACTTCAAGTTCAAAATGTGGACAAACCTTTGTACCGTGGGACTTTTCACTGTTTCCAGTCAATCGTACGGCAGGAGTCGGTAAGCTTTCCAGATTGTCAGTCATGCTTTGAATGAAATAAGCAGCATTTTTAATGCTAGTTCCTTTTTATTTGTTTACCTTCCACTATGTGCATGTGCAGCCTCTGCATTAATTATAGTGTCCAGTTACAGTACAATCTTCGAGTACACGCATCAGCCAGCATGTTACTAACGCGGGGTGACGCGAGGGGGGCTGTGTCCGTTAGCCAGGGTCAATGAGGACCTCATTCCTGGGTTTCTAAATAAAGCTTTGGGACATCGTGCTACCTGAGCTAAACAGAGTATACTTGGAATCATGGCCGTTACACGTGTTTCATTTGGATTTTGTACCCTCCATCGTAGTATTCAAATCTTAAGTGGTTTGTTTGGTGGATTTGTAGATTTAACTCAACTGTGTAAGTTAAATAAAACTATATGTTTGATTTAGTGCGAGAAGTGCTGTGTGATAATCATCAGTACTCAAAAGAATCCGGTTAGATCAGGAACTTACTTGTTTGGTTGTAACAGTTGCAATATGGTTATGTAACTTTTTTCCACATTCCTGAGTCAGCCTGGAGGTTTTAAGATATCAGAAATGCTGGTTTTTTTCCCCCTTTTTTTTTTTTTTTAGTATCTGACTCTTGAGATGTTTCTCTGTTAGGGTGACTGAAACAAGCATACAGCATTACATTCCTACAGTGTTCAGACATGTACATGTAATCATTTATTTGTTAAGTTAATTCAAAATCTGGCTGAATGTGAAGCTTACAGGTAACCAAATGAAGGAACTTTAGCTTTTCTGATGTGCTGCTTTCCAGTGTTGGGTACCTTAACTGATTAATTATTCCGGAAATGTCTCCTTATCTGTAGATGTTTGGTCTGTACAAAGGCATCGGCTCTCCAATGATGGGACTGACCTTCATCAATGCCATAGTATTTGGTGTCCAAGGCAATACCATGCGACTACTTAGCCAAGACACACCTCTCAATCAGTTTTTGGCCGGAGCCTCTGCTGGAGCCATCCAGTGTGTCATTTGCTGCCCGATGGAGCTGGCCAAAACGCGCATGCAGATGCAAGGGACTGGAGAGAAGAAGTCTAAAAGGAAGATGTACAAGAACTCCCTGGACTGTCTGGTGAGAATCTACAAAAAGGAAGGATTCAGAGGGATCAATCGTGGCATGGTGACCACACTGATACGCGAGACGCCTGGATTTGGTGTGTATTTCCTCGCGTATGACATACTGACACGTTCTTTGGGCTGTGAGCCAGAAGACCCGTACATGATCCCAAAGCTGTTGTTTGCCGGTGGAATGTCGGGCATCGCGTCCTGGATCTCCACCTACCCCGTGGATGTGATCAAGTCCCGACTGCAGGCAGACGGAGTCGGCGGTGTGAACAAGTATAACGGCATTATGGACTGTGTCAGACAGAGTCTACAAAAGGAAGGGTGGAGAGCTTTCACCCGTGGACTCACGTCCACTTTGCTCCGTGCATTTCCAGTGAATGCCACTACTTTTGCTACTGTGACTTTATTTTTATTGTACATGCGAGAGGGAGAAGAGTGTAGTATTCAGGACTCTGAGCCGCAGTCTGTCCAGCTGCAGCCTTTGCAGCAACAGCCACAGCCAACCAGCATGTAAGCCTAAATCTGCATGGTATGGAAAAGATATTTCATGCAAGTCTATGATCTGTTAACTGGCGTCCATAATGACAAGGAGAACTGATTGTACAAGGGAAGAATCTGTCTATGGAGCCTCAGCTAAGCGGCCACACATGGTGTTAAAAGAATATATATTTTAAGATGAAAGCTGCACGTGTAAATATGGTTTCTTCTTGACCATGCACGCTTTTGTACATATATTAAGTTTTGAGTAATTTGGAAAAGTTGAACGGTTACAAGTGTTACTTTAAAAGTTACAGCTGTCCCTAAAATGTAGAGTTGGAAGAAAAAAAACACTGTTCGAATGGTGTGTTTAGGTCATAAGAAAATCATTTATGTTAAAAGTGTCCATCCACTATATGCCTCACTTTGTTTTCATTCATAGTTTATTGATTGCCCAAAGAACAAAGTTTAGACATGCATGTGAGTTGCAGTCAGTGCATCTACTCAGTTCCCTCCTGCAGTCAGTGAAGTTAAAGCTTTAAATTGTAATTTATACAACTTTTGGTTGTAGACCAACCTTGTTTTCCAACATTTAAACAGCATTTCAAAATATTTTTCCAAGTGCAAATTAAGCCTTTAAAAATGTAATTTCTAGTTTTAACTGTATATGATTCAACTTTTCAATGAAAGGTTGGAGGAAAGGACCCAAGTTATGGCTGCTTTCTAAAGTTTCAATCAAGTGTCAGGTTACAGGGTAGCCTCTTTTTCTGGATAATGAAACTGTTACAACTTCAGGTGTTGCAGTATTACTTAAGTATAATTGGGATACAATAAAATACAAATCTTCCTTTTAAAATGTATAATAATTGGACTTGATCTAAAGGTTCATTTGCTGCTGTCATCTTGTGGCCGTTGTCGTGTCAAAATGAAGCACCTTATGTGTATGGTTGAAAACACAATTGTAATCAAATTTTTCAATTCACACTCAACAGATTTAATATTTTTTTGTATTTTCCACCAATGCTAAATTTTGGTTTAAATTTGTTTTAGACCTGTTTTAGGTTTGTTTTTTTAATGGGATTTTAAAAATCCCAAATATGTTCTGAACATGTTTCTTGTCATCAGATGTGGCTCACAATGTCCACAAGGGGGCACCATCAGACCAGTCCTGTGCACTAATTTGTGCCACCTGGAGGCAGAGAAAGTAATAGTTACTGTCATTTTTAGGGAGCTGCAGATTTTATAATCATTTTGTAGCTTCTGTTGGTCTTTTAACCGAAGACTAACAGAACTGTGTTTTTACAACACCCAGTGCTTTCGTGTTTTTAAGATTTTAAATCTACCAAGTCAAAAGCATGATGTACAAAAAAAGGCCATATGCAACACAACTTTCTGTTACACATCAGTAATACAAAAATCTCAAATGCAGAAGCTACTACTTTCCCTGTATGTAGACTGTGCACAACGTCTTGGCTACTAAGGGTGGCCTGGGACTGCAGCACCAAAACTGCACGAGGTTGTCCAAAGACAAAAAGATGTACATACTATAAATTTCTTCTTTTTTTTCTTTTCTTTTCTGGGTTGTTTTGTTGTCATCTTTCATAATAATGAATCTTTCTAGGCTTTACATTTACTCAACTCCAACCCAGTATTTTTTTTTCTAAATTGTCTGGGTTTGTCTTGACTGTTGGTTGATAGATGATTGATATCCTTGTAAAGAGTAAGAAAAAAAGGGCTGCTTTAAATATGTAATGCTGCTTTTGTGTTCTGTGCTTGTGTATGATACTTTATCCTTAAGTAGAATGTCCAATGTAGATCTACAAGAGACTACTTAAATAAATACCACTTGTTTTTTGACAGTTCTTAGGTACAGGTATTAATAAATGTTGTGCTTTTTGAATGGAAACATGAAAGTGAGTTGTCACACATCAGTTATAAACAGGATGATAGAGAGGGGATGCTGTTTAAATGAAAAAAACAGTACGACCCTTGTCAAAAAAGGACAAGGCTGACCTCTAGTGGTTTTAAGTCGCTATTACAGTTTTTACACAGGTCAAAATAAGCAACAGTTGGACCACCATGTACAAAAAATATTTTATTAAGGAATTTTGGAAGATGTTTCCGTTGCAGCTGTACATACAGAAAGCAGGTTCATACATTATTTTAGCAATAAATTATTTAAGGGCTTGATTCAGTTCTTATATTAGTGTTGCTTAGTAACATCTGACAGCATTGCTGTCACATAAGTGAGACATTACTCAACCAAACATGTAAAAATTGTTTTATATAGCATATTGTTGAGGTAGGCTCCTTCACCTTCTTGTGCAAAAAAGAATGAATCAAAATCTTGAGGCTTTGCTCTCCCTGAGGTGCAAAATAGAAAGTGCAATCACTTAGCAACTTAACCTTGTTCCTGGTGGAGCTGGAAATAGAGAAGCAAAAGAGGCAGAGGACAATTAGTATAGTCTATTTGAGGTAAATAAAAACCACCAAAAACTATAAAGGATGAACTGGAAAGATGTATTTTTAGTTTAAGGGTTTCTTACCGTGTTTCTCCATCAGAGTGCTAGCTGGTTTTTCCCGCTTTTGAAGCGTTTATGAGGAACGAGTCACAGGAGTAGCGCAGGAAGCGATAGATGTCCTCGGCTCTGGATCGACTCATGCAGCCTCCTTTCTCTATGGCTTCAATCGAGCTGCAGAAACAAAACATTCAGGTGAGAAGACAGAAAAAAAATTATTGTATTCATACAATAAGCTGCACACCCCACTCCCTTTACCTGTTTATTAGCTGAGAGATTGAGCTGAAGTTGTGGCTCAGGTTGAGAGCATGGACATAGCTGACAGAAGGCAGGCTTAAGTACAACTGCAGGGCCTGCTGCTTGTGCTGCCCTTTGACCTCCAGTGGCACGGTGATGCCATGACCCTTACGGTGCTCCAGCCTAGCGAGGTCCGCCAGCAAGCCAGCACTCTCCTCTGCACATTCGCTCCACAGCAAACGAACACCCGAATGGACCAGTGCTACCAAGGTGTTGTTGTAATAACGTGTGCGCTGAAATGGCCGTGAGCTTTCACCTAGAACAATGGCAGTTAACACGCGGATCAAATGTATGTATCCAAACCTCAAACTGTCATTTTGAGTATATAATCATATATTACGACAGGTTTTAATCTGCACGATGCTGCACAACGACTGTTATCATCATCACTCCAAATTGGCAGGATATTATATCAACTCACTTGTCTTGCTTCTGTCTTTTTCCACAATCAGACACACACGCTCAAACAACTCCTGCAAGCTGCTCACTCTGTCTGCCAGTCGCTTCCTGTTTTGCTTCGCAGCTAAGTCTGATTGGCTGTGCCTTTCCACTGCCGTGCGGTTGCTGACGATGAAGTAGCTGCTGTCCAGCGAGCAGACGTGGACGGTAGCCGCATGTCGCTGTCGCAGACAGGTCATCAGCTCCACTCCGCTACTGATGCAGCGGCTGTCCGCCAGGATGCAAACAGACCCGGGCGGCAAGACGGATATATTTACGGATGAATCCTGAGCGGTGGACTTCTGAGGAACTGAGGAAGTGGCAGAAAATGCCTGGAAGAAAGAAAGGAAAAAATCTTAATATAGCCATATAAAAGTTGATGAGTCAGTGTGAGGAGCACTAATAAATTCCATCTTGCTTTTACACACACTATGATCCTAAAGACAGTTGTGTATGAGCATCGTCTTGTTGGGCTGTACCTGGGATTGTTTCTTTGTGGAAAAAGATGACTCTGCCTCCGCAAAGTCGAGTTCTTCAGAGAGAAGATGTTGATTTTCTAACCTCTGGCGACACCTACAGGAGAAAGAAAACACACTCAGGTGGTTGCAGACGTTTGTACACCTTTGTGCAACCATGAGGATTTCTTTACCTCTCATTTAGTTGCTCTTCACTTATTGAGTTCCTTTGTGCTCTACTCAGCAGTGACACCTTAGATGCTATGGTTGCACAAGCTGAGGACTCGCTTCTGCTGGGCTCTGGTTGTGCCATGCTGGGCGGCAAGGGGACAACACCTCCTCCTGCGATGAGACTCTTTTCTTTACTCGCTTCCTCCATCTCCTCCTCGCTAGAATCTTCAATGCGTATGAGCCGGGTACGTTTGGCTTTCACTGCTGCTCTTTGCTCAGGTGGAGACTCGGCTCGGGTCTTTGTGCCGGCCCTTGCTCTTGCTTTGTGCAGGAAGACACGGCGCCTGGTGGCATACTGCCTTCTCCCATCAACAAATGAAGCCTCGGGCATAAGTTCAACATCTTCTGCCTCTTCATCATTGCTGTCCACCTCCTCCACATCACTGCCAACCACAAAGCTGTCCTCTGCATATGTCTCATCCATCTCAGGCACCTAGTTGGGAAGATTAGGAACATGGAATTGAACCAATAATAATCCACTTTGTGTTGGTGTTTAGTGAGAATAAAAAAAGTATGGTATACCTGGGAGAAAATATCCATGTTATGATGGTTTTTGTATGACATTTTGAATTTGCCCTGGACAGCAGGGCTCCTCACAGACTTCAGGTAAACTCCCTGCATCTCTGATTCTGATAGAGAGGAGAACAGACAGGAAACTAAAAGTATAAATGTCACAGCATGACTCACTCAGCTCGCCGTGTCACTGAAAATCTCAGAGGAAGATAAACACATTTGAAAAGTCCACCAAGCATCAAGCAAACTACCATTCAGTCCCTGCGAGAGGTGCGTGTTGTCGACCACGAAGCCGTCAAGAGACCGATTTTGGTCTTCTCCGTCCTCTTCGTCAGATGACACGTCTGCTCCCTCCTCATCTGCAGACAGCTCAGCCTCTTCGTCCAGGAACTGACGACCTTTGTGGCATACAAAGTTCTGACACAGAACCGTGGAAAATGTCAAGGCTGACAGTCGATGAGACCCAGATAATGACTTCACATTTTTATAAAACAAGTGGTTTCACATTTCAACAGAAACTTAACTGGCACAACATTTGTATTAGGATGCTATTTGAATAGAGAAAACTTCTAGTAACTAATTTTGGTTTTAATGCGTCAAGTATCAATGTCAAAATAGATAAACTATGCAAAAAGAGCCATATGCCGTGACAAATCCATTAAAATAATCACCATTGTGTCTTTTAGCTGACAAAAATATTCTGAAGCAGTTTTGACCAGATAAACCAGTTTGCACAATCAGATGGGAACAAAGACAATTGCTGGTTTTAGCATCTAAAGAGGCAAATATTTTGCCTCAGGAGACCAAAAACAAAGCTAAACAAGAGTGATTACAGTGGATTTAATACAACAATGCTGTATTTACAACTTATGATTATATTCCTTAATTGGCTTAAAATTCAATTATTCCAGGGATGATTAAAAATGATAAAGGGAACAGGGCTACTACAAATAATCTTGCACACGAAAACTACACACAATGCAGGACCCTGTAACTGTAGTCATAAAAATAAAAACTAGTATCTTACTTGCAGAATAAATTAAGCTCAATTAAGCCATTTCCATGTCATTTCATGTAGTAATATGGAAATAAGGGATATAGAATAACAGCAGCGTACAAAGCCATCTGTTGGTGGACAGACCTTGTGTTTGGCCTGCTGGACTCGCTGCCTCTCAGCTGCCAGTGCTGGGGTTCTGCATGTGAATGTTGGCTCATTCTGGAAATCATCATCAGAAACGGCTTCACCCTGCATTTCATCAGACTGGAGGAAAAAAAAAAAAAGCTAATCAGTCAAATTCCTTTAATGCTACAACTGCTGCATATAGCAGATATGGATCACTTGTGATACTGAAATCATGTCAGCATTAACAGACTGAGCCACGAGGAATACATCACTGTCATCCTCTTACTGTATTAAGAGCAGGGATGCGTTTCCTTTTCACGACCATCGGGGAATCCGCATCGCTGGTGACGTTAGACTGAAACAGAGCAAGACGTGTTACATTTTACATACAACATCGCAGGTTTTATGGCTTATTTCTATTTGGAGATATATTTTGTGAAAACCTCATAGGAGGTAAATGCTTCCTCACCGCTCCCAAGGTGGTTGTCATGACAACTCTAGGCACCTTGGAAATGATCTGTCTGAATCAGATATCTTTGTTTTATCCTGAACTGCAATAGAAATAAACTCACAAGATTCTTTTTTTTGTGTGTGTGGCTATCTAAATAAATATCGTCTCGTTTATGATGAAAACATTTGGGCATTTGGACAACTGTGACTAATGAAAACCTTTCAAATTTTAAAATTGAAGCAATATTGTCAAAATGATATTATCTAATATTGCCAAAGCTCTCTCACCTCATCTGGGGTCAACACTGGGTTGACCTTTTTCTGATGTCTTCTTTTGTTAACCACTTCATCTTCACTATCACTGCTATGATCTAATGAAGAAGGAGACACAAACATGCAGGTTTCTTTACAGCAGATTAAAACTGGATTGAGAAGGAAAAAAATGGAGAAAAATTTAATTAAGCATCA
>JBBBVU010000021.1:15378851-15402457 GCA_037177055.1 Atherinosoma microstoma | reverse complement strand
CAGCTTTTTTGGAACATGTTGCAGGCAGCAAATTCCAAATGACCTAATATTTGCAAAATAATAACAAAGTTTACCAGCTTGAAAATTAAATATATTGTCTTTGTAGTGTATTCAATTGAATATAGGTTGAAAAGGATTTGCAGATCTTTGTATCTTGTTTTTATTCACGTTTAACACAACATCCCAACTTCATTGGAATTGGGCTTTGTATTATTTTGATAGCAATATATTACATTTAAACACCTTCTGCCTCGAGTCCCCTACCTAGAGTATAATTGATGCCAACTTTTGTGAGCATGGGAGACTTTATTTACCCAAAATGCCATCAATAAATTTTTTTTCTCAATTTCCTCCAACACATGCTACATCTTATCAAAAAAGTTGCTCTGGAATAAACAGAAAGAAACACTTTTTACCTCCAGTTGCTCCTTTTGGGTGAAACCTTTGACGCCCTTCCCAGCCGAGGCTTGGCCCATAAAAGTCATGACTCTGATCAGAGAATTGTGGCGGTTCAACATGGCCGCAATCTCCTGTACACTCTCCCGAAATGACGAAAAGATCATCACACGTGTGGTAACACCCTGAGGACCTGAACCACAAAATTAATCAGACAAAAAAGAAGACAAAGAAACTAAGTGATGAAAAATTCCTTCAGTAACCATGAGCCGAATTCCTACAACAAGTTGAAACACAGTAGGCCTTTCCTTTCACATGCTGGAAGTATTTGATCTGTGATTCTCTCCAAACTAATAAACTTACATGTAAACACACCCTCATCATAATTTGTTTAGGTGTTTTGCCTACAAGTTTTAGATCAAGTTATAAACTTGAATTATGTAAAATTTACTCGAAGGCCATATTTTTTCTATGGACATTGGCACTGTTGGTTTACAGAGTTTTTTTTTGTTTTATAATAACCCAATATACTCTCATAATTAAATTCAATGCAAGCATTTAATAAAAACAACTCAAAATTAATGTTAGATGCCTTCTCTGATGTAGCTGCGAGAGACCAGTAGACTTGAGCTTCGAGTTAGAACAATCACTCCATATATGAGTCACAGCATAGCGCTGCTATAATAAGAAAATCACCATTATTGCCTGCTGAGCTCTCAGCCCACACTCTGAAGTGCTGCAGCACCACCTCCTCCAGTTTCTCCAGTTTGGGGTGACTGTAAATGAATGGCTCATCAGGACCTAGAAATAGTCATAACAGAGGATGCTGGTCAAACAGAGGCAATGCAATCTTTGCGCTATAAAAAGAAAGTTGTTCATTTTTGTATTGCATTTTTATTTATAAAGAGGAGAAGAGAGACAGCTGCCCCAGATAGCTGAAGGACTCAAGTAATGATATTCTGTAACACATTCAGATTTGTTTTAGTTGTGTGGTGATGAACGAATGAACTCATGTACCAGTAGGCGACTTCACAAATATTGCCTCCATCTCAAGGTAAAGGTCCATGAACATGGGAGTCCTCTGCAGTTCATTCTTGGCTCTGGACATCTCTGAGCAAACCAAAACAGACTCTGCTTACATCATACACTTACTTACAAAGACATATGGGTATTATATATTATACTCATGGACACTGACAGATATTCTGGTGTATGGGAGGGTGTAACTGATGTAAGGGTGAAATATACAAATATGGGCATGTGACAAATAAATGTTTTCCGATTCAAGTCAGGATATAGGGCAGTAAAAAAGCACTGGAAGTAAGGAGACTGACCTCTGGAGCCATCCATGATTCCCTGGAAGTAAAAGAAGAGCGACCTGAGTCCCATTTGCATCAGCAGCTCGTAGCCATGGTACAGGCTGATACAAAGGGCAAAGTCGCCCTCCAGCATCCCCTGCTGTGGACCCTGCAGTAAACATGACGGCATGTAAGTCCAAGGGACAAAATTAAAATTAATCATAAGAATGTGATTAAAATATTACATCATACTGGAAAGTAGTTGATAACTTCAATATTTTGGACATCAAGTGGAATTACATCAAATGGTAATTAATGTATAGTTGTGTGGGGGTGCAACAGTTTTAGCTTCGGCTGCATGGTGGTGTGGTGGTGGTTAGCACTGTCGCCTCACAGCAAAAAGGTTCAACCCCCACTGGGGCCTTTCTGTGTTTCAGAGTTTGCATGTTCTCCCTGTGTATATATGGGTTCTCTCCAGGTACTCCGGCTTCCTCCCATTATCCATAAACCTACATGTCGGGTTGATTGGAGATTCTTAATTGACCCTAGGAGTGAATGTAAGCCGTTGTCTCTGTGTTGGCCCTATGATGGACTAGTGACCTGTCCAGGATGTAATCTGCCTCATGCCTGATCAAAACTGAAATAGGCTCCAGCCCCCACAACCAGATCAAGGCAAAAATATGGGAAAATCTTGTGGAGTTAAAGAAAATATTTCACTCATAGGCTTAGGATATTTTTGCTGGTGTGAACAGTTAAGTAAACTAATACATGATTTTAAAACTGCTGCTTTTCTTAAATATTTTGTGCAATATTATTGTATTCATTTGAATTTTATAAAGTTTCAACACACTAAAAAATATAGAACATTTGGGCTTCCTGCTTGTTCCGTACTTAGTAATTTGGCCATTGGCAGGCAGCAAAGCATGTAGCAGCTAAGAGTCTTTCAGTTTTAGTTTGGGGGATTTTCAACCGTTGATCCTGTGAAAGGTTTCTAGCTCTGTGAGATTCTTGTGTTTTCTTGTTTGCGCTCTCCTGTGCTCTTTCCACAGATTTTCTAAGCTATTTGGTTGGTTTGTTGATGTTGAAGTTGGTCTGTTTGTTAGTAAAATTATGCAAAAAAACTAGCAAGCCAAATCTCATGAAAGCTGGTGGAGATTTAAAGAATGGGCAAAGACAGAACTCACTGAAATCACTTCGGTTAAAATAAAGAAAAAGCAGAAATTTGCTTATGTAACTATACATTTTGAGTTTTGAGCATCCACATGTCTTAGAACTGAGCGCTATTGATTGTCAAAGATTGTTTATAACATTATAGGGAAAACAAATGCAACAACACAGGAGACCATGCCTTGATGTATGGTGGTGGGTTCTTGCGGAACTGATCCCTGGCGAGAATGAGCTGGTATTTGCTGAGAGTCCGCAGGTCCTTGTGGGCCATAACTTTGTTCTGAACAAGACGAGACATGAACTTCTCCAACACCTGGAAAGATGAATAAAAAACACATACTGTATGTAGGTCTTCAATAAGTAGGTATTTTCTCTGATTTGGTAGCATTGTGTAAATACACAAATACACAGTACCATGTCCCCTTGAACCATTCTAAATGGATACAGGTGTTATTTCTAAAAAAAAAAAAAGAAGAAAAAAAAAAGAATAGCAGACTTGTACAAACTGAATGAAGGTGTTACATCTTAATAACACTAAATTGCATTGAACCTTTCCCCTGTCCTTGTTTCCAAAAAATGGGAAAACAGATGGAAGCGGTGCATTCATCTTCACAATAGCAGAGGAAGAGAGTCTGTCATTATCATTTCTATTTCATCTGGTTGGAACTGTTGCTCTACAAACTCAACCGAATAAAAGACTGCCCTTAAAAGACGAAGTGGGTTTCCCATTGGAGGGAAGTGGTGTATAAAAATGAAGTTTTATAACAGATGGCAAGCAATTTACTTGCTCTGGGGCCATTCAAGCATCACAAATCAATGAAATAAGAGATGAAAATTGCAAGAAAAACTATTTTCACTAATGAATCAGTAGAAAGAAACAGACAGAATAGAGAGAAATTGTTTTTTTTGTCAAAGATCTGCAGACATAAATCCATGTTCACATGAGTCTTTGGAAAAAGGAACTGTGTATTCTGTGCAGCAGTTATTGGTCTCAACCGATTATATTGCTTATTACACTTATTATACGACAGCCATATTGGCTTTTACTGCTAGGACTGAAGGGGGTTCAAAAAATATCAGTAGAAAAGAAAAGATGAAATTAAAAATAAGGAGTTCACTTTTGAGTTAACTCAGCTGAACATTTGCCCCATTATTTCTAAACCACTGCCTGAAATATGAGTGTGCTTCAAATGGCTTTTGAAGACAAAAGCAAAGGGTTAAATAACAACCGTTAATTCCACTGACCTTCCAGAAAACATAAACAGCTAGTCCTTAGTGTTCTTTCGTGAGTGTAAGGAGGTCAGGCCATCTGGTTAGGTTTGTGCTTCATAATCACACATGACAAAGTTTAAACACAACAACTGCCCCCCTAAAGTTTTCATTAACATGAGTTGGTTTCTCAGTTTGTTCAATTGTGGCAGCATGCATTACAAGTAGCGCTATGGTTATTATAACATGAGATAGAAAGGAGGATTATTTGACCAAAAACATTTTTTCCCCTCTACTCATGTGTTATTGACAGGGGTTAAAATAAAAAGAATTTAAGATTTTCACCGTGTGAAACTTGTATAACAAATGTTACAAAAAGATAGTAAAAATTAGAAATAACAAGAATCCAGTGTATTGAAAGAAGGCATTGAAATTTTTATTTCATTGTACAAAAATGAGTGTAAATGAAGATATTTCATGTTTCCATTGAAAAAGAATGGGTCTGGTGTCCAAACGTTTGACCGGTATTGAATGTCAATTGAATTTTTTACATACATGTTGCAAAACTGCATTCTGCATGTCCAGACAAATGCACACTTGCAAATTATTCTGGAACATCTCAGTTCACTTTGGACTTATCCAAAGACAAACCAAAATTCCTTTTGGCTTAATTTGACAGCTCTGAGTGATAAGAGAAAGAAAATGTGTGACATAATGCAGCACCAAGTGGTTGCTTCAGTTATGCTTATTAGTATTATCTTATCATACCATAATGGTTGTGGTTAGTCTGACTTAGCCAAAGCCTGGTGGAAATCTGTCTGAACAGGAGTGGAGGCAGACACGTTAAATTAGCTCTCAGATTCCTATATATCACTGAAAGCAGATATATCACTGTTGTGACGTTTCCAACATTTCCACAGAACCACTACTCTACATAGTTGATGGGTGAAAAGGACAGACTGATATATGTAAACAGCCCTTGGGTCTAAATAAAAATATAGTTTGAATCGGAGCTAAACGTGTCACAGACTGATATCACAAACGGTGACGAGGGGGGACAAAAAACACATTTTCTGAACAGCTGTTTATATAAACAAAAACTGCATCATATGTTCTGCAGCCAAGACATATTTCACTGCCTTTTCATCAGTTATTCCCCACAGTGGTAAATGATATAATTTGCTATCTATTGTTCTAATCTCTGATATCAATTACTTGATTTCGTTTCCACTCTGTCTCTCTGGCAGCAAGGAAATTAATCAAGTTGGCTGGCAGCTAAAATAAACATTTTACATGTATGAAAATAACATAACTGACAAAAAAAAACTCTGCTCTCACTCCTTTAAGGGTCCAATTATGTCATGTTCAGATAAAGACTTGCTTATTTCAGAAAAGCAATACACTACACACTACATGAACTGGTTCGAAGTAAAGAAGACTATTTTCTAATAAATGTAGCTGAATGATTAAAAAATTACTTTTTTGGTTACATTTTATACATGCCCCAACTTTTTGGGGGGGCAAAAGCTCCTTATTTGTTTTACAGGACAACTTAGTGCCATCTTCCCTGTTATGCATTTAAAACAATATGGTAACACACTAAATAATGTAGATACTTACAAGTTAGCATGTTTTATCTTCTGTGTCAAAACATTAATATTTAGCAGATGCTACAAATTAACAATCTAGAGTCCTATAATATCTGATAAAGTATTAGGGCTGGGACGATATGCTTTCTCCCAATTCGATTCTTTCACGATTTTTTGAGTGCCGGTTTGATTTAAAATGCAATTCTTGCCAGTATTCGATACTGCCAATTTTTCTGATTTTTAGTTTGCTTTTTTAAAATCAGACCATGTGAAAAAGTTGAATGATGATGATGTCAACAGGCTATTTCAGGAGCCATATTTCCCCCAAAAATGCACATCACATGTGAGTCAGTTTTTAAGATTTATGCAGCAGCAATATATTTGAACCAGCTGAAAACGAAGCATTTAAATTAGGAAAAAAGCTCCTCTTGGCAAAGCAAATTTGCTCGGCACAACACAGCAGCCAGATTTTTTTTTGAGCGATTTTTTAAAATTGATCTATCCTTAGTGGTAAAAATATATTTTCAACTTGTTCTGCATCTCAGAAGAACACAACTGTCTCTGCGTTGCTTTATCTGGCCAACTCTCTATGCTCCTAAGTCTTCAGTTATATCGGCAAAACTGACTTCCTGTCTCATACACTGGGAGAAACAACCGCTGTCTGGTTGCCTGCACCCCCCCCCCCGGTCTCTGTAGTAGATGGTTGACAGACAGGTGGAGCTCAGTGTGGAAATGTGTACACAGCGGTCAGGTCCAGATTATGAGATTACACAGAAGCAGATTAGTGAGGTCACTGTTTTGCCTGGTTGGAAAGTGGAATGAAACAACAGAAAGTGCCAAAAAGAAATTATATTTTAACTGCCATTCCAGTAAATGTGACATTTTTTTTCTTTTTTGTCACCGATTTAAACCTCCAAGATCATTTTACCTCGTCATATATATCTAGACTTGCTCTCACATGAAACAATCATTTTGGGCCTTTCGCTTTCAGTACTGTTCAAAATGTAAGAGGCATAAATTGTAAACAGCTGTTCAATAAAGTTATTGCAAAGATACACTGAAATTAAATACATCCTTTTAATCCTTGTTTTCATTAGATATAGTATGAACTCAATCGATAAAAAAGTACCTCTAAAATATAATAATAAAATATGTTTGGCTTTAGTTTCATTAAACTCTCGTTGGTTATGTGTTATAATCAAAATGCTGACAATGAGTCAGTTTGTGATTTAGGAATGAGTAAAATGAGTATGTTTTCACAAACCCTTTTCAGCAAGATTGATTAAAACAAAGAGGAAAAGAAGGGTAATGAGTGGAGACAGGCCAAATAACCATTTAGAAGACAGACTCTGAGCATGCTCAGTCTCGCAAAGCAGTTGATTGGCTAAGGCTCATTGAGCTAAGTGAGGAGAGGAATGAGTGAAAAAGCCTGTCTCTTGCAGCTATTAATAACATGTCTATGCTAAGCTTAAATCTAAGTCCTGCTGGTCAACAATGGGATAAACTTCATGTTGTGTCCGCATTATAAAGCCTGACTTGAAAACCACGGACACTTGTAAATGGGACAAGTATAAGTTGCTGTTCTCAAATGAGTAGAAGGAAGTCCAAATTGTGAAAACCGATCATACCACTGTTGCTGCAAAGGTGCTGTTGAGACTCAAATTGCCGTCTTAGTCTGGCAGTGACTATTTATTATGAATGCACATGAAAGCAATTACTGAGAAACTCAGTGATAGTAGATACAGCCACAGAGGGGGGCCCATTAGGTCCTGCTTCTTGTATTGTGTTGTCAGTGTGTGTCAGTGTCTGTGTGATTACACACAGACACTCCGACACACACACTATAGTGGATTATATAATGTCCTCTCTACGTGCATGCTGAAGGGTACAGCATGGTGGCTGGCTGTTGCAGTGACACAGATCAGAGGAAATCCTGCCTAGGCTGTCCCCTAGCGATCAAGTGCAAGTTTGTTTATAATCTTCTGTCTGTCTGTTTGTTTTTGTTTTGTTTTTTTACATCATCCATCATAAATGTCTAGATTAATTTCAAAATAATTTGTTTTAAAATAATGGTTTAAATAATTTTCTTTTTTGCAATTAAGAAATTTGTATTAAATTCAACTAGAACTTACTGTAAGGTTTTACATATTGTATATAATGCTGAACTGGCAATGCACAGCAGATGATTGTATCTGCTTCCACTGTCAGATTTTTTTACAGCATCTGACAATGAAAATATAAATATTAAAAAGACAGAAGCCTTAATCTGCACCTGTGTCCATATAGGGAAGATAATCCTAAAATAATTCTAAAATAAATACTGAAAAACAGATTTGTTAAGTAGACATTAAAGACCCATTCTACATATCAAGTGCCTCCTTTCATCATCGCTGCCATCTTGGATCCTTATAATTTCACTGTTGGGTGAACTGCCGGTGTCCAGGCGGGGGTCTCGGGTATTTATTATCTCGGACAGCGCGAGGAGGCGGGGGCAGTGAGAGCCCGCAGCGTCACGTGTCCTTGTGGCCCGCCCTCATAAACATCGCATTCACCTTCGGCTTCGAGGCGTCACGCAGCTCTGCACGGGAGAAGGAGACGTCTACCATTCTTGTTTTCCAGCGAATAAAGTGTTCCCAGCTCAGGACTATGGCTCGTTTAGATCAGATATAAAAGAGCGTATGCAACCATGGCTAAATGCGTCAGGTAGAGATTAGTTGTGCCTGGTTTGTTGACCAGAAAGTAGCGATTGTCCTAATCCGGACAAGCCGAGCACGGCGGTGGAAGAAAGAAAAAAAAGGGCTGGAACTTCAACGAAGCGTCAATTGAAGGAAGATTTATAACTGAGTTTAGCCTATAGACCAACTCCTTCGAGGTCTTTTCCTCTGTGGGCACCTAGATAGTCGTACAAAGAAGAAATGGACCGAGGCGGCTGCCAGATGAGTGGAGGCGGCGGCGGCGGTGGTGGTGGCGGCGGCGGCATCGACCGACACGGGATGATCACACTGGAGGACCTGGAGTCCTTCTCCGAGGACCAGCTATCAGACTCGGGAAATGGTAGTCTTGAAGAAGAAGGAGAAACCATGGAAGAAGACGAAAATTCAGACCGACTGCTACATTACTGGCAGGAGGTAGCGAGGGGACACCAAGTGGAAGTTTCCGAAGGTAAAAAAAAAAAAAAAAAAGAGTAAATAAGAATAGTAAATATGAGAGAAAAAAATAACACTGCTCTCCAACTCACTTTCAGAAAGCTAGCTTAAACTATTCTGACTTTTTGACTTGTCTTCTTTGGAATGTAAAGTTTCACGTGAAGTACACAAAGTTAAAGGGGGAAAAACTGACAACTTGTTTGACTTGAGTTAGGGTACTCAACTTTCTAAAGGCTTCCCACCATGTACATTGACCTAGTTTCCAGTGAGGCACATAGACAATCCAGTTCTAGCCAGGACATTCCCTACGCTTCAGGCAACCATGTTTTTCAACTTGTTATTTTTAAAAAGTGAATGCAAGAAAGAAGAAAAAAAAACTGGTGCACAGGGAGGAATTAGTAAATCACACACAGGAATTAGTAATCTCACAAGTACTTTGTGAGATTAAAGTATTTATATTAGGATTTATTCTGTCTAAAAGACTTAAAAATATAGCTACACCTCATTGTAGATGAAAAATATTAATGCTATACATTCAGTAACCCTCCCACAACTGTTCAATTTTTGTATATGTACTTCTTTGGCCTAAATAGTCTATTGTCATTTGCTCATATTGTAAGTTGTAATAACAAGTCTTCATGTTTCAGTTAAAGAAGAAATAAGCACCAGATTAATATATTAAGTGGCACTTCACAGATTATGAAAATATGAGTTGCAAGGCAGTTTTTTTTTTTAGCAAAATCAACCAAGCTAAATTATCAAAATTTTATCAAATACTGTGATAACAGAATAGCGATTTTCAGAGTGGTCTTATGATAAAGTAGTAACAATGTGAGTTACATGTAGTTATGCTATCTTTTGAAAAGCTCAATAGAATACATATTGATCTCATTGTGTTCATCATCAGGTTAAACAAAAAGAAAAAAACAAGAGACCAGAGTACCTGCCATCTCTGTCACACTCTGGCTTCTCAAGGTAAATTGGTAAAGGAAATTCTGTCATATATTAAGGAATGTGAAATCTCTGAAGCTCTATATGAGTTTTTCTTACCTTTCTTTGGGTCAACCCCATCACCTGATTCAGTGAGACATTAATGCAATGGAAGGATTGTCTAATGAAAATTGAACCAAATGTTTACTGTTTAATGTTCCCACTTTTTGAGCTGAATGCCACACACTAAGCAAATGTATCTTGCGTCTAAACTAGAATGTGTAGTGTAAAAAGCTGATGAAGCACACAATTCCCATGATGACGGACTTCATTTACAGTATCTCTAACAATATGGCGTTTCAAAAATTCCCAAAGTGGGGCTTGAGATTTTTGTTTTAATCTGACCAAACTTGTAACATTAGGTCACAGAACACAATAGTGTTTGAAATAACAAAAACAAGGAAAACGGTGAAGACTTTGTTTGTCCACTCACTTGACTAGATGAGCAGAAATATGCCTGTAAACAGAGAGGTAGGCTCCACACTTGAGTCCCTGTTGGTGGTCCATACATCCACGTGTTTGTATATGTTCATGTGGATGATCTATTGGCAAGTTTTCTGGAATGCGGTCTGAAAGGCTCAAGGTTAAACTGCTTCAGATTTGTTACTGTAGACCAGCCCCAATGTCTGACTACAACATGTGGTGGATGAGTCCCTTGGGCTGCACCAGTGCAGCAAAAAATATGGACACGCATGTTTTAAGATAGTCTGAACTCTCTATTTTCCATGTAAGGTCTTTCTAATAACTCTGAAGAGGAATTGGACAGGTTTAACTACTAAATATTGTGAAAAAAGATTTTAGTTACATGACAAGTTCAATTCTATGAGAAAAAGCAACAATAGTGCCCTTGAACGCTGGAACCTTCGAAACCATTGCTAATCACAGATCTTAGATATACAGAGCTGAAGAAAGGACCCACTGAGATAAGCTAAACTTTCCACATTTCAATTCCTGCTTTAGCATTAGAATTCTGTTTTAGATTTGGAAAAAAAGCTTTAGTTTTTATATCTTGAGTACAACCAGTGTGTTATCTGTGTAACTAGGGTCATGAGACCTTTTATGTTTGTATCCCCTAAAGTTTGTTGTAAGCTTTCATGTTATATTGACAGTCTGCAGTATCTCTGCCAGAAAAAAAACACTATAACCTGATATCTCAAAAATGTAGTTATGTTTCATAGCGACACAGAACACAACAGGTACAACACGTCTGCTTAGTGTGCCTTTTTTAATGATGCATACTTCTGTACTCAAAGGTGAGGCTTTTGAGAGACTGAATGTAAAATGTAACAGGCTTGTTTATAATTATAACACCGACCATATCCCACAATTTTCCTGTGTAGCTATGTGCTGTTTTCTCATTTTCAAGGTTCTACCAGTCCAGATGCAGACCAAGTACACACCATCGTCTTCAGATGCACTTTTCTCTTGTGTGTGATACAGTTATTTCAGTAACATTAACTGTTGTTCCCACTAATGGTGTCAATCCTCGCTGGCTTAGTATTGTAATATTACATTTGTTTTGTTAATAATTTGACTTACTTATAATTTGCTTACTACTCGACTCCACCTTTTCATAAATAATGTATTCAGTCAAATCACCCTGAAGTGTCTTTTAATTTAGTGCTTCCAAAAATCTGACTACTGTGTGCATCTTTTCAGTATCAGGTCTGAGTAACCCAGTTAAATGCATACTGGATGTTGCGTAGGAGTCAGGAACAACAGAAATGTGCAAATATCTGATGGCAACTCAGCTCCCTTTATTCAGCTTATCTAGGCTTTATTTTGGCTGTGGAATGTAGGTAAAGCTGAAACCTGAGGTTGAACAGGAAGAACCCCTTTGAACGACAGGATTCTTTACAATTAAATATGTTTTAATATACTTAGCTATGAAAGTTTCCACTGTATGGTGATTCTCCTTGACAGTGCCTCACTTTGTGGGTGATAAATTGGACTGGTCATGTCCCTTACAGTTGCAGATATTAGGTCTGGGTGAAAGCAGCCATCTTAGTCCCTCATATTGCTTTTAATACCAAAGTATTTCTTTTTTGCAATACAAATTTTCCCACCACATGTCATCTCATCTAAAACACAAATTCAGGCCAGATGTCTGCTATGAAAATTTTGGATGATTTTATCATTTGCTACTGAGCTGTGTTTTCTGCAATATCACCCAACATATTACTGTAATGTCAGCATGACACTGAATCTACATGTAGCTGTTACTTCTGCATTCTAAGGCAGTTAATGTAATATATTGGTGCAATTCTGCATCAAGATACAGAATCATCAAATCCACCATTCCGCTTACCAAGTACTTCAAGAACATGAGTTAGGTTTTATAACTCCAGTTTTCTGTTACAAATGTTTGAAGCTCAACAGAGTGGTACATTGTTCCTCTATCAGCTGTTGATTTTGTCAGTCTAATTATGGACACTTAATGCACAGGTATAATGCTCATACTCTGACTTTGCTGCTGTGTCAATCATATGTGGAAGCATATACAAGCTTTACATAAAGCTCCACCTGCATGTTACCCCCTGTTGCTCATGCAACTGGTCTGTAAAAGCACTAAAGCAGCCCAGTGGGAATCCAGAAACAGAGACTGACACATCTGCATCCCTCTATCCTCAGACACACAGCACTAATTAAGGACTTGAAACAGAATCACTTGCTGGGGCTTTCTGACTCAGAAGGGATTAGCTACTTTGCTTGCACTGGTACTGAGGTTATGGCCTCAGTACAACACTGTAGCTAAGGACACAGACCAAGCCCAGAGTAAACTCCTTTGCTCTAATAGGGATGGAGTAGGGGTAAGGTGGGAAGTTCTCTTGGTCATAATCTCTTTTCACACTTGCACTGCAGCTGACATTTTCTGTATATCATTCACAGGGTTTGGACGTGAGAACACAAATGTGTGCATCAGACAGACCAGATTATCTGCCAGTTCCTGGGCATAAAGTCTGGATAATGTCTTGTGTGAGAAGGGAGCCAGCAATCAGAGTGTACATGCGTGTGCTTTCTGCACCATATGTTTTTGATCTGCTTGTCTGGATCTTTTAATTACATTCGCATTAATATCTAACAAATCCAGCTGTCATTATGGATGAACTTCATCTGCCATCCTTGATGTACTCTAAATAAAGTGATTTATGCAACATATTTTTGTACTGCATCAAGCAGTACTTTCTTTTTAGGTAAGATGTGTTCTTATTGCTGAAAATACTTATGTCCTATTGCAATGGGGTCAGACAGTTCCTAATGTTGCATTTTTCCAGGCATCAGTAATTTGCTTTTATGCTGAAGAGCAGTAAAAAAAATTCAGGAGGCATTGGTTTGTTAAATTTGTCGCCACAGTAAGAGTGCTATTGAGAGCCATCCATACCATTTTAACTCTTGCAGTTCATCTCGCTGGCACTGTTTGAAACTCCTTTACATACAGTATAATTCTCCTGCAGGAGTCAAAGTCACCATGAGTCATTTCAGTGTAAAATGAAGTCACAGGAGCAGATAGTATCAAATAATGTGGATGCTTGAAGGGTTTCCAGCATGCAAACAAGACAGAATTTTTTCTTTTCCAAAGTTCAGGCCAAAAGGAACCAATCATACGACACTTCACTGTGTTTCATGTTGATCTTTTTGCTGCACTGTTATGGCAGTGATGGGATTTTTCTATTAGGTGTTGAAAGCGAGCTCGTTTGTCTTTTGTTCCCACCATTGTTGATTTATTATTCTGTAAGTACCATACTGATCATACCTTGATATTACAGGACAGTTAACACATTATAACTACAGCAGCTGGTAAAGAGTTTGACAAAAAGAAAAACTGAACACCCACCTGGCAATATCACTGATGTAAAATGGCTCTAGTAGGTCTGTCTTATTGAAGGTTTTTCACTAATATAATGCAGTGCCACAAAATGTTTAACTCTTCTCTTAACCTCTTATTATTTCTTGATATTTATATCAAAAACCCAGCTGGTTTTGCATGTTATTAGTGTTTATTTAAGACCCTCGAAGTAATGCCGATAAAAAAGAAAGTGTTCGTATGAAGATAATTTTTCAGAATTGGGGATAAGTTTTAGAGTGGAAAAAAAGTTAAAGTATTGAATGTAAAACATGAAAAGCGCTTCCTACTGATAAGAAAGCTCAGGTACAAAATCAGGTGCGTGGGTTGATAGTGGTGACTGTTTTGCATCAGCACAGAGCAGCAATGGACATGCTTCCATAGAAACTAATGACTTGTATGCATATATATAGTACAGTATGTACCTGGATTTTTTTTTTCCTCCAGTATTTGTCTGCGGTTAAAAACAAACACATGTACATTAATAGATGTGCGTTGGTTGCAGAACATTCATTGTCCATGCTGCGCTTTATCCCCCTAACTGGTAACTTTGATTTCATCAGATCCTCTGATAAGAGCACCATACTGCTGAAATGTCAACTCTGTCTCACAAGCAGGCTCACAGCTCACAGCTTTGTTTGTCAAATGATTGATCACCCAAATACCACAGATCCCTCTGACCCAGTTGTCCTCCATTGCATTGACTGACAAAATGTGACCGGGACGGGTTCACCGCGAGTACCATGTATTTGACAGCTAAACAATTGAACGCAACACCACTTCTCATCAGGAGTTTGTGTGTTCAGGTTCTTGATACGTTGTCTAGTGACAACTTTGAGGATTAACTGCTACTGTTGCCCTTTTTGGTTTTAATAATTAAGGTCTATATTAAATTCATTTTAGCATTTTAGAAGAAAAATAAGATTAAGAACACCATTATTAGTCCATCAGTGGGGAAATTGCATCGTTGCAACAGTACAAGTACAGTAAGCAGCTAAATTAGAATATCTGTAGTAAGTGTGTAGCAAGTTTGAATTCCTGAGATTCATAAAAGGTGATTTTCTATTTCAAAGCTTAAAGGATGATTTCACTATAAAGCTGATCTATTAAATACTGTAAAATCCCATTTAAAAATTTGTGGGGGGGGGGGAAGGAAAAAGAAAAAAAACAAGTGTTTCAAAACCATTGGCTAGTGCTGTAGACTCTTTGCTAATACCAATCTATACCTGGCCAAGGTCAGCCTTACTCAACGTTCTCTCCATCAGCTCCAATAGACATTACTGCCTAGAGAATCCTGGCAGAGTACATAAGTACTCAAAACAAGGGCACAACCCGCCATCAGATTAACGTGAAATAGGACGTGTAGATTACAGTGCGAGAAGTTATGGGTAGTATGTAAAAAATTGCCTATATGAAATCCATTCTAATTTCCTAAAAATGCGAGCCCAGGACAATATCAAGAAATGATATTTATTCTTTATACAGTATACTCCTTCTATACTGGTTTCCCTATGACTCAAAAGAGAAGGTGTAGCCATCTGTATATATCGTATAGAGATGTTTTCATTTGTGTCAACACACTGCTTTTCTGGACTATAATTTAAACTTACAAACTAAGGTTTTATATTTCTGCTTTGACAGATATGGCAGAACCTATTCAACAACTAAGCAGCAACAACCAAGGACGCAGCAACAGAGAACACGTCCCTTTTACGCTCCTTGGACGCAAAGAGAAGGTATCAACCTGATTTTTTACCTGGACACTTAATCTGTATACCTCCAGCTTGTAGTACCCTGCCTTTCTGTAAACTGTCATGCTTGACATAAAGAAGCAAAAGCCATAAAATTGGTGACCTAGTTTGAAGGAGCCATGGGTATCTGCACTACACCTGCAAATGCAGCTCAACCTTCAAAAGGCAGTCAACAAGTGTTGTGTACTCAACAGAATAGAATTAACATTACAATATCAAAATTGGGTGTCCTGATTATACAGCGACAACCAAAAGTTTAGATAAACTTACTCATATTTTAAAGGAGGAACTCTGCATTTTGTTTTGTTTTGGATTTGTTATTTATTTTTGTTATACCTATAGCATTTATACAGCTCTTATTTTTGTGTAGGTCAGCTATTTTTCTCTGGCTAGATGATTGTGTCACCCAAGCTGTTTAAACTCCTTTGGGGACCATATAAATAAAGAGGTCTAATTGGTTTAACAGGAGTTAATTAGTTCATTAGAACTTGGCTGGATACTCCAGTCAAACAAGAGAATCATGGTGCCCTATTCTTAGAGCAGTTTTCAGTGTCATCTAAAACGGTAACATGTTTGGATCGTGCAAACCTCAGCCCATACACCTGCGCTGCAGAAGCCACAATATACAGCTCATTTCAGTGATAGTATTTCCCATCATGTGTGCTTGAATTTTATGTTTGAAATTGCTTTTTATTTTTCAGTGTGGGGAGCTACTTTATGAGAAACGTCACTATGAAAAGGGCCACTGGGCTTGTATTAGGATGCGTGAGGACACATATGAACAGAGCATCTGCTATGGTTTCATGAGCATAATGAGATACATCTGCCAGCAGAACTCCACAGGTGAGTCCAAAAAGAACGCAGCAGTTAACTTACACAATCAGGCTCTAGGCTTTTGAGTTTCTGTATCATCCTATATTTTATTTCCTAGAGTATCCAAGCCAAAAGATTACAGCTTGAAAAATTATAACTGGAGTTTTTATTTTCTTCATACAGGTAACTACCTTGGCATGACACTGCCCATTGTGACCGTGGTCCGCACAGATGAAAACCATTCTGTGATTTCCCATGATGTCACTGTGGCATACTTCCTTCCCCTTGAGCACCAGGCTCAACCTCCACAGCCTAATGACAATGAGATTGTCATAGAGGTCTGGCCTGCCACTACTGTATACACAAGGTTAGTAAAGAATGAAATAATTCTGAATAAACTCAACACTAACAGATGACGGCAACAAAGTTAATTGGTGATCAGTAGAATTCACATTGTTCTTCTTTCCGTTTACTAATCTCCATTTTCCAGGGCCTTTACTGGTCCCACCAATGAAGTGACCATCATGAATCAGATCAACACCATGGCAGAGCTGCTAGACTGTCCAGGTGTGTGTGTCAACGACTCATTCATCGTGGCTGGCTACACCAACCCTGCTCACAGCAACCGTCAGAATGAGATCTGGTTCCTAGAGCAACGCTGACAGAAACACAGCATCCTACCAGTGACCCTTGAGCCTCATAAACTCTTAACACTGCCCCAGCTCAGCCACAGCCTCAGGTGCAACATAATCTGTAGTCACCATCTCTACCTGAAATGACCACCAGCCCAGCACACTCCAGAGTCGATGAGTTTTGGTTTTAAAAAAAAAAAGAAAAGACAAAAAAAAACAGCTCAGTCCTTACTTTAATGATTTTTACACAATGACTTTTCCTCTATGTTAATTTTAGATAAATTCTTTGTTTTATCTCACACACACAAGATAAAGAACTGAACTTATCCACTGCCATATGTTCATGAACACATACCAGATGCTATGGTGGAGTACCACATTCACCTCCTGCTTTGAGATGGCTGATAACCTTTCCTGAGCACAGTGCCCTCTTGTTGAAAATTTAGATAGTTCTAATTGTTTGCACTCTGTAAACAAGGCGACCGCTGAGTGGTGTCAGAAACATGCAGCAGTCTGCTCATCCATCAGCAACCAGGCTTGCAGTGGGCATGCAGCCTTACTGTTTGTTGCACAGCCATAATGTCTAGTTATGTGAGGGACATTGTTGTTTTGTAACTTGATATTGTTGATCTACTCTTTCTTCATCTCTGGATTACATGATTCACTACAAGCTGCAAGTCTATGTCTGTCACACTTCATATTATGTGTCAACAGAAGGTGCGATATTTATTAGGAGACCAATAAACAACAAGCCAGTTTATGGGCCACTAGCCTAACCCAACCAAAGGGTGTGTTAAGTTGCTAATGATTTGGACTAGGGGAAGGGGATATGCAGCAGGCTTCGAAGCCCTGCGTCCAATATACATTATCCAGACCAGAACTAGTGGCCTCAAACATAAATAAGTGCAACACAAATGGTGACACTAATTTAAAGAAAACAAACAACTATGAACATTACATGTTTGTGTTTGTGAATGAATGTACAACTGCAAGGCATCACACTTCTTCAAACCAAATGCTAAAAAGCTCTCTGATTACAGTGCTGAATGACAATCAAAAAGTACAATAGATTACATACAGTCTTTTCTCTGAAGTGTAAGTGATGCAAAGTGATGCATTCCTCATGTTTCACCACTTGTTCACACAGGAGTATTTACCAGTGTACCTTTTTGTCATGCTCTTTCTACTTGCTACTCTGTGTCAATATTAGTAAGCGTTCACCAATGTGTTGCAAACACTCCTGCTGCTGAGTAGAGACAATGCAAGCAAGAAAATAAATAGTGCACAGAGAATATCTACTGTGATTATTGTGTTTGAAATTTAAGAAAGCTAAATTCTGTTTTAGTTCAAAACTGTTTATGTTTTATCACCAATTAAGAGTCTATCAAGTCAGAGAGATTTGTAAGCTTATTTTAGCTATATTTTCAAATTAAACTTACCAATGCAATGCATTAATAAATAAAGCAAGTGATAATGCCAGCTTGGCCTGGTGTTCACAGGAATGTGGAGATGATTTTGCTTTGTACATTTTCTACTGGGGTGCCAGTGAAATAGAACTGGAAGTGAACTAGCTCTAGCATCACTAAGGAGATTTTTTTTTTTTTTTTTTACTAAGACAGGTGTAACTCAAGAAAGTCTAAGGCAAACCGTTAAAGCTTATTGAATGTGTGGAAAATGAAACGTAAATTCAGCCCCAACTGGAAGGAAGTTGGCTCATTGAATTATTTTTTTAAATAAATGTAGTAATGGGTTGGGAGGTTCTCCATTTTTGGTGGAACATTGTTTTGTTGATATCAAAACATCTAAATCCAAAGATTTTGAAAAAAATAAAAATTAATTATAGTAACATTAAAGTGTGTAAACACTTACAAAGCCATTATACATGTAAGTTGGTTTTCCCTTTAAGAGTCTGGCTATTACTTTTTTTTTTTTTTTTTTTCCCCCTTTTTTAGTGTTTTGCAAAAGTGTGATGTACTGTGAAAAATTCAAGTGCAACAAACATACGCTACTGTGGTTTTCTTTGTTCAATAAAAATGTGCTTGTCTGCTGTCTTTTGAAATTTGCACTATTTAGTTTCACTGAACTGCTTTACATAACACAGCAGCTTTAAAGGATTTTGGCTGTATTGGTGCATAAATGTGCTTCAATTAATGACACTGAAGTTGAATGGTCCAAAGGTGTCAATGTATAAAGCTAATTTCAAAAAGGACATGTTAGAATATTTTAAAGCTACATAGGACATTACTTCCATACCTTGTTGATCACAATCTACATTATATGTGAAAGGCTGTGTTACCCATGTATCAGCTAACAACTATTGTTACTACGGAAAACCCCCAAAGGTTGTTCCTGCGTTTTTATGGGATCAAACCAAGACACCACACCCTAGCTAGTTTTGAAATGTTCAACTTAATCCACTTCACAACAGGAGCTGGTGCCAAGTTACTAACGCATAGTAACATGATGATCCCTTGCAACAGGGACACGAACACAAAGGCACGCTAAGGTGCAACCTACTGTACAATACACCAGACAGTAATGAAGGATTTGCCTGGTTAAATTTGCAACTGACACAAAGGTAAATCATGATTCATGTCAAATATTTTTGGACAAATTGTTTCCTCCCTAAAATCACAATTTAAACCCTAGATTACACCATCAGTTACCATCTCATCACAAAAAGTGCAAAATTTATGATGAATAACTCAGCGTAAGCTTGAATACAGTGGCCTAGGTGTTCACTGACAATATTGTCTCTTGTCTATAAAGCCACCATCCGCGTTTCAAACCACAATGAGGAGGCAACTTCAGGGGTAATAAAGATGAATACTGGCTGCTCTGTAATAAAAATGGGTCAAAAACTAAAGGGAAAAAAACGCATAACTGAACTAAAAACACCTGTCTGCATGACTGGTTAATTTTTCGGATTTACTCAACAGTTATTAAATTTTGCCTGCATGACTGCAGTAATGCTCATTTTACACTGAATGCGGTGTCACCTTCTTTTTTTTGGCAGTGGAAAATGAAGGTTAACAAGCAGTTTGCAGATGTCCTCCAGTCAGGGGGATAATACGAAGAGACAGTTAATAATGTTAAAGCCACTGAAGATAAAAAAAGACAATTAAAAAGGAGGTGCTCTGCCGATTATTATCAAAGTCCATAGAAAATCAGAGAGGACAGACATAAGAAGACCTACTGTATACAGCTGGAATAAAACAGGTCTAAACTTTCAAATGTACGTGTCACGTTCCAGCTGTCCAGCCAGATGATTCAAATGAAGCATAGCGACACACTTATAAAACAGTACACACAAACAGTGAGCCAACCCGTGACAGGGAGACAGCAGGTAGCGTAATTCAATCTGCCAACTCTTGAAGCTTGACCCTTGAGTGCATCAGGATGATGCTTTCAAGACAAATCAGTCCTTTTGATATTAACTGACCCAGGAAGAACCAAACTCCCAAGAGACAGATGTGAGGTGGAGAAAAGAATTTTAGCTAAGGTTTTGACAACAAAAATCAAGCCAACAACGAACCACATGGTGGCAGCAAAACACCCAAAATTTGTCACGTGGTCAACTAGGTAAAAGATCCAAGCACAGCAAGCTACAATGATGAAGTATATAACTACCCTTTAAAACTTGAGCTTATGGAAAATGAATTAAACTACACTAAACTGATATCAAATCTAATTGGATATTTAACTAAATCTGAACCGAATCAATTCAGGATATCGGTTAGAAATCAAAACTCAGTGGAGGAGATGTGGCGTGTCAATCATTACATGTGCCTACCTGCAGGTAGCGTGCTTGATGAGCAGAAAGGGCCTCGCCCAGAGGAACCACCACTTTCTCCACACTGCGCTGGTGGGAATGAGCCCGGATGTCTGGGCTCTCATCTGAACGCAGCTCAATATGGGATATAAGCAAATTGGAGATCACAGACTGCACCGACTGAAAGAATGACATCAGGGAAGACAGATTTGAGAACATTTTGAGGGACAATTCATATTAAGATCACATTAGTTCATGCAGCAATGCATTCTTCTCACCTTTGTGTCTCCTCCTGGAGTGGCACTAAGAGCCAGGATGCGGAACTGCAGAGTCTGACTGCTGAGCTGTCTGATCACCTGAAAAAGAAAAGGTTCAATGCTACTGCTATATTCATGTAGTCTAAATACTCAATGAAGAGATTTAGAATGTAAACCCCTGCAAACACAGGGAAGTCCTTATTTTAATATGATCTATGTATTATTCCCTTATAGTACACATCTAAGCAAAAATCTGAAAACCTTTACCAATTTGTGAATATTTTGTACCTGACAGTAGGCATGGTTGCCCAACGCCTTGTGAGCTTCATCAATCACCACACACTTGACCTGCTTGGCTGGGCAGGTGTCTCTGGACAGGTCATTCACCATGACCTGAGGGGTGAGGAAGAAGACGCGCTTGGACCGCCACACCTCTTGTCTCAGCTTTGCTGCTGTACTGCCTATAAATTAATTTAGACAAACCTTGTTAACGTTGGCTAAAAGAGGGAGAATCTGTGTCATTGTTTTTGTGTCATGAACTTGTTACCTGTCAACTCAGCCATGTGTGTCTGGGGGATTCCCATCACTTTATAACAGGCCTCAATTTGTTGAGCCACTAGAGGTTTGGTGGGAGCCATGAAAACTATCTTCCCTGTCGGATACCATCGGTAGAAGTTGTACATAACCACAGAGGCTATGAAGGTTTTCCCCAGACCAGTAGGAAGACACACAAGTGTGTTCTTAAACAGGGCAGCCTCTGAGATCTTAAGCTGGTACTCCCGGATGGGATAGTTGGTGGGATATATCCATACCTTAGCCGAGGAGCTGTCAAATCCAGGGAAGTCTTGATATATCTGCCCACTAGAATAGGTAGAAGAAAGGGCTGGGTTTTCTGTTATTCGATGGTTGTCATCTTGGGAGAAGTTAGCATTATCAAGTTGTAGGCTCTTTTCAGCTTCATAGACAGCGACCACCATAAGGTCATCGTCGTCGTCATCTTCATATTCAGGTATTGAGTTCTCTGTCCTTGCCGGGGTGTTTGATCCATGCGCTTCTTGACCAATTTCAGTCCATAGTGGATTTCGAGGAGGGTTTGTTTTAGCTACCTGAGCAGCGTTGCTTGAGGTTGGTTTGCAAACTCCAGCTTTCTTTTTACCATCTTTTCCTTGCTGAACATGTTTGTTTTGGGGCACAGAGGTACCCCAAGTCTGGAACAAAGTTCTCTGGTTTGAACTGCCACTCATTCTCCTCTAATTGTGGCCCAAAACTTTAAGGGGAAAAAGTCCCATGTGGTGTCCAGTGACAACATTGCAAATTGAACTCAAACACAAAGACACTTCCGCCAAGGCTTTTTCAAAATATAATACTGCACTGGTAAAAACCATTGACTGCAAAATGATTATAACGGTTCAAGATGCATTCAAATTGTTTTGCATATTTCTTAATTGTTTTATTTCAGAAATATAGAGGTGAAATGGGAAAATTTACACTAATGTAGCATATTTCACAAACGCAAACTTTAAATTTTTAAGTTTGACACCGGAAGAGAAAAAAACGTTTGAGTTCATCTCCCGCTCTCAGTGGAACCGCTGTCATGTAACCATAGTAATGGACCGAAGCAAACTGGAGAGGATTATTTCAAATTTTCAGGTGACAAACCTATCTGAACAACGTGCTTTCCTTTAGTTAACCATCAAGTTGCTTCTTAATGGCTACAAATATTTGCAACTAGTAGTTTTCTTGGAAGTTCGGTCTCTTTAGCAACTTTGCTAACTCTTGCTAGTGGTGTGTAAACCCTCCCCATGTAACTATTTAATGTGGTTAGTATTGTTACTTCTCTCTCCTCGGTAGGCATGTGCACGCGGATACCTATTGAGAAGCGAGGTTCGGCGTGCGCGTGAGGACTTTGAGGAGATTGTGAAGGAGATTGACGGGAGTGTGGTCCATCTAAAGTGGACTGAGACGGTCATCTCCATTCCCCACTTCACAGAAATTGTAAATAACATTTGCAGTTGTGAGAGTGTGCTTTGAGTGTTGTTTTTTGTTCTTAATGCTTGCGCTCCATGCATCAGGGCGGCCGAAGTCTTCATCCTGGCATCTCCACGAACAAGCCCTCAGAGCCAGAACTACATGTCAATGTCCACGAGAGATCAGCATCCATTTCAGAGAAGACAGGAGATCGTTGTGTTCTGTTGGAGAGAAAAGAGGCTGAGCGAGATGATTCACATGACTGTATACGCAGCAGCTCTGTTAGTTGGGATAGAGAGGAACAGAAACAGAGCACTGTGGGAAATCCAGATGGAGATGTGATGGAGAGCACAAGAAGGTCTTCCAGCATTTGGAGCAGTTTGGAGCTAGACATGAATAGTTACTCTCATAAAGGTAAGAGCTGCACACAAACCTAAACCGCACAGACTGCAGCATGTTCATTGTAAAAGAAGGCAAAGAAACATGTCATTATATAAATTCAAACTATCCTATCTTTAGATCACTAATCTACAAGTGATATCTAAGTTATCCCAACTACAGTGGTGTCATGTTGGGGCATCCACTGTTAGCTTGATATCAGGCACATTTTTTGACATATTGAACTGCTTCCAGCTGCATCGGTATACTCTATGACAGGGATCCTCAATCCTGGTCCTCGGGGGCCTGTGTCCTGCAGGTTTTTGTAGTGTCCCTGCTGCAACACACCTGACTCACACTCAGACAAGCTCTGCTCAAGTCTGCTAATTAACCACT
>JBBBVU010000021.1:15365018-15378751 GCA_037177055.1 Atherinosoma microstoma | reverse complement strand
ACACCTGACTCACACTCAGACAAGCTCTGCTCAAGTCTGCTAATTAACCACTGATTTGAGTCAGGTGTGTTTCAGCATGGACACTTCAAAAACCTGCAGGACACCAGCCCTCGAGGACCATGATTGAGGATCCCTGCTCTATGACATGTACCACCAAGTAAAACCAGTGTATAAAACAAATTTCCCCCTCCAAACCTACTTTAAATGACTAGACATAGTGCCTACATGGTTTTGTGATTGGTTTCATAAATCCATCTGAAATCTCAACACTTTAATTAGAGTAAAAGTTTCCATCTTTTAGAATGTTTTTAACGCAGCTGTAATCTTCAGGCATTCCAGAGCAATTGATTGTTACCACATAGATCTCTTTGAGACTAAAGTGGGTAAGAAAACAGATGACCTTTAATGTTTGAAGTTCATCATAATATTCATAATGCAGTTGCAACGTATTGTCATGTTCAAGAAATCTGTCTTTTCCTATGTAAATAAATGTTATAAATGAGGATTTGATTTGATTGGATACTGTCAAAGAGAGGGGTAAAAAAAAAAAAGCCTTATGATTCATTTCAGATTTACAATCCCTCCTTCAGGTCATCGAAAGTGCTGCTCTGCACAGGAGGTGCCCCATACCCCAGAGGCCCTGCGTCTCCATAGAAACACACTGACCATGGAGCTGCTCTGGTTGCAGCAAGCCATTGACAGCAGGAAAAAGGTAAGAGCCAAGAATAAGGACATGAAATGCTTCCTTACATTTATTCAGCAGCAGCAGCAGCCTCCTGCTGTAATAACACTTTTTTGACTGGAAGACTGGATTTATTAAGTGATGCCAAAATTATAGGCAGCACTTATTTTGGAAAAATGTATCTATGTTTTTACTGTTCATATAACTCATCACAGATTTGAAGCTCAGCTGCTACTTCTGCTTAACAACACTATATAGTTTAGTCCATTTTTTATCAGTAACTGTCTCTGCCCTTACTGATTATACATAAAGAACAATGTGATGTTCAACTGGATCCAGAGAAAGAAGGATCTACTTGTAGTTACCCTAATGTAAGATTTGTAATCGAGTTGTAAAGATAATACTTGAATGGACAATAAAACTATAAGTAACATCCTCTTAAACAATCTAAACCAAACGTTATTATAGGTATACCAGACTGCACTAAGAATTTCCCATTTATTCATTTGATTATAGTTGAACTCTTTCATAGAATAATTATTTTAATGTTTGTTTTTCTGTTCTTTCTCATCCTTTTACAGTATTTGTCACTGAAGGATAGACTGACTGTAGCCTGACGGTGTCAATGACACGAACTGGACTTAATAATGTGGATCTCTGGTCAGTTCCACGTTGCCATCTGTGAGGGATGTGAGAACATACAAGTGATTACTTTCAAATGTTATTTATAATGTTATGTGTAAAGTTGTGTATGAATATTTTGTATTTTTTTTTTCTAATGTAGAAATAAATAAATGTTATTTTTATACAAAGTTCTCGTGTTGTCTGCTGCAATGTTTTCACTGATAGTCTGTCAGTTAAAAGTAGTTAACAAGTAGTCACAGTAGTTCAAAGGTCAGAGGTTCTACTGTGTCTTAGGAGCTCAAATTTCATATCTGGATCACAATGAATGAGCTATCATTCATCACACAAGGAATTCATCCTACAAACATTCACATGACAGTCTCTTATTAAACAGCTGCTGACTTTGGACATAATGTGATCACCCACAGAGAGAAGCAGTTAAAACTAAACTATAGAAATCACATATATCACCTACTGTATATAAAATTGTATTTATATAGGAGAAGAGTTACCTTGGAAGATTTGATTTATTTGTCAGTAATATTTTGGGAAAATACAGAGGTTATCTTATTGATTCAGCTTAAAACACAGAGACCCACCCATCCTCCCCTCCTCTGTCCGTCTCTTTTGTTGTGGTTTCTGTCGATGGGTTTGCCCACAAAGCCAGTCATTGCTGCCCATGCTGCCATAGCAACCAGGAAATACTCACCGCCGTCAGTGTGGTAGTGTCTGTGCAAGAGGGGGACAGAGGAGCAGAGTGTGGCGAGTGGGAGTCAAGACAGCTTACAACAGAAGGGACTGGCTTTCACCTTTAGATTTCCTGAAGTCCTGCTTCATCCTCCAGGTTTGTGAGAGACCAATCAGTGTCTATAATATGTCAGAGATCATATATGTGTGATTGTTGAACATGAATGGCTAAAAGAATGTGGTGTGTGTGTCTGTGATACACTTGTTGAGAAAGCAAGATTTCTGTGGACACAGAACTTTTTTTTCATTTAGAATTTAATATATGTATGTGGACTTGCTCGCTCAGACATGGCTGCCAGCACTGCAGCTACATCTCACCTGCCTCCAGTGAAGAGTGTGGTGGTGTGTAGGAACGGGGACCCCTTTTACAGTGGGCGAAGATTTGTGGTCAACCAGCGCCAGGTGGCCTCTATGGAGGCTTTTCTGAATGAAGTGACCCAGAGCATTGGGGCTCCTCTTGCTGTCAGGACTCTGTACACCCCAAGGCAGGGCCACAAGGTCACAGACCTCCAGGATCTTCAGACAGGACGGAAATATGTTGCTGCTGGCTTTGAGAGGTTCAAGAAACTAGAGTGAGTACAAAAGTAATTTAATGCACTGATCACAGAAGCTTATTTTTTAATTATAGTTCATATAACAGAGGGGTTTTGTTCTTGAAAATAAAAGCCAATGATGTTCAAATTCATTTTACTGTTTGCAACATAAAAAAAAAGATCCAACTGATGTGTGAAGCATTACTTAATCTGTCTGTCATCTTTATGTATAGTTACCTGAATGCAGGGGCAAAAAAGCAGACTGCCACTCGGGAAGAAACCCAGGTAGGGTTTTTAACTTCCATCTCCCTTTTAAGGTCAAAAGTACAGTCCATTATTCATTAATCCCACACAAGCTAAGAGGAATGCACTAGCACACTAAACCGTGATCCATTTTAACACCTGCCAAACAAATGCTAAAATAAGAGCAGGATTTTCTATTACTGAGACAAGCTCATATTTGGTTGTTAATATTGAGGCATGTTGTTATGTTAGCTTCCTTGAACACTTCCTATAGATGTCACTGGATGTCATGTTATTTACCGGAAGTAATTACTGACTGTCCATCAAACTGTCACAACTTGTAGGATGCCCTTTTTAAGCCTCCTGTGTGACATTATCATCATTGATTAAAGCTTGATATTATCATGCATTCCCAGACTATAGTTGATTTTACAGAGGTTTTTATCAGGGAAAGGTTAATCTATTCTCTGCAAAGTTCTTAGAATTTTTACCTTGGCTGTAAACTAACATTGTGATGAGGATGGTAGTAATATTCCCAAAGAAGCTCAATTTCCATGCATACATATAAACACACTGAGCCTCTCATTCTGACATGTACTTGCTTTGTATTTTCACCAACTGGCAGGAGTGACAGATTTTTCAGACGCAAAGTGTGTTCTTAGTTTTTGGCTTTCAGTGTTTTGTGAAAAGCATAAAACAGTGGAGAGTAAATGTGTGTGACTTGGGTGTCTGCCATTTGGAAAGCAGATTTTTTTTTTTTCTTCCAGAGTCTTTGGGTTTTAAAGTCTTACATGCCTGTGTTGTGGTTGCTGTGGAGCAATGCAGGAAGTGTGCCTGTATGTGTGTGTTTGATCCTGCTGGTGAAACAAAGCTTTCACACAACTCTATCATGCTCATGTGCATGTCTGGGCAGGCCTAAAGTCCAATTGCCCAGCTTCCTTCTCCGCTCAGAATGGCTGTAAATAAATTAAATGTGTGCCTCCTCACAGGGGACAATAATATCTGCTTTGTTGGCTGATAATGTGCAGCAGTATTATCGTAGACAGACGCTGATATTAGACACGGTGGTAAAGAGCTCCAAGACGATGCCTCAGATCAGACACAGCATGTAAATGTGCCCTCTGACGATGTTAGTGATTTGATGTTAGTTTCCATGGCTGCAACACTTGAGCTGATACGAGCAGTATAGTTAGCCACTTATTACACATTCCGGACAAGTCAGCTTGATGGACATGCGTGTAATTGATGGTCTGAATGGGAGTGGCGTAGATCTGACGAGGGAATTTTCATTGTTAATGAGAAAATGACAACACGCTGATGTTCTACATCTAACTGTCTCCATGTCTCCCACCAGGCAAAAGTAATGCAGAGACCAAATGTTTCAGCCAAATGGAGGAAGTTTATACCGGTGCCTTGCATTATACAGTGAGTTAGACATATAAGTTACAAATACGCACATTTATTTATTGCTATATTTGGATATCTGAGCTGGCTGTAAGGGATGGGTTCACATTCGTTCCAAGCCTGATTTAAGAGATTCATGCAGTATATCCTTATATATTAAAGTCTGCTACAAAGCTTTTATTGCAAAAAAATGGAATTTAGAATTAAAAAGGATGTACAGTCAGAAGATATCAAACCTTCTGTGCTTAAAAATACAGACTTCAATATCTTTCATCTTGCAATAACATCAGTTAATCATATGAGGATGACTATATGGAGCATATAACACATGGTTTTCTAAGCGCACACACTTCTTTTCATGTTTTCGCTCAGTGTTTTCCGTAATGGAGATCTGCTGTGTCCAGCATTCCGGTTCATCATTCCTCGGAGCATGCAACAGGACCTGGAACAGATCCTGAGTCTGATCACAGAGAAGGTCAGCTTACGGACAGGAGCGGTGCGCAGGTCAGGGACACAGTCAGGCAGAAAGTCATACATACTCTCTGTCTGAGTGCAGAGACTTAGATCTTGTGAATTCCTCTTTTCAGGTTGTGCTCTTTGGAGGGACTGACTGTGTCCTCAGCTGGAGAGCTGGAGACCGGCCGCTGTTACGTTGCTGTGGGAACCGAGAGGTTCAAGAAACTTCCATATGTGGAGCTGTTGGTTTCAAAAGCCACAGAGAGGTATTGTCATGTCAGGTCCTCTGTATGTGTGTTCTGCTTTCCCCGTAAAATAACTGTAAACACGGTCATCTTTTGACTCTTATTAAATGACAAATGATGTTGCTGTATTTTCTAGATATTACCCTGGAAAGAGGAGACTGCTGAGGAGAGCGGAAGTAAATGTTCTTCTCACTACTTTCAGTTATTCGCCTTATTCCCATGTCATGTCTTGGTATTTTTATACTCCAGCCTGCATCTGCAGCCTGTCAGGTCTGAATGACAGCTGTCAGAGGTTGAGTGAAAATCAAATACAGAAAAAGGGTTTTTCTTCCCTAGAACAGGAAAACAGGAATTGGTCCAGAAGACCAATACAGTGATTCAGCTCTACTTGATTCCCCAGAGGTAAAAAAAAAACTAAAAATTACAAAACACCACCTGCCTCTGTTTTATTGATGCTAAATTGGGATTGTTTATTTGGTGCTTATTTGGTAACCTGTTCCACACGCCAGAGGGAAAAAAATGCAGAAAGTTTTTTTGTGAATTGTATGTCATTCTTTACACATCAAATGAAATGTAAATTCAAGTGAAGCCATGAATTTCAGTCAGATGGTCGCAGAGTGAAATCAACTGGAGATGAAGCTTCAGCTTCCCAACACTTGCAGCAAGTGAGCAGGAGAGAGGGAGCAGAAGAGACCTCTGTGTTATTTGCCAGGCCGGTCAAAGTCAGCAAGAACCGAATGCAAATGAGACCACCACCCAACAATGGATCTGGTTAGGATTCCAGTAAAAACTATGTACTGTAGACTCTCTATATAAAAAAAGACATCTTCAGTTTAAAAATTGTTATAAATATTTTTGTTACCTGGAAGTTCTTGATTTATATTTGTGACAGTTCAGCCAAGCATATTCAAAAGGGCAGGAAGGAAGAGGAGGGAGGAGGTACAAGGAGCAGAGGAGGTGCAGGAGGATGAAAACACAGCCACAGAGCTTCCCCTGGATCAGGTTAGCTTCAGCATTTAAATAATGAAATGCTTAAATGTACGTCTGGATAAATCTAAATCTGATCCTATTTTTCTACCTAGAGAGTTGCAGAAATAGTGGAGGATGAAGACCTAAATAACACAGAGGATCTGCTGCAAAACACTCAGCAGGTATGTGCTTTTTATATAGACGAGGATGATAACATTCACTCTGTGATATAGAGAAGGGAAGTGTGGCCACATAATGGACGTTTACTGAAACACAAACATAAATTGTATAATTTTGATAACAATTAAATGTTGGTGCACGATGTTCTACGTGAGATAATGTGTTTTGTGCATTCATGCTGCCCTTGACATCACTATATTCCACAATTAGAAATACAGGTTAACAATATGTAGCCAATAATGTTATTTGACATTTTATACTAAAAAAGAAAGTAGACCCTGAAAACCAATGGCATTCTACAGTTTTTAAGAATTGTTTAGCCCATTTGGACAGTAATTATTAATTCCCTACCACTGACTAAACCTTATATATTATGTTTTCCTCAAGAAACATGCAGAAATGGCGAAGAGTGAGCAGCACAACAACAAAGAACACCCACACAACTGCAATGAAAAGCAGGTAAAGTGTGTTTGAGTGGCCGTTTACATTTAGACAATCCCTAATGAGATTCATTTTACGTTGTATGTATAAATCAATTTTATTTTATTTATTTTTTTTCCCTATGAGAGGCACTACCATCTGATCAGGAACAGGAGTCCACAGCAAAAATCCCGGTACATGCACCCACACACCAAAGCAATTACTAAATGTAATGGATTATAATGAGTGCATGGACAAAAAATAATGCTTTGTCTGACAGAAATCTGTGTTTTTAATTAAAAAAGGAAGCTGAACTAATGCAGAAGTCTTTAAAGTCAAGGCCTTCATCATCCATGTCACAGGGAAAGATCAGGGAACAGGCAAGTTTATCATCTTTTAAAATCTGACAGTAGCATGTCAGATTATACTGGTGTCACCATAACTGGGGCCAGTGAAATGATCTTTTTGATGGCTTTTGCTTTTACATTGATGTAATGTTTTGCTGTGACAGGAAAGACCACAAGACGCCTCATCAGTTACAGCAGAAGAGAAGCATCATAAGGGGGAGGCCACAGTATTGTAGCAGCTTCTCTGCCACTAACCGAGTCATCACTGCTTCCACAATGCAGCTAAAGGAGTGTTTGGTTGAACTGGTAGTACTTTAAATATGGTAACAAGCCAAATAACATTAAATTATTGTTTTTTTAGAAATTGTAAGAGTTAGAAATGTGAATACACTCACAGAATCTGCCGAACCAACTCTCAGATGTTAGGTGTTTCCTGACAGTGATATTTTAGTGCAACTTACTCATGATCATGTGTTAATCGTGTTCGATGGGAGTTATTCTGATGCTGACACTGTATTGATGTTCAATGCTACAATTTATTCTACATGTGTACATAATAAAACCTTATCTTTGGAAAGTTTTAGGCCTGTGTAGCCTCATTTTGCTTAGATTTGTAATGGAGAACAACAAATGACGAGTTGTGCTGCAAACAAGAACAAAACCATTTATTACTACAAAATGAACAATACCACATCTGTATGACATCGTTTAAATTAAATATTGTAATAATAAAAACATTCATTATAGTTATGTGCCCTGTGTATTTGTTCTGTACTTTTTCAGACATGTTTACAATGGGACCACTCTCTGTTTAGGTCCTTTACCCTGTTATAAAAGAGGAACATTTACCAATACACCAATACAACATTTTCCAAAGGCAGCAAAGAAGAAGGGGGAGGAAGAGAAGAAAATTAATCCTCCAGTGAAACAGCTAAACTATCTGTCTGCTCTGGTGTCCAACTCTCATTCAAGCAAGCTGCAGAAAACAGAAGACAGCTGCCATAAAATGCCCTTGTTAAACCAGAGGGTGACATCTAATTGGTCCATTTTAAATCCCTGTGTTGACTGCATGTTGTCTCTATAGCATCTATGCAAATGCCAGTCACATGGAGGGCAGCAGTGTTTACAAGTAAAAGTTAACAACCACTGTTTTTACTGCGAACACCATAATTCAGTCTAGCTCTGAAGTGAACCCTACATGAACCCTCTTCTCCTTCAACTTTTCCTTCCTAGAGAGGCTTTTTGAAGCTGAAGAGTTGTCGCTTGAACCTACATTTTTCTCCATTCCAGTCTTGCTCCAGCTCTAGCTTTGGTCTTTTGTGCTTTCTTGCTGAGGAACATTTTTCTTTCATCCTGATTCTTCGTTATATTCTGTCACTCAGTGTCTTAGTTGTCAATGGAGCTTATAACGCATAGAGTGATGCCGGCCATAGTGAGAAACATTCCCAAAACAGCTTCTGCAGAGAGAAAGAAAGCAATCACTATGATATTCTTCAACAGCAGCATTTGCTTATGCTGAAGGAAAAAATGCATGTTGTATTGTAATCATCAACAAAAGTGACTCACGTTTGCCTCCAAACTCTTCACCCAGTAACTTGCCAGTCAGCAGAGTGCAAAGGAAGGTGAGGGAGTTGGCTACAGGAACAGCAAGAGACAACTCTGAAAGAGAATAATGTTGTGGGTTTTTTTTTTATTCTGAAGCCAATGAAGACACAGTTATGGAGACTTCCAGACATCCAGTCTATTTCAGTGCTCAAACAAGTACCAGAACTATTAGTTAGATGGAGAACTAATTTATGTTCAAAAATTTATTGTTTGTCTAAAATGACATTAAAATAGTTTGTAGTGTCTAAAATATGTGGGACAACCGGAAATGTAGGCCACTGTTTGTGTTGTTCTTCATCATTTGAACCGCCCTGTCTCGAAGATAATAGACATTATAATAAATAAAGAATTGCTTTGTGACAGCATGAAACTACATTTTAAAAATAATCAAGACTGTCCAGTGCAGCCATTGTCTGTTCCTCTGATTCATGGCACTGAATTCTTTGTTTTTCCACACTTCATCCTGTTTATAGTTAGTTTCATTGTAGTTGCTCTGTTTCAGGTTTTATGCAACTTTAAACAAATCAGTATTCAGTCAGCGTATTGTTGTTTTTTCTTTTTGTAAGACTGCAAAACAGCCCGTCTCTGTAGCCTCCAAACTGTGTGAATTCTCACAAATGTTCATTCTGCAGGAGGGAGAGCTACATAGTTAGATGCAAAAATTAAAATGAGGATATTTGAAAAAGAGTTGACTAAATTAAGATTTTATACTGGTTAATGGACTAAGATATCACTTTCAAATGGTCAGTGAGGGGTCTGTGGAATACTGACTGGCATTTTCTTGCACAGTTTCTGAATGTTTCAGAGATGTGCAAATAAATCTGATTAAAGATCTAAAGATCATACTCTGTATTTGCAAGCAAACTGCAACATAATCTTAGAAGTGTTTTATTAACTGTACATTATTAGTATACGTTTTGGCTCACCATAACAGGAAAGGTACAAGTTTAATCAATAATGCTAAAAATAGTAATAATGGTTGTATCATTTCTTGGTTGGACACATTCAGAACTGGGACAATTTACTGATACATTTAATGGCCTTGCTGAGCTATAATTGGTGTTATAATCAGCTTATCCTGTGCTCATCATACAGACAGGGCAGATTACCAAATAGTCCTCACTACTACTGAGGATCACGACACATTCACTCTGAAAAAGGCAGAAAAACAATCACAAACAAAGCAGAAAAGACTTTGGATCTGTTTCTGGCTGTGTATTTTGCAGGTGCTTTGCATACTCTTTTGCTATGCCTAATTATTTGAGGTGTTTCTCTCTTGTTTTTTTTCATCATTGTTGGTTTGTGTAGTCATTTCTGAAATTCTTCTACATCCCTTTTTTGCCTCTTTGTGATTCTATCAGCTAAATTTGTGTCACATTGGGATTACTTTTTGGCTTTTAAAAAAAAGTTTTTCAGGTCCTTTGTGTCATTTTGTTCATCTTTCTGGTATTTTCAACTCTATAGCAATCCATTTTTCTCCTGATTCTGTGTCTAATTTTAGACCCTGTGATTTAAAAAGCTTATTTCATTGGACATCCCCTTCTTGACATTTTGTCCCAACTATTATTTCATGTTAAATATCCTCATTTGTGTCAATTTTGTGTCTAATGCTGATTGTTTTGTGGCCTTGGGCTCCTGGTCTAGACCCCAGTAAGCCCATTCCATTATATATCAATGCCACACTTAACATCGGATAGATATAGGTCTGTTGACTTTTTCATATAGATCCACTGCATTTCTCAGGATGCCAGAGGCTATCATCACACAATATCAGTTTAGTGTGCCTCACCTGTGGTTGACAGAGTGTAGTAGTACACTAATGAGCCACTTTGATTTAGAAGAAATGGGACCAAGTACTAGACAGCAACAGAATGGAGAAGGAACAAACTATGAGAACAAAAAGATGATCCCAAACAGGCAAAAATACAGATATGTATTTTTAAAACAAACCTTAAGGTTGAGGAAAAGAAACTTTATCTCAGCCAGTAGCTGTGAGACTCTATTGGTTTTAGTCACATTTTCAATCCCCTCTGTGCCCCTCTTTAGAAAAGGGTTGGTGCATCCCCACAATATTGACACCAGCAGCAGACTCAACAGCTCCACTGCAAACACACACTACATTTGTACATGTTCTATATACGCATGCAACTCATATTGTAACTATTTAACAGTCGCCAAACTACAGTCCGACAAAAAAGGGCAAAAAGCATGGCACTGTGGTTGGCGTCAAAAACCTGTAGATCTGTTAAGCATCTTACTTCCTTAGCATGGGCTATGTTGTGTTAGCGTTGGGCTAGCCACGATTTGCTAACGCTAAAAAGTAAGTAGATAATATATTCAAAATATAATATTTCAGTGGCATTTAAAGTGTCGGCAAATATCACTACACTACAGGATAAATTATCTTGCTGCCACTCACCTACGGTCACCATTGTCACGTAAACATCATAGGAAACTGTCACGCAGCTGCATTTAAGTTGCATTCAAGACTTCTTCGGTTGATTCTTTGAACCATCATATTTACACAGTGACTGTAAAAATATATATTTTTAATATTCATTGCAGCGACTATATACTTTCTTTATAGCTAAATGAAGATTTAGATATAACAAGACTGATATTAATGCAGTGAACTTTTTTTATGATGACGTTCTAGTAGTACATGAAATGCAATAATTTGCCACCATTTATTGTCGTCTTGAATGCAGCTAGGTTACCAGTGTTGTGTGGTCCACAACGACCAGCAGAGGGCGTAATAACTCATTAAACAGCCGCCTCTCCTTCTTTTATCTTTCTGTCAACATACGGGTTATCCACATTTAAAAATAATGCATTTCGTTTTCATTGAATTCATTTATTAAACAACCACAAAAAATACAAATACAAGAAGCGGTGAAAATAAAGTGCAAAATACTTAAGTATCAAATTTAAAGGGTTTTTCTACAGCAGGTTATGCTGACAGATCTTCACTAAAATATCTGTAAGACTTCACTCTTTGTGGTAAAAAAAAAAAAAAAAAGCTCTGGTATTTTATTTATTTCGAACAAATAAAGTTGTATAAGAAGAAACAGAGTTTTTGGTAAAGAGCATGGCTGTTAAAACAATTCTAAAAAAACGAAACAAAAACAATTTTCCTCAGTATTTCTGGTATACATTAAATAATTACTTTTTTATCTATCATACTCTTTTTCACTAACTTTTAAACTAATTCTACCTTAGAATGTAAACCTTGTAAACCTAGTACATGGTTTTCTTTAATACAGAAATGTACATGTTGCGGACCAGTGGTTCTCCAACATGGAGACTGGTATATCACCACAGCAGGGGGACCATGCATGACCAAAGAAAAAATATGGAGGGAAACAGAGAAAACGTTTGAGAACCACTGCTTTAGACCAACATTATTCAGCCATTACAGTCTTCACTACACATTTCTTCATTGTATTAAAGGAGCACAAATTAATAATGACTTGTTTAATCTGAACACTGAATTCACTTCTTAAAAAGAAAATCTCAGCTTTACCATTGTGCACTTTCCTTCATAATATCCATTGTATCTGTTTTTAGTGCCACTTTGTTCATAACATATATTTGTGAACACCAAACAGACATGCTGTCACCAGCAGTGGCTCAGTTGGTGGAGATTAACTGGGACAACTCTGATATTTCCACAGGATTCAGTCAGCACAGTGTGTGGTCAGGGATGAAGACAACACATCAGTCAATGCTTGTTTTGAGAATTAACAGTCTGTATGTGTCTGTGTGTTATGTGTTTCCAAATGAGGGAGCACCGTGGATGGTGACTAGGGTGGAATCGCTGGTGGTGCTGAATTGCTCTATGTGATTTCCTTCCACGCTGCTTAGCTCCACCCTGGGCAGCTGGAAGCCACTCTCTGAAGCTGGGTTTGAGTTGATGATGCTGCCTGACACAGAGCTGACACTCATGGTGTTTAGAGGCATGTTGCTCTGAACTGTGGATTGTGACATCTTCGGGCGAGGTTTGGAGCTTCTGGCTCCCAGAACTCTAGAGGCATGAGTCCGCCTGACCAAAAAGATGAGATGACATGAAATAGAATTATACTTTTATTAGGCCTAAGAAGGTGCATGGCAGTAGAGAAACATTAGTAATTCCATTTACTTTCAATGGGCATATCTAAGTACAAGCGCAAGATACTTAAGTGGATTTTTTTAAATTTTGTGATTCTTGTAATTATAGATGGATTGCTAGGCAACAGGCTCCAGTGCAAAGACATGAGGCCCCTTAGGTTAAGATTTTTGTTTTTATGTGTGGGCTTGTGATTGTCACTATTAATTTTTCTCTCCTTTTTACACCTCTTTGTTGTTATCTAAACTTCTTTACAGCTATTTGAGTGATTTAGTGTTAAAAAATTGGATCAGCTGACATAGTGACTTTCTATGAAAATTTAAAACCAGACAGTCATAATTGGGAATGTCCCTTTGTTATCATATGTATTTGGTGACATGTGCAGGGTTATGACTAATCATTATCTCCCTCTGAAAGCGAAAATTTCCAAGCTACAAAGATTGTGATAACTATTATCAGTTAAGAAAGAATATGATTTGGGTAAAGAGTGCTTTAAAAGACATAAATATTTCAGACAGAGCCTGATAAAAAGCTGCAAAGCCTCAGTAAGCATCCAGTTCTCATTGTAGTGGATAAAAATAACACAGCTGTTGCATAGCTTGTGACATACAGTATGCAGGAATGTCATCTCACCTGTTATATGTCTTCAAGATGATGAGTAGAATGGCAAGAATGATGATGATGCCTATGACAATGACAGCAATCATAGCTCCAGAGCCTGAGACAGAGACAGAGGAAGAATGAAAGGTTGTTTTTGAGTTGCTTATATATCTCTTCTAAAATCTGTCATTTTTACACATTCCATCTGGTGCTAGTCGGGCAATTTTTTGTAAGTGTATATCCTGGAGAAGTGTAATCGCTTAGCAACAGCATCACACACAGGCAAACAGAAGATGGCAAATATTTAGTAATTGAGTGCCACTCCCATACAAACCACCTAGATCAGACTGTATGACGCAACAGGCCTTTATTGATGAGGTTTATGCTGTCATGTTTTTATCTCGACATTTCTAAGAACTGATCATTTCCACAACAAACAATATGGTGTGTTACGTCCAGCGGAAGGGGACAAGAAGAAAAACACACACCCAAATATGTACCCACACACACACACACACACACACACACACACACACACACACACACACACACACACACACACACACACACACA
>JBBBVU010000021.1:15335050-15364918 GCA_037177055.1 Atherinosoma microstoma | reverse complement strand
CACACACACACACACACACACACACACACACACACACACACACACACACACACACACACACACACACACACATTTCCTTACTCTGGATGAGGATTTGTTCTTTGGACTTGGTGACAGTGGTTGTGTTTGAAGGACCTGTAGTGTTGGGCACAGGTGAGACAGATGAAGACATCTTCAGCAATAATCTGCAAAAACAAAAAAAATCATAGCAGCCAATATTAGCGTCTCAATCCACTGACTGTGAATTACAGATAAAGGTAGCTTTAACATAGATTATGATGAGAAGAGAATGAGGAAAGAATATAAAAGAAGATTTGAAGATAAAGATATCAGTGCAACATTTCATAAACAGTAGATAAGATGCACAGCAGAAGGAGTATAGTTTTAGTGTAGCATTTTCTTACACCAGCTGTGAGTTGCCAGGAATGAGGCTCTTCTTCACAAAATTATGTGAGGATAATAATTGGTGCAAATCTTTATCATTATCATTTCATTATTATTATATCAGTTTTTAATCGCTTATACTTATGCAGTACATTTGTATAAATCACAAAGCAAGAAAAATAATGAGCACAAGCGCTTCAACCACTTGTTTCTTCAGCAAAAAAAAAGAGTGATGTAGTTTAAGATCACACTATAAGTTTGCACAACCGTGTTATGCCTGCAGAATATTTACGAACACGCTTCCTGTTTAGTTTAGAGCGGCATCATTAGAAAAGATGATGACTGTAGGCCTACAACTGGAGCCACAGAGCTGGGTTTCTTGTTTTGAGGAATTCAACATCTTAAAGACTTGCTAAGCTCAATATAACTATAGAAAGTGCCACCAAGACTGCTGCGGTCTAAAGGGATTTGACTAGATTCGAACTAAGGAAATTATCTTAAAGCTAGATGCCATGAGAATGAGTCATCATTTGTTTACAGTGGGATCAAAAGATGAATAGAGCTCTACTGAATGTCAGCTAATCTTGTGTCTGTTAAGATTTATTTGGAGTAAAACAGAGAGCCAAGGATTGATTTTAATAATAATTATCTGATGTGTATATACAGAATCTGACAGTAGGGACAAAATTTGGTACTTGAATACTTGAATATGAGCATAATTTGAAGATATGCAGGTAAATAGTCTGTCTGGAGAACTAAATATAAACTAATAAAGACAGCCAATGGGACCCATACGAGTCAAAAATGGACACCTGATTTAGGGGATCATGCTAAAAAAAATTTCAGAGATACAAGTGAACTCATAACACAATGCCAAAGGTTTTAAACTTAATGACTCATGGCACCAAAGAGAGCGGTGGTATATAAAAATATTATATGAGATGTGAGGCTGGAGTCGGCTGCTAAAATAAGATCACTGAGCACTTTGAAGGGTGCACTATCTTTGCTGTGAATTACAGTAAAGCCTGACTGAAATTTTCCTGTCAGAGGTGAAGTCACACATTCGGCAACCATTTTTCTAAAAGTCTGGACCAAAAACTATGCAGCACGGTGGGATCTAGTGAGTTTCTTTTGAGAAACAACTGAACTGCTGATTTAAAAATCATCACTACAGCTGCAGGGATTATTTCATATACATTTTGTTGTAATCAAATATATTCTAAAGACCAACATTCACAAATGATTCCTGTAACAAGCAGGCTGGAGTGTATCATGTGCATATCAAAATCCTGTTTATGTACCAGAGACCTTCAGTATTGTCCAAAACAATCAGAGAAAAGGTTTCCTGGCTTTATTTGAGTTTGGAAGCAGAATAATACAGCTCTTGAGTCTATTTAATATTAGATAAAGCTGAATAAAAAAGAATGAAATAAAAATAGCAAGGAATATCATATTTCTCCCATAATAGAATCACTTCATTGGCTCCCTGTGAAATTCAAAGCCTACAGCTATCAAGCCTCTCCACTGTGGAACCTGATCCCAGTTTGGCTTCAGAAGGGAGATAGTCTCACTTCTTTAAAGATTACACTTCAAACCTTTCTTTTTGATAAAGCTTACAGGTAGAGCTAGCTCTGGTGAGCCTGAACCCCCTTTGTATCTTACCAAACATCTGGTCACTAATAGCTTTCTTCTCTCTTTTACCCACCTGCCAGTCCTGTAATATACTATTATATTGTGTATAATTAGTCTTATGTCTTTTCTTTTTTTTGTATTGTCTGTGAATGACCTTTTTTACTTTTTGACTGCATTTTTAACAGTTCTACATCTTTTTGTTTTCAGTCTTTACCTCTTGCATACCACCATTAATTGGCTTGCTGCTGTCAGTTTGAAGCACTTTGATCTGCATGCCAATAAGAAAGATGCTAAATAACAAATATTGGAACAAAGTGGAAGGGAAATTTAAATATATAGCTAAAGGACTTTTTAAAATTATTATTATAAGCTGGTTTGTTGGTTCTGAGCAGCTGTGAACCAACATAGAGACACCAGGAAGTTACCAACACTGCTCAAGATAAATCGCGATAAAGCCCTGTTGTTTTGCACATTGAACGAGCATCAGGGGAGTATTAATCCAAAGCTGGACAAAGTCTTCTGGAAATGTGTTATTTACTTTTCTTTAAGTGATACTGGGCTTGATAAAAACTGCAGTGTCCAGCTTCTTTTTCAAATAATGAATGACTATATTTGTTACCTGCACCTTAACACTAAAAAAATAAGTAGAAATGAACGGTCTTGGAACTGACCTCTACAGACAAAAGTAGAGAATATGAAAACTACCAAGAGAACAACCAACACAATCATGACTTTTTTTAAATTCTTTTTTTTAAATTATCTGATCATGAGCAAAGGAATGCTTTGTTTGTTTATTGATTTCAATACAGTACAATCTTCATCTAATCTGCTGTGTTTCATATATGCAATACAGAGATCCTCTGTGTTTTAGGAAGATCCCTGATACTGTTCAGGAAACAATCTGCACACAGCTGTAGGTCAGGGCTGTCCCTGCAACTGATACTTCCCCTAAGTCGAGACAAAGACACTGTGGCTCGCAATAACAACTCATCCAAACTTCATTTAAAACAATAGCACCTGCTGTCAATTTGAGATTTAGTGCTATAATATTTGAAACTTCTATGCAGCGTCACAGGAGCCATTTTCACTTAAACTTTGTGTTTAGAAATGTTACTTGTAGGTCGACTGTACTTTGCGTTTGTGCCGCAGGGGAAAAAGACCAACGTCATCATGGGACTTCCTCCAACTCATTTACATCATGCAATGAAAAACATTGAGTAAATGATGAGGTCACTGAATAATTCAGGCGTGATGGAGAGATTTGTTCATAGGTCATTACGTGTTATGATAACGCTTATTCGCTACGCCTGATTTGTTGCCTGAATACCAAAGAAGAGGGGCTCCATTTCACTTTCTGTGCATCTTTGCTATGGCTTATCATGTAGCAAGGTCAATGACTAATCCTAAAATAATTACAGAGATTACAGGCTGAAAGGCATTTAATTTTAGACCTTCACATTTTAATTATCGTATAAGGAATGAAGCGTCCCATTAAAATGGAGAAATTAAGAATAGTTAGAGTGATTTGTGGTGTGATGTTTCAGTGTATTGTTGGGATGGAAGCACAGCAGTGCAATTGGTACAGGTGACACAAGCGGACGAAATTTGCATCAGCTAAAAAAAAAAAATGAAAACACTTGCACACGGAAGAGCTGTCTCATACATACACAACCACAACCAACCCCCCACTGTCTTTCTTATCTAAATCTGATCAACTGGGAGGTTGATTGTAGACACATTCATAAGAAAGTATGCAAAACTCTCAATTTTCACAGTACTTATAAAGTTACAATTTAATATTATGAACTTTGTTAAGGTAAGATTGAAAACTGAGAGGTTAATCAAAGAGCATTGTAAAACACAACTGATTAAGTGAAAGCAAATGGCAAAACTACTTTTACTTATATGGAGTCATGATTTAAAGAAAATATTTAACCAATTAAATCAGATTTTTATTACAGACTGATGACAGTCTTGAAGCTAATATTTGATATTCTTGTGTACTGCATGTGTTATCCAGCTCCCTGCTCAACAGCAAATATTGCACAACTCACTCTTTAGGTGTTGACTTAGTATTATACAGAGGGATTAATAATAGCATATATCAAATCTGCTGTTTACAGAGGTGACAGCTTCTGATAAGTGACTAACTGATCAGCTGGCAACACAACTGTTTTGGTTACGTTGTGCTGAATACAATATGAAGCTGATCTGGACATCAAATGTGATCAGTTTTAAATGTGCAGATCAAAAAATGATTTTCTGTTTTTTGTGTTGAACTTAGGAGACAGTCAGCTGTTTCCACTTAGAAAGAAACAAAGATCTAATAATTTACGTTTTGTACAGGGAAAATTGCCTTTGTATATTTGTGCTGATGGATATGGTTCACCATCATAAAAGTCATTCCAGTGGACAGGATTGCAAGTTGATCAGACTATTTCCCCAGATCCCCAGAGATTTATTTATCCAAACCAGGCTCTTGATGGTGGGAATAGTAATGGGATAGAAAAAAAGTTTTAGTTAGTTAGTTCTGTATATTTCTGGCAGCAAAAAAAAAGGACAGCCATAATAATCACATGGAGAGGGTACATTCACTGGCATGCAAAAGATTGGTCAAAACATGTGTTACTATGAACCTTTAAGAATGTTAAAGATTCAGGAGTAAAGTTAGAGATGATACATTTCTTTGGTATTTCTTTTACAATATAACTCATCATTACACATTTTATGGTTTTAAAGGACACGAAGGAAAAGCTTTGGCACCCTAATTGGTCAGTACAAGCGCATCTTGTAGCAGCAAAGAGTTGTTTGGAGACTTTCAATTACTCTTCCTTCTAAAAGGTTTTTGTTGTGTTAGATGTTTTGACCATCTTTCATGCACTACTGGTTGAGGTAGTTATATATACAAGTTGGATCAGAGGACAATGAGGGTCATGGTAGAATCTTCAGCCTGGACCTCTTGAGGTAGTCCATTGTGGATATGGAGGTGCATTATGGATCATTATCCTGTTTCAGGAGCTATTTTCCCTATCTTCATAATTTACTGATAGTTTGATGTTTGCCTCTAGAATTTATATTTTATAATTCAATCTTTCCTACACTTGAAATATTCCACATTTCACTGGTTGCAACACAAAACCAAACATAATCAATAAAAGCTGGAAGGGTATTTTTGCATACAATGTATACTCTAAACATGTCTTTGTCACAATGGCTACAAACTTCTGTTTAAGCCACAGTAATTCAAAATGTGTCAGGCTTCTGTCAAGAGTTTGATGGCTTTCCTGAAGGGGTTTTGGCCTTGGAGATTTTGGACAAGCCATAGTCTAAACAAGCTATTCAAAATCTGAAATATCAGTAAATATTATGATAGCACAAATCTTTCCCAAACTTTTGCATGCAAATATTCTCAGAAATACAGATTTTTGCCAGGGGTGCCAAAATGTCTGCATGTCACTGGACTATATGATCATAATATAATCATGTCTGGATAATCTTTATATCAAGGCATCATATAAGAAAAAAAAAATATTACAGCAAATATTCTCTGAAGTCATATATAAAACAACTGTTCATTTATGTTTCTGCTGCTGTCCCTATTATCAGATATTTCTGCCAGAGTGTATGTGTGCCAACTTTTGTCAAGAGGTGAATGCATGGTTTAGTAACCTAAAAAAAGACAAAAAGCATTTACTGAGGTGGGAATAAGTTTTCATAACCTGATCATCAATCCATCCATCCATCCATTTTCTGTACCGCTTAATCCATGCAGGGTCGCGGGTGGGCTGGAGCCTATCCCAGCCATTATCAGGCGAGGGGCAGGGTACACACTGGACAGGTCGCCAGTCCATCACAGAGACCTGATCATGTTTTCTTTAAAAAATATATATATTAATTGAGCTTTTTGAGAGCCCCATTGTCAATAAATCTGCTGCAGGAACTCACAGCTAGTGTATAAAAATGCTAAACTAAATTTTCAAACTGTATCAATATTGTTACATCCTGCTATAATATCTAAGCATACATGCCTGTGTTTAATTAGTTGTGTGTATGAGTCAACTTTGACAGAAAGGGGTGTGTGAACATACATCAGACAGACTACAGGATAGGTTTCTGAGTGCTAAAGGTCATGTAAGGCTCAGGAGAGTCCTCAGCTGAGGAAACATCTACAGTTATTACACCTTCAACTAGTTAAAATGAAGCTGACCCTTATGCTGCTCCTTATCTCACAAACGTGTCATGACTCTCGTTACATAAGCTGCAATATTAACTACATTTACTCGGTGCTGGCCAATAGAACAGAGCCAATTGTGTCTCAAAAGTAGCAAAGAATATCATTAACTCTTATTAAGATACACATGAAGATGTTTCTTTTTCAGTATGTGGTAAAAAAAAGTGTTCATTTACTCTAGCATTTATTTACGCTGAAACATTTTTCTTTTTCTTCCCAGGATTACATTTCTGAGAAATTATGGTATATCTTAGATGTGGATATATATAGTATTAACTTGTTCTCACATTTCCAGCCTTCACTGCCAACTACACTAACTGGATGCTGTGTTGTTACAGAGTGGTGCACACATCATTAAAACCTATCCATCAGCAGCTATGTTCTCAGTGTACTGATGAAACAGTCCAAACAGCTGATCAACTTAGCCCCACCAACAGTCATAAACATGATAACAGAAGAGAAATCTGTCAAGCTTATTCAAAGATGAGCAACAAGCTGAGAGCAGTGACCAACATTTAATCTTTGGGGCCTTAAAGTGAACATGCAGATTTAAACCCAGGATCATACTCCTGTAAGGTCACAATTATTGACCCTCTGTATAGCAAACTTTAAATTAAGTTGTGAAGTTGCAAAGATTTCTACCAATAAAATAAATAAATTAGATTTGATTAACTAGATAAAATTCCCTATTTGTTATTTACATGTGTGATTTTCCCTGTTCAACATTTTGAAGGCAGAGGAATTTATATCTATAATCAGATCACTGTTCTGATGTGAAATTCATTTCCCCATTTACCAATCTCCTCCCTGTAATAACAGCTTGTTTGTTATTCCACAAATTACAGCTGCTCACAAGCGCTACAGATTCAATATCCTTTCTCCCACCCTGAGTAAACAAATCGTTTATTGGTCTGTTCAGACGCTGGACGCAGTGCAGAACCGGAACAATTTAGTTTCCTCTTTTTTTCTAGTGGGGAAGAGAACAGAAGAAGCTGGTGAGCAGTTCCACTTTGCTCATCTACACATTAAATACAGGCAGCCTCCAGCGTACATAAACACTTTTAAAGCATGACCTTTATCAAAAGCGGTCAGTGCAAATATTTGAGAAGGTTAATGAGACAAATGTGCACTTTACAGTTGCCGTAGAAGATCAGGCAGGAAGGCAGATTTCATAGCAGAGAGCTCATTTGTGTTAGGTCAGATGCAGACTTCCCCTATCATTTGTTTTCCAGATGTCATATACTGAAGAGGGATTTAACTATGACATTTCAATCAGTCACTAAGGGATCAGCAGAAACTCTGACATTTTATTGGCTGGGAGCTTGTTGACTGAAAAATTTGTTTTTGCTAAAGATTTCCTAATGAAAGCCAATGGCAACTTCCCCCAAATAAGGATTTCTAATAAGGATTTTGCAGCATCTTATAGGAAACACTTAAAAATGATATCTACTTCAATGTGCAAACATTCATATGTATGGGGTGTGTTCAAGGGTTCACAGAAATGACCTGTATGATTGCTTCAGTTAAAGAACTTGTTATTTGGGTCAAGTTGAGTTTTGGCCCTCAGGGATTCTTAGCATATGAAACAGTTATGGACATGACTAATTAATAACTACAAAAGGAAAAAAATGTTATCGTGTGATGGCGCAAGCGCGGCTTTATTCTAGTCAATACCTTTGAAAAAGGGTATGATTGATGCATTCGTCATCGAAACTCACTTGACAGGAGTCTAAAATCAGATGATTCAGTCAGATATGTGAGAGAAGTTGGATGGAACATAGAAAACAAGCTAAACAACTAGTTTACAGCTGTTTTCAGTATGTTTACAGCTTTTTTATTTTCTTTCATAAGGAATGTAAACATCTGAATTTTTTTTAATTATAAGTCAAGTATATCATCAGTGGAGAGACCTACTTTAAGTGTCAGGGATGAAGCAACAGCCCCCTTGAGTATCATAATCCAATAACAGGACCAACATTTTCTATCATATAAAAGGGTAGTCATATAGTTGATCTAGACTTACTTTTGAGTTTCTCTTCTAACAACACATGTTACACACCAGTGTAACTTGATACATGTCACAGTTTCTAAAGTCAATGTTTTTTTTATTCTTTTGTGGTATGCACAGTGTGCTTTCTAGGGCTTCTGAACAAAGCACATTTTCAGTCTGTGCTTATCTGACTTACATGTGATAACAGTGGAAAGATCACACAATACAGCTGTATTTATCATCTTCAAGGACAGAAGATAATGTGGTTTTTCATATGAAAAGGGATTCTTAGCTATAGCCTGATGGGCACATCTCATAGTCCCATTACTAAAGGGGGACTTTAAGAAACATCCTGATGTCTGAAGCTGAATTTAATGAGTTAAGAAGAAAAATAGAAGAAATTATCTTTCTTTTCTCCACATAAAGAAGTCCTGATCAGTCTTCAGCTAGTGAGCTTTGAATTAGTGCTGTCACATTTTCCTACAACGCAGTGGTAACTGATGAGATGATAAGTGCTGCTGCTTCATCACACGGTTATCAATGACATACACACAGCCTGATGGAACCTCAAGTTTAGTCTTCATAACTCCATTCATTCAGTAGTGACTCAGATTTTCAGAGTCATTGCTAGATATGAGAGGTTTTTTGGAATGTGAGCTAATCCTTTTCACCTGGGGCTCACCTGTCGTTGAGCCATGTTGTCTGGGGAAAAGCCCCCTGTTGTCACATAGAGGCAAACACGCCGCACACATTCGCACAGAAAAATTGGACGTAGCAAGAAGACAAACAAAACCTTTTAAGAAAAAAAAAAGAAAACATTCACAAGATTAGTCATATTGACCTACCAAACAGTTTCCTCCTCGGTTTCAGCTCAAGCCCTCTCCAGATGGGAGCCAGAGCAGTGAAGAGCCCCCTCCCTCAGCTGACTGAGGTGGGCATAGTCCACCAGTGGAGGACAAGAAGCCAAAAGCAGATCTAATAAAGGAGACACGTGGGAGTAGATAGACATGTAAACTACTCCAAACGTGAAAAAAAAAGAGTCCCAGCTGCGGTAAAAGTGACAGCTCCACAGGTACAAACAAAAATGACAGACACAGAGATTTAAAAAACAAGAAGAAGAACCAGGGTACCTCTGTGTGTATGAGCTCTGTGGGAATCAAAGTGTTTATTTGAAGAGGAGGAGTAGAGTGAAGAGGAGGAGGAGACTCGACGCCAGCTCACTTACTGCCCTGAGTCTGAGAGTAATAATCTCAGGCAGCTGGTTTTTCAGGTCCTTCCACTCGTCCTTTAGGTGCGCCCCAGCTGCTGATCAAAAATTAGACTCCTCTTGGGAATCGTCTGCTCTTGCCACAACTGCTGCCTCTGATGATCAATGTGTCTGCATCTTACATTCAGGGTTGAATTGCCTCCAATCTAGTGTTCTAGTGTTTAGTATCAAATGCAGCTGTGGAAACAGGTTCTGCACGTGCATACGTGTGTTTGAGTAAAGCTATTCTTTTTCCTTATTATGTTCAGGTGACAAAACAGTCAAATTATTAAACTCCATTTATGGAGAATAGCAGAACTCCATTTTGATTAAGTGTTAGTCATCTTTGCACCTACACATTTTATGAATGTAGTTGAAAATTAACTAGTTCAAAGGGTACAGGGTGTGTTAGGAGAAAAGATATGCATCACCTTTTCTTTTCCTTTATTCTATTGTATAACAATGGGCTCTATACAAACACATTGCGACATTAGTATGAAAGCTGTTCACAGCAAAGGTATAATCTTGGCATTACGTTTTCTATCTTCCTCACCGTCCCAATATCTGCCCCCAAGGTGCAGTCTCGTTTAGCTCAAGCCAGGTCTTCCCCCCTGATCAGCTGCACCAACACATCAGGATCAAGCCTCATGTTACCTCCAGGGGGTAGGTGGTGCCCAGGACTATAAAGGAAGTCAGTGTTGTGCCTTTATGAAAAAGTGTAACTAAACTTCGTCTGAGCAGAAACACATTGTCCTGCGTCACCTAATGCACTGAGAGCGCTACTGACAGCCATGTGTGTGCAGAGCCGATGTCCCCATGTTAAGCTGTGGTGGCAGACTATTACATAAGCAGATAAAAGATGGAGGTCAGATTTCAGAGAAGAATAGAAAAGAATACATCTTACAAAATTGGATCCTAACATTGTGTTGGTTTCAGCCCAATAGAAATGGTGTAAACAAACTGTGTGGTACAATTGACTGAATGTGAAAAGACCTAATGGGCCCACCGGTCCAATTTAGTTATTTCATTCTTGAAATATTTCAGCCTGAGCCAACAGATTCATTTAGTGTTTAAATCAGAGGCGTTTAATGGATATAATGTAAGAAAAAAAATAGAACTAAATTGTAAAAAAATGTAAGAAACATAACCAAACTTTTGCCAAAAGGGGCAACTTTATAAAGACAAAATGTTCAATATATCTTCTGTTCAGCTCATAAGTACTCATAACAATGTTTTATTACTACACAACAGAATTGAAATTGTATAAATCTGGAGGGTACCTTGAAAGGAACCTGCAGCTCCAGTGCCCATTAAGATCTACAGGAGCCACATTAACCTGATCTATCCCCCATTGTTGGTGCACACACATCATCACGTTTAACAGTAAGGGTCATTGTGAAGAGGAATTCCCCATTCGCCACACCATGATGAGAGGGGTTTTTGTGTCCTGGAAAACCCAAGGCGGTGCGCACTACGCCTCATCTCACAGCTGTTGCACAGTCCTCCCTACCTGAGAGCCGCCCTTTGTTTTACCCCTCAGTCAGTGAGCTTGTCAGCAGAGATACAGGTGGTGTAAAATCTTAGACCACGTTTGCTGCTGCTTAAACATGCACAGCTATGTAGATAGATACGTTTCCCAGATTGAGCAAACCTGTGCTTGCAAAACATCCTTTTGTGACGTAAGAGGCACGTTTTGGCTTTGTTGTTGGTTTTCTCATGAGATAATGAAGGAAATGGATGGCAGAACTCTATTGTTACTGGACTCGCAAGCAGCTACCTGTCTTCTCTAGGAGGGAAACTGCAGATGTAAAATTCAATCGGTTGCCTAAATGCAGGTCAAATAACCATGCAGCTGCCTCATCTTTCATGCTGTAAATTTCTCGTGCAGTGTTGCTCACTGCAAGAATCATTAACTCAACCTTGGAGTCTTTGCCTTTTGACTGACCAGACAGAATATTAACTGCTGTTGGGTCCTGGAGGGGGGGGAATACGAGCTGCCGTGTACAAGCTATAATACACTGCCCCATTAAACAGTGAGATTTAATTACACGTCACTGTGTTGATCAAAGCTTTTCTGTGCGTTTTATGGCTTTGTGTGGAACTCAAGTCAATACCAAAGTAATGGGATTTCAAACAATCTATGTCACTGTGGGACACAAAAGAAAACAGCAAAGGAGGGGAGGATTTAGGACGGACGAATGGACAAAAAAAGAAGATATATTTTCAGATGTGGGATCTTTTTTTTTTTTTTTTGTCCAAAATTGTCTCCCATGAGTCACAGAGGCATGCAGCTGCTTTTTTTTTGTTTAAAAATGGCAGTGTTTCAACAATGCAGTCTATAACCTATATTATCTCTGAAAGGCTGTACTTATTTGGTAATAAATGCAACTGTTAGCAAGGGGGTAAATGCTCCCCCTAATAATATAATGCTGTAAGGCAGATGTAGATTAAAATAATTATTTTGCAAAAGACACAGTCAAACAATCTTGTTATGTTGCAGTAATGGAGAGGAACGACACAGTCATTTATCATAGGAATGAACATTACCATACATCAAATCTTCATTTTTCTATGTTTTGTTGATAATCTTTTTCAGGTAATGTTTTCCTGAGGTGAGGAACCTAAAAAAAGATTGGAGTCTGAAACGCTCTGCTGGAAAAACATGACACCATTTCTATACTGTCATTGTAATTACCATGTATTTAACCCAAATGGATCTGTGTCAAAAGTGTTGCCCCTGAAGCAGAGAAACACCCAAAATAAACACCACTAAACATGGCTTTTAAGAATAAGTCTTTATGTATTTTTTTATGTGAAACAAATGACTATTGTACTACACAAATAGAAGCGGATACTGTCAGAGACAGAGACCATGTCTGAGAAATAAGTACAGAACATGTAAAATACACATACTGGTATTATAGAACTGTAAATTATTGCTTATTTTGCTACTTTGTTTTCTGGATTTCTACAATACAAGACACATTATTCAGATTTCAACAGAAACAGTACAACAGTGACAGTTAACGGTATTATTGAGCTTTTTAGTAGACGTTCCCCATTTAGTAAAAGAAACATTCAAACCGAGTCCATGTTGAACACAACACCATGACAGTTTGTATTGATCGAGCATCTTCAGGACTTAATGTTACACATTTTGTCTTATTTTTTTGTTGTTGGTTTTTTCTTGTTTCCATTACAACAGTGCCAAGAGAAGCTATAACAAACTGCACACCGGGGCTGGCCTCAGCAACAGAAAAAAAGAGGCATATTATTTACATAAATATACATTTTCTGCTCAACTGTGATCAAAGTGGGCCACTTTGAAACACAATGACCACAGAATTTAAAAAAAACCCATAACAAAACATAAAAGAAACTTCACGAGTGCGTTTCCTCCTGTTCCACTGCTTCCTCTACATCACCATCCACCAAAATGCCGCCTGCTCGGACGACTGCGACAGTTTTACTGCAGTGCCAGTAGAACAGCACTCTGCCAGCACGCTGCACTTCACAGAACCATTTTGCTTTCTCAGAAGATGAATATTTCTCATGGACAAACACAAAAACAAAGATATTGGTTTTTGTTTTGCTGCGTCATCTCTCCTCTTTCAAACCAACTGTATTGCATGTCAACACCTTTTCTGAAGTACACTCACAAATCCAAAAGGCCTGAAAGGTTCACACGAGCAATAAAGGAAGTGGAGTGTTGTACTCACTGTAATACGCTGGTGAAAAGGCTAACCAGGTGTTTAGCTCAAGATGGAAAAAAAAATAAAAATCACAAAAAGGAAACCAAAAAATGTGCTTCCAACTTTGTTTAAAATACTTTTTTTAAAGGAAGAAACAAAGAAAACATTAATAGTAAAGTGCTCACATGCACACAGACTTGTCTTTTGCTAAGTAATATTATTATATAGCATAAAAGTATATTCAGATTTCATGCTGCCTAATGATATTAAAAATGTTCAGACTCATCTCTAACATCCAAAAGCCCAGTTACAAGCACTTGTTCATGTTGCTTCCCAAAAACTGAAATATTTAAAGTAGATAAAGCATTTCAAACAGAACAACTTTGAGAACACATTGCAAAAACAGTCAAATGAGCAAGAAGAAAAAAAAAAAAAAAGAGAAACCACCACAGCTGTGTGGGCAAAACATGATTTCTCTGTATTTATTTCAATGATCTATATCAAGTGTCTGAGTATGAAAAATAAAATGTTGCCATGACAATGTGAGGTGAGTGAATGCTTTGGTTGGTACGTCAGTTGGTATCATGAGGCAACCTAATTTTCCCTTTTCTCTGTGAAATGCTTTCAGAAAAGCTGCAAGGTCTAAAGGAGTATGTCCACATATCTTACTGCTCATGGATGTACAGCAAGAAGCAGAGCAGTGTTCTGGTGTGCAGCAGGAGACGGTCAAGAGTCCTGCAAATCGCTTGGAGACATAAAAAAATTTCTCAGTGCAAAACAAGCGGTAGTTGGTTTCAGAGGAAACCTGACACATTGGAGGTGGGTTTAATCAAACAGTGAAATCAAGACATTTAAAAGATGTGAAGTACAGCAAACACAATCAGAAAAAAAAACACATCCCAAACCCCTTGAAGAAATGAGGGGGAGGAAGTGTCTCTGATCCATCAAATCTTCACAAAAGCGACAAATGCAAATTTGCCATCAAGCTGAAGAATGAGCTGTCACTCTTACAAAAAACCCCATTCAGTTTTATCCCCCCCAAAAGGACGTCACTTTAAATTGCGTAGGAATACGCACTTGTGCCAGAAGCGTCACAGCATTTCCCTGTCATCACAAATAATAAAAAACAAACAAAAAAACCCAAAACATCTCAGCTCCTCATCTACTGAAGTAACTAGGCATGCAAAAAGTGTTGGGGTATTAAATACATAGTAAGAATACACATCTAGTTTAGCAAAAAGAACAAAATAAAATAAAACACCTCTCCAAATAAAAAAACAAAAAAACCCAAAAAAAGAAAGTCAAACCACCACAACTTTGTTACTCACATATGGCGCTTCGTGCTGTGTGTGTGATGTTAAATAGGTTCCTTTTTCTTCATATACCTTGTTAGTATTTCTGTTTCTGTATGATGTTTTTTTTAAAGTCTTTTTATTATTTTTGTAATACAGTATATACATGCAGACAAGAACAGGAACATCACACACTCAATCCTGATGCAAGCAAACCAGCAGATATGAAAATGGATGAAAAAGAAGAAAAAAAAATATTTTTCTATATATATTTATATAATCTGAAAACAATTCAAAAATAAGAAAATAAAAAATGTCTTTGCTTTGAGGTGTTGCAAGTCTGCAAGCAAATATTACTGTACACATGACTGTGATACCAGAGGAGAGGTATGGCGAACAAGCTAACTGACAAGCAAGCTACTGAGGACTAGCAATGAGAGCCGAGTGTGTGTGATAAGTGACAGGTGCCTGCGTTGGGACAGGTATTTTGACCCCTCTTGCTGAAAACGAGGGGGGTGGGGGTTGGTGGGGTGGAGGCAAGCATGGCCACCACTTCCCACGCTGTCCCCAGAATGTGATGAGTGTATGTGTGTGATTCTCATCCATTCCCTTCAAGCCGCCTCATTCCATCGCCACGCTCCCCACAAACACCGTCTTTGAGCAATGTTTGTTGGTTTGTTTTTGCTTGCAGTTGAACTGAAATGAGGGGCATCGACGCTCTCTGTGAGTGCAGAGACGAGAGAGAGAGGGCAGGTGTGTTGCAGGTTTAAAGGGCGGTCAGGGGCCGCACCGGTGTCAGGCGGGTGGAGGGACCTCTCTAGTTGAAGACCGTTGGAGGCCCGTCAGGACGTCTGGTCTGGACAATCTGCTGCTTTGGCCGTGCTGCCTCGTCCTCCTCTGTTTCGCTCTCACACACGTGGACGACCACACTGGGGGTAGACTCTGTCCCTGCGTGGAGTTCATACTTTTCACCTGAAGGGAAGAACAAAGGATGAAAAGAGAGGTCAACAGTTACTAAAGAAACATCTGCACACCGACTACCCGTAACTGAAGTATTGACAGCATGTGATAAAAGGGTTTCAGAAGAGCACTCAGGACATCATTTTAAGAGAAAACAAACAAAAATGTCCACCAATATTTCTGCTATCTGTCCACATTCCAAGTTCAGTGAACTCAGATTGAAAACAGACTTGCTAGATTGTATCACAGTTGCCATGGAGATGAGATCAGACAGCTGGCAGACAGGAGGAAATTGGTCTAGTAGTTTTTCACAGTGGTGCCAAACACATAGATGGACAGTGAATAGAGTCCTGCTGTTACCGCAGAGAGTTGACAGAGGGAGTCATCGCGCTGTGCTGCAGCCCAGCCCTAATCTGATTTCACATAGCAGCATGTGAGGCGAAGAACAAAGCCATTTCCTGATGCCTCCTGTTTCTATGGTAACAGCAGAAAGTGGTCCTCTGAGCTGGACTCCGTATGTTTGTGAGAATGGAAAGTTTCCTCATATTTTTTGCTAAATATTATTTTCCACTTAATCAGCAGGATCGGACCCACATATGGAATCATGGGAGGATGATGTGCAACTGTTTGTTATTTTTTTGAAGGCTGCTGTAAAAGAAAAGGAACAAAAAACTGAAAGAAGCAGAGCAGAAAAACAACAGGAGATCCTGAGAAAAACCTTTCAACTTTCCAAATCTGACCACAATGAATTTGCCTTATATACTATCATTAGTACTGTGACAGGATGGAAACTGCATACAGACATGTCTGAGGTATAGTGAAACTGACTGACATGATACAAGAGATAACTACGAGAGATTGTGGTCTGTTTCTTTTCCTGATTCCCAGTATATGAATATCAGTTTACCATGCTTATTACAGCAGTCACAGGTTTAGGAGATCCATATAGTTCTCTTCTCCTCTTCACATTTTATATTAACATGCATATTAGGAATTACAATCCCAAGAGGACACAGAGTTATTAGAACACCTCCCCGAATGTCTCACAATCATGACTACATCTCACCAGTTTTAACCGTTAGACCTAGGTAGACAAAAATGTACCCCTCGTTTCTAGAGTTGATCTAGAGTTTTTTTTTCTAAATGCCAGGACAAAATTTCTTTCAAGGGAGTGGGGCTTAATCTAACACAGTGGTTCCCAACCTGTTTTCCTTGAGGGCCCCCTTCATGCAAATACTAAAAAGCCATGGACCCCCTTCCCCACCCTGCGCTGAAACCCTGCTTGGTTTTATCTTTCAGATGTGAGATTCTCTCCATAAATAATGTTTTGTGGCCAAGTCCTGTCCTTCAAAAAGCCAAAGTTAAATTAATAACAGAGCCTTACTCCCTTAAAATAGGTACAATGTGTGGAAATTACAATGTCTCTAAATTTTAAAAGCCTCAGGGCCCCCTGTGCTCTTTAAGGGGACCCTCTTGGGGTCCAGGTTGGGAATCACTGATCTAACACATCTTAGCTGATGAGCCACAAAGATGGCTTCAAAATTAAAAGGAAATAAAAAACAGCATTGCTCTTTAGTTGAAGGGTAAAGTTGTTAGCCATGTTAAGTATTAAAAGAGAGAAACGAACATCAAATTCAAAAAGATAGACTGTAACAGTGTAAAAGCACAGGTTAGCTGTGATTGTAATGGTCAGTGTTCATTGGAAGGAATTAGTGAACAATCAATATCCATATGCACATAAATGCACTTCCAGAAATGTTGGCACTGATCAACATTTCCTCTAAGATGTCAGAATGTTGTGAGGTTGAATTGAGAGGCCTTGGCACTGGCAAATGATGGATGGAAGTAAGGATTTATTTAATGGGCTTCAATTGGTGTTTTGTGTTTGTAATCCTAAATGTATAAATCTAAATGTTCCCTGACAAAAAGCTTGTGCAGCTTCAGGGAGTTGATTTTAAAAAAGAAAAATCTACATTAAAATGCTATGGCAGTCTTTAAGAAATGTAGCTATCTTCCACCTTAGGTGGTGCAATAGAAATAGACTGATTTCCTGCTTGTGTCTGCATCACACTTCAGAGATAAATTACTCAATTTAGACTTTTTATACCTTTACTCTTATCATTCTTTTGTGTTTATGAAGTATGAACAAAGTTGTGTTAAGTTAGCTGGAGTAGCGTACTGACCTGGCCCTAGCTTGGCTACAGCGCACAGCAGGTCGTAGTTGATGACAGGTGTAGCGTCTTCACTCTGGCTCCAGCCCACAGGTGGCGAGGCAGGTGGTGAGATCAGAAACTGTTTAACTGGCTGGGGGGGTGCCAGATACGACTTGTCAATGTCCTCATCACCGTTCTGGATCTGTTGGAGAGGAGATGACAACTGATAAATGCTGCTATCTGTGCGGAGGAGATGTGAGCAACACAAAGCGTTGTATCATTATTAAATCTCTCTGGAAGAACATTATCGTTCTGTGTAATGGTCTCATCTCTCACTGGTTCTGTACTTGGATTGCATCTCATGATATACTGTCAAATGTGTGACACAAGCAGATTTCAAACTCTAATAACTGCATCTTTACCGCAAAAATCTACCAAGGTTTGATATTTGCAACTGAGTGACTCACCTGCAAAAAAAGTGACAGGCAGGGTCTTTTCAAGTCAAATTGCAAACTCATTCCCATGAAGGGATTTGTGGCATTTTGATAGTTGTCAATTGCTGTAATTACAAGACCTAAATGTGGTCTTTTTCTGAGCTCTAAAATCCTTAATCCTCTTACATCAAAAGTACGAATAGGTGTTGCAGGCGTCAGGACTGATGATGCATTTGTGAAAAAGGAAGCATGTTTGAATCAAGTTGACACAAATATTTCCAAGTTGCAGATCTTTGATGTAAGTTATACTAAAACTGAGCTAAACATTGAAATGCAGCCGTTTCATTCCTGCTGAAATTATTATACGTTTGCAGAAAACTGTATTAATTTTTCGCTGCTGGTCTTATGTTCGTTTATATCAAAAAATATGTTGAATATAATTAAATAAATTCTACACAGTTTTGAAGACATGCCCCTCTGCTCTCCCTGTGGTACACCACTTTGTTTTCCTTCCCTTCCCTTTTCCCACAAGCTGAATACAGACATACACATGTACACAGCTACAAAGAACGAGAAATCCCATGTGCTCTTGCTTCAAATCGCATGACTGATGAGTTCTGACAGGAAGGTTTGTGGGTTGAGGAAACAATCAAAAGTGTTTCAAAAAAGCAAGTATTTAAAAAAATGAAAAAAGGAGGAAGTAATAAAAAAGGCAAAATTGAAAGGAACTTGAAGGAGAGTCAGTGCCATCTTCTTGTGATTTTGTGGTTCATCTTTTGCTAAACAATGTATCTGTGTGTAATAAGTAGTGTCTTTCCTCAGATGGCCCGTCTCTCTGTGACACTCACCTGAGCAAAGTAAAGTTTCAGCTTCTGGCCGTTGAACTCAGATTCGTGCAGCTCAATGCGAGCGCGGGCAGCTGCTTCTGGGGTGCTGAAGTTGATTCGGACTCTCCTGAAGCTTTTGAACATTTGGAAAGTCGTGTTTTCATCGTAGATCCTAAACAACGCTTCAAATCTTTCCTGCAGAAGAGATTTAAAAAAAAAGAGGTTTGATGAGAGATTATTTACATGAAAACATGCTCATATTCTAGTCTAAACTTTGTGTTTTTAAGAACTACAGCTCATGCTGTCTGCCCACTACTAAGATGACATTTAAAGGTGCCCTTAAATGTATCTGCTTATTTCATTCATCAATACTTCACTTTGAATAACAGACATGACTAACTGCTCAACACCATCTGATTTGGTTATAAAGTTAATGGGTAAATAAGATTTCCAGCCTCATGAAATTTTCCTGAAGTGTTTGGGGCTGTTTTTCCCACAACCCTGTTATCTTCCTGCTTTGACCTTAACATAATTATCTCCTCACACCCCGCTCATTTCTTAAACTTGAATCTATGCACATACGATACATTCCTACATCTCTCTCTCTTTTTTGCCTTCTAACTCAGTCTGCTTCTTGAGCATGAAATTGGCCTCCTCAGCTGTGAACTCAATCAAGCAGCTCAGCAGGAGGGCAAGAAGAAGATGGCCACCAGGAAAGCTGATTTCTGAGTAATCATAAGTGCAAGCCCTTGTTTCCTTGCCGACCAAATCCCAGCGGCAGTGGCAACTTCACCATAAAACAAGTTTCCTTTCCAAGAAACAAGAAGGATGATGGACTGAATGTGCTATTCTGAAGCGAGGAAAGCTTGTTATGAACAGTGCGAGCCTCACAGAAGCTTCTTTTCTTTTTGCTGTCCTGCAATAACGGCATAATTAGACAATAACTGTGCTTTTCACAAAGCAATTACATTACTTAGTTTTGAAAGTTCACATAAAACATGTCTAAATATGCAATCAACCAAGAAAAAGAGCAAAAGTTGCCTTTCCTCTTATGTTAACCATGTGTCCAGTGTCCTGAGAGCCACATGCTTGCAATCAGTGGCATGAAAGTTAATTGGTAACCACTGCTCTCAAATCAGCCCCTAATTATGTTACTGTGTGGCAGCTTTTATTCAAGCTGGTTCTTTTTTTTTTTCTGTGGCAGTAGGAGACAGAAACTAAAACACTCCCACAACACTTCCCTTGTTCAGCTGACACAGCAGCTCTCACTAGGATGGAAAGGGTGCTTGTTACCTGAAGGAACCCAGGCAGTATCCTGAGATCTGCCTCTGGACATTAGTGACAGCAGGCTGATGAAAGTCAGCAGGTATCTGTAAACTTATCACACTGAGATGACTGTTTGGGTTCTGTCTTAGGGCTCTGACGACCCCATGGCCTTTTGGTGAATATTAAAACTCTCACATAGACCAACATAGAACTTAACATTACATGTCACAAAACTGCAGGCAGTATAGAGGTGTATATTTGCCATGTGTACCAGATGAAATCATGATGGCTTGATATGAGTGGATATGATTCGGACGCTGTATTAAAAACAAAACTGAATGAAAAAAGATATGCTTCACTAAAATGCTGCAATACAGAAAAAATTATTTTGACACTTATCCTCATTTAATCCATTGAGTGATCGAAAATACATTAAAAAACATTTTTTAAAAATCTGTTCCAGTCATCTGTTCTGAGAGACACAAACATCTAATGTGGGGATGGGGATCAACAACCTGAAACCAAATCCCAGATTCTACATTTCCACATTAAATGAATGAATGAAATGAACTACTTTCAGCCATTGTTAGCATAAGACAATGATTCTTTTTTAAAATGCAAGCTGTCTCCCTGCAGAGAGATCGCATCATCACGCTGTCTGACACATGCATAGGCAGCAAATGATTCAGCAAGCTTTGAACCGGAGCCTCGCTGCAATGTGTCGTTCACTCTGGTCAAACAATCTGGATTTTTAAAAATAAGCAGATTAGCGCTTTTCCTCATGATCATCCCTCTTTCCCTTGCTGTTCCTCTCCCCATTGAAACATGTCTGGGTATCAGGCTAAACTTCTGAGCTGACTCCACTTACAGCCTCGATTGTATCACATTTAGTCAGGGTTGTAGTTCACCGTACATAGGAAGGAAAACAGGTTGAGTCGGGAAAACATGAGTGTTTTGAGGAAAAATTAGGACAAATGTTTTCAAGAAAAAGAATCCCAAAATGCTAGAGGAGTGGGAAGACTGACTCACCATGACAACGTTGCAAAGTGCTAAGTGTGTTCATTCAAAATTTATTCCCTTGCCCCCATAGTTGTGTATAAATAGAAGAAAAAGCAACAGGTCGAAAACACAGGGGGTAGACCCTTATAAACACCATCTCGCTTTTCATTTAAGTCCTCAGCTAAATGATAGTTTAACACAAAAATTGTGCTTTACTTTAGTCTTTTGATGTGTGTGTGCCTCTTTTCAGGAGGTTTCAGTCACAGTCTGGGCGGACTGAAGACAAAAAAACCAGGTCCCACCCTGCTGAAAATCACTTCATCATACATTTTCATGTGGGAACAGCAGATTTCCCTCACGTCCTCATACCTATTTAACAGTGTGGGTTGCTAGTTAATAACTACCAAAATGACATAATCAGTGCTTATAAGTATGAGGTAATATGGAGTAGGATGTTACTGCCAGAGACATCACACCCTCTATCATGGGATTGAGCCAGAAAAGGTGCAAAAACAAGGGTTTCCACAGAGGTGTCATGTCTACATCAGTAATGACTAGCGGAGGGTGTCCAATCCTGCGGCATCGTCAGTGCACACAGGATGAAGCTTGGCTAGGAGGTTGACAGAGGGATCAGTCTTTATATCAGGGATGTACTGGCATTATTTTAGTTTGTTAGTCACATGAAGGAAGACAGGAGGAACATGACAGAAACATGGAAGTCTCTATCAGAAAGAAGGAGCTCAACTTCAAACATGATAAGCATCTGCAAGCTGAACACAGCTCCACAAAACTGGTGGTGAGGCACACTGAGAAGGGGAATAACGTCGGTGCTGTGGCTCCATAACAGTCATTTTCAACTGATTTGAGGAAAACAAAGTTCTTAAATGTCATTGTACAACTTTGGAATTTCCCATCAACCTATCGTTTGCTAGCAAATCTTCCTGATTGCAATACAATCATGGTTAGCCTGAGAATGACAACAAAGCTCTTGTTTTGCCTATCTGTAGAGCCCACTTAAGCCCTTATTCACACTGTGAATTTTCCATGAGCTTAAGCCAGCTACTATGACTCACATGTCATCAGACGCCATGAGTAAAACTGATAAGGCTTACAAAAACACACAAAAACACCCACTGTGGCTACTTCCTTAACCTAAATTGATGTTTTGGCATGAGCAAAGATGTGGGAAAGCTCCAAGATCGTGTTCCATAATAGCACGCACTGTTTGTTTTCAACCCCATGTACTGATGTTCATACAGTACACCCACAGCCAGCTGGTGCGTAACAAGTGAGCGTGCTGATCACTAATTTATGTGGTCTCTATGAGCGAACATCCTGAGGGAATCAAAGGAGGAAGACGAGGAGAAACGAGGAAGAGGAGAGGGGTGTTGGGTTACACATGGCTGAAAAGGGGCCCGCTCATCTGCCATTGCAACGTTCCCTGCGGTGACCTACTCCCTTTGTTGTCTTTGTGTATGTGCACACGTGTGTGAGGTAAGAAGTAAGTAAGGATGTGTATGATGTAGACAATGTGTTTAAGGTTGTTTCCACAGTTAGTTCGCCGTAGGTACCAAAACACATTTAGCACACATATACCCACAAACATAGCCGCATAATAACATAATGTGACACGTAGCACAATTAGTATCTTAGCTCAGCTGAAGGGCAACTGGACTTGTCAGCAGAGACAGACTGGTTTGGACCGCACAAAATCCTGCTGCTACTGTGTGCAGCGGGGGAGAGGACATGGGACAACAGGTGAGGGAGGAGAAGCACAGCATGTTCTTGTTTTTCATTCTAAATAAGTCAAATAACATCCAACAAAAAAAGCCATGTTTTCCCGCTCCAACATCTTCTACAGAGGAGAAACATCCTTTATTATTCCTAAAAAACATCCGCTTGATTCTTTCTCACATTAAAAGTCTGTTTTGTTCGCAGGTTTTTCTTCATGTAACGAGAGAAATCCGATGTCTTTAGGGGGGAAACAGGCGGAAGGATGTGTGAAGTCACAGCTCTCAAGTAGCCGACAGCTTGGTTTAAATTGAAACGGCAAGTGTGGTCACCATTAGTGACCACATGCTGCTCCATGTTACCTTTACATAACACCCAGGGCGTATCTCTACTGGCCGGATTCCTTTCCAGATTGCCAATCTACCTTTGCCTTGCTGTTACACAACAGCCAGTCTGAGGCAATTTGCAAGGCACAACATGCAACATTTTTTTTCTCAAACAATTTTCTTTGGATAAAATTCTAATGTTTAAATAATAATAATAAAAAAAAAAAAAAAGCTGAGGCATACTTGTGAGCCATACATGCATAAGTCTTTATAAATAACAATTTGAGGTGTGTGAAATTTACAAAAACGTGAAATATAAAATGTGAATGATTTTAGACTCCATAGCATGAGCTTGTACTGAACTGACTTTCCCATTTTCAGCTGTAAAAGGTTTAGGGTTCTTCATATAATGGGAGAGGACAAAAAGACCAGCTAAAGAAAAGACCAACAAAACGAGATAACCATGCAGGTTGTGGCTGTAGGGCCTTCCTTCAGCAGGCAGCCTCTTTAGTGATGAGGCAGTAATGGACCTGAGGATAATGGGGAGGCTGTCATCACAGTGGCAGCATGACTGTGGGCATGACTCACAAGGTAGCAAGCACAGAGGCAGCTAGTGGTCCTGACACACAATCATCAGAACAAAAGAGCAGTCAGCTTAGGGGATGAGGTTTATTGGGCCATGTCAACAGGGTTCTCATTGGGTGAATTCAGGTGGCAGAACAAAAATCTGCAGTGACAAAGAGCAGTATCAAGGGAGAGGAGGGGTGACAAAGCCGAGAATTCAACCACTTTACGGCATATATCACACCTTTTCCAGCTAATGAATCAGCCAAGTTGGTGTTACTCTTAACTGTGACTCAAGAAAGCGTTTCCACATCTTATGTAAAGGCGGGATTAAGTTTCTGCAATGTGCAAGGATCACTGACAGGCAGCAGACCTGCAGGTTCATCCTGCTCTGTTTGCTGTTTACAACCAAGGAGAAACTTACTTCACTAGCACCAAACAAATGCTAGACTGAATGCATTCTCAGCAACATTTATTAGCTACTTATCGGCACTTTGTGCAGTTAAAAAAGCTAAATACTGGTGGAAAAGGAAAAAAAAACTGGTGAAAGAGAGAAGTCATGACATGTCAAACAGTTACATGTCACATCTCTACTCTGATCCCTGAGTCGTGTGCATAAACATCACAAAAACAAGACCTCAATTTTCATTATTAAAGTAAGAAATAAAATCCCTTTCAGAAAAAGAGCTTATACTGTGATTTGAAAAAACAATATAAATGACAACACTACTTAAATATACTGACTGAGTCACAATTCTCTATTTTGATCTGCCGTTTCACTCGACCCGAAACATTTTTTCAGCCACGTTTTGCTCTCGATTCAACAATCCATGATCGTAAAGCGCAGCCTTGTTTAATTTGATGTTGAATTACACCATTTGGTGTTGTGGATCAACATGAAAAAGATTACCCGAGTCTAATTGGGTTTTAAAGAAGGGTTATTCTGTTTGTTTGTTTTCTTTCCCCCTTGGTGAATCCCTCTGCTTTCGCTGCATCAAGGGTGTGGATTTAGCACAGTCTAATCCAGACCCTCATGCCTAGATCCAATTTGGGTGAAAACCAGCAAAGTAGGCCACGGAGCCTCCGAGTGAGTCAGGGGCAATGGTTGGAATAATCAAATAATTTTTTTTAGTTATGTGAACGATCCTGTTTAATTACAGACCTCCTTAAAGGGGAAAAGCCTGAACTAGTTGACTGGTTGCACAAGGTAAGCAGATTGTAGAGATAAAGAATATCAAACTTGAGCATGTGATTGTTCAAGCTCACTTTTCTTTATCACATTTCATATTTTTCTTCCATCACTGTTCCAGAGCCAACTTTCCATTGCAGTTCAGTCTGTGAGTGGTTACGACTAACACTTCATAATGTAATATGTTAGAAAATAACAGTGTTTCCATTACTTTTTCAGGTTTTTAGCTCTGGTCTGCAGGGCAGGACCCCAGGAGCATTCACAATCTAATTCATAGACAATGATAGTTTTATGTAATAATAAGATAATAATAATAATATCATTTATCTCAATCGTGGAGAGACAAAATTTCAAAGTAGATAAACAGAGATTTATCCTTAAAATGTGGCATAAATAAAAAATAACTTGAAGGAGTCAATGACTATTATGTATGTTTATGTGCTCAACATATGTGTAATGATCCTCCAGTTTATCACAATTAAAGGCATGATCACTCAAATTAATTTGTCTCAGGAATGTCTCAACATTAGTTCATGTCTGCGGCTGTACATTTGTATGAAGCAGCTGCTGAGCGACCTGGTCGGTTCAGAAGAGTTCACTGATAGATCGACAAACAGGCAATAAAAGCATCACAGAGCCTTTCTCTATTCATAATACGCATCCTCTGGGCTGCACAATGTTTGTTACTGTTTTGCAACCAATTTAATTAGATCTGAGCATCCAGAATTGGTTTCCTTTTTATCTTTGGTTCCAGTAAAAAAATGCTACTTCAGAAATTTGTCCTGACAGTCAATTAGGCACCAACAATTTTCCATCATTTTACCAGTGCTTTGATTTATTAACACAAAAGTGCGAAGAACAAGCATATTTCAAAACAGTCTCCATACAAATGCAAGCGAAAGTCTGCTAAAAAAACAGACAAGGTCCTCTCAGTGGTGTTTACACAACGATCCCTTTTTTCCCTTTCAAACTAACTTGACTCAGTACAACCAGAGAAACAATGCATGGTGACCCAACCATCACAAAGCTGTCAAAGCAGCCCTTAATATCAGTGTAGCAGCAAATTCTCAGTATTACAAAACAGCAAAAACCCCTCCTGATTAATTGCTTTGTCTGCACTGTGAAAGCTGCATAAGGGCTGGGCAGGACTCTGAATTGTCCAAGTGTTATTACAGCGGAATCAATACCTTGAGCAAGGAGCTCTATTGACGGGAGCCAACGCTACATTGCCACTCCCATGGGGCCAATGTTTCCACGGCAGGGAACTTGAAATTAGTTTATGGCATGTGGGGACATATTAATCCTATCACCACCAATCTGGTCATTATAGTTTTTATTGAGGCAGATGCTTTTCCTCCTCAGCAGCACTTAGGCCTGGGTCAAACACACACACGCACGCTCCCACAAACACAAACCTCCTCTCTTCTGACGCTCTTAACATGCAAGTATGTCTACACAGACTCCCACGCAGATCAGTGCACTTTAGAGGCAACGGTAATCCAAAGAGTTATACAACATTACATAAGGTAGCCAAGAGATACTACATCAACAGCTTTTAGCTCCGGCCACTAATTAGCTTCTCATTTACTTGCCACATCTCTGCCTCTTCCTAAAGATGCTGCACTGCTGGTGCACCAATGTCATGTTTCTGTACATAAAGATATGAGAGATAAGAAGTGCCTCGCTACTTTTCCTTAAGTATATTCATAACTTACCTTAACAGGGTTCAAACCTCAATGTTAATTAGCTTTAAATAATAGAAAACTGCAAAAAAGATGAAAATTGCTGTTCTTTTGGATGTTGAAATCTAACAAGGTTTGTCATTTCTATTCAATTCTTTGGTTTACTAATTCTCGACAAATTCTCCCAGGTGTAGCTGAAAAGTTTCTGTGAACCATGCTTGAATTGACATTGACAGTTTGCCTTTAGCTTGCAGCATGCAGTGCGTGGACACACAACTGTCTTGTCTTCAATCATTTGTCCTGGACTGGAAACCCAATAGGAAAATTGGGCTGGAAAAATGGCTGTTTTTAAATAACATCAATAATAAAGCCCAGTCATTGTACAATGTGTCCTGCTCATCATCCTTGGAGAGGAAAATATGGGCTTTACCTTCTATTGCAAGAACTTTTCCTTTGCTTCTTATCTTATCACCTCATGGCTGTGTCGTTTTTACCACGCCGTAACCAGACTCCCCACACAGGAGACTGTCCTTTTGTTCTACGTCACCATAACGGACAACGCTCCAACCTTTACCTGTCACCTGAGCTCAAGCACTTCTCTAGGGTTTCAGGTCAATATGAACTGCCCATCTCCACCTGCCTACTGGCCAGTCAAGGGGGAACAGGCACACCTGAGCCCAATGCTCAGACCCAGGATCGCTCAACCCTGCCAAGATGCAGATTTGGTTTCCTACCAGCACAGAACACGATACCGTCAGCGTCTACATGAATCCTGCCGCTGCTCCTCTGTCTTCTGCTGTCACCCAACATCTGCATCACAACAGGGCTCTTAAATATGAGTGTGAGATGACATTAACACTCAGATATGATCTATGCTCTCTCAGCATTTTAGCTGCAATGCAGAGTAAGGAGACCACTCACTAAATGCTCAATTAAGTAATCAATCAATTATATGTACTCTTAAAGGTGAGTCCAGCATTTTAGATGAAAGAGCGATTTATCTTACACGAAAGAAAACTCCATAACATCTAATAGCGGATTATGTTGTGCCATGCTTTGCTAATTAAATGCTAAAAATAACCCTCATAAAAAAAGAGGAGTGGCAATATATTACATAAGGCTGCATAGCAAGAAAAAATTAAAACAAAACGTCAGCTAAAATCACTTGAACAACAAAAAAAAACATTAGTTATCAAACATCTCCCCCTTTCTAATAACCACCATCATATCTGAGACAATAAAGCCTGAGAACAGACGCATGACTCAAGTGACAGACGAACTGGGAGTCAGGCAAACGGACGAGAGGACAAATGGAAAATGACCCAGGTGGATGGAAACTTCTCCCAACGTCCTCTGCGAAGAGTTTTGTGTGTTTGCTGACAGAGATGTTTGTCTGCAGGTCTGTGAGTCTGCTGACTCACTGTTGTGGTTCAAGTGTGTGGAGAGTGTTACTGTGTTAGTTTTACTACATGTCTTCTGTGTGGGAACAGCATATGTTGAAACTGCAGCTTTTGTGGAGTGTTAATGGCAGGTTGTCATAAAGTCCAAATCCTTCTTCATCTTGTAACTTTGATGAGTTAAATGCTTTACAATAGATACGTTTAACTTTGTGACAGATGGAGGCCAAAGAGGCACTTATCAGGGGAAAGATGAGCGTGACTGCTTTATTGATTATTTATAAGTATATGAAGGTCCAAATAGAAAGGCAAGCAGCAAACTAGCAGTTAGGTAAATAAATAAACTTCTTACAAATGTCAGTGTCAAATCAAGCATGCAAGCGAACTGTACACGCTTGTATCGGTCTTCATGCTAGATTCACTGCCCTGCTAACATGCAGTGACCTTCACCATGTGTCCCATGCTATCATCATGCTGATGCTGGTAGATTTTCCAGGTAATGATAGTGTTGTGACAAATATGCACTCGCTACAGCGTCTGTTGTCAACCAGCAGCTCTGGCCTCGCTTAACCTAAGCTCAACACCAAGCACTTTGGAATGAGAGCGTACCGTGCTACCAGCTTTGCCATTATTGTGACAACAACCTGCCCTATCCACAACTATGGCTCAACCTCTGCTGGTTATTTCATTAATGAGCCAAGGTGTGGGCAAACCATTTCAATAATGTCAAAACAACAGCTCGACAGCCGTTCAAGCATCTCTTCTGATTAAAACTTACCGTTTGCTTACTTTCTTCATGTTGCCCATTCAGATACCACTGCATAATCTTTCCTCTAAAGGTCTATAGCATATTACCACATATTACTTCACCCATAGTCCTTTGCAACAGTATAGTCTGATTAGATGAGCTCAGATCTTGTTGAATGATAATAAATACAAGAGCAGACTGACAAGGTAGGTGAGCTCAATCAGAGTCCATTCCCCACGTGCCCTGCTTTAATCTGCCCTATCCCCCAGCACTCTCCATTGCTTCGTCTGTGCCAGAAACAAGGATTAGTAGTGTTCTTTGTGCCATTCGAAAGTCAGCCCTGTGTCTGCTCTTTTAATTTTGCACAAACTCCTTTTTCTTAAGCTGAGTCTGGAAGAAGTGGGCCGAAAAGAGCTGTTTGACAGAATGCTTTAGTGAAGAACGTCTTGCTGCAACTTAAGAGTGCTCAGATTTGTGCAGGGGTATGTGGCAAAGAATTAAACGATACAATGAACCATATTTTCTCTTCGAAACAATCCAAATTCATAGACATTATGTCATGTCATAAGGAGTATTATCAGTTACACAAAGCCATATTACAACTTCATTTTTCTTCCACTCACACTGAAATCTTAAGCTGATGATTCCTATAATTAGAAAACAACTGCAGGGTGGCACACTGGTTCTTTTCACCTTGGCTGGTCTGCAGTGGTTAGAAGCTGTAATGAGAGTTGGGAGCAAACACAGCAGCTGCCTGGCTCACTGAGGGAATCCACAAACCAGCTTGCATTGTCTGTGTGCAGGATATTTTAAGAAACTTCAAATAACAAGTACATGCAGTACATGCCATCCCCATTAGTGAAAACTATGGATATAGGATTAGTGAAAGATAAAAAAAACAAAAGTGTTCTCGTAGTGACTGAGAATCTAACTTCTGGGACTGAACTCAGCCATCATTACACCTGCAAGAGAGTAATAAAGGGGAACAACCCAGCTTAGACTGTCCTTTGAGGTGAATCACAGCCATGGATAATCATATTTTCTTGTTGAAGGAGGGGGAAGGAGGAGGGGGGGGGGGGGGGGGGGGGGGGGGGGGGGGGGGGGGGGGGGGGGGGGGGGGGGGGG
>JBBBVU010000021.1:15280362-15302316 GCA_037177055.1 Atherinosoma microstoma | reverse complement strand
TTCTTTTCTTTTCTTTTCTTTTCTTTTCTTTTCTTTTCTTTTCTTTTCTTTTCTTTTCTTTTCTTTTCTTTTCTTTAATCCTTAAAGTTTGTTCCGTTTCTCTTGGACCTAAAGCCAAGGTTAGGTGTCTGCATGGTTTTTAATATTTTCATATCCTTTCATTTCCAAAGGACGGGGAGCATTTTCAGCTTATGCATCCTATAATTCTCATTTATCACCTGCAGCCACTTCTGTTGACCCAGAAAAGGAGTACTAATCTCAATGCTCTGCAATAAAAGATGAAATGCAGTATGTGATAATTACTTTCTGCTCTGTACCAACACAGTATATTTGGTTTCTCTTGTGTGTGTTACTTGTAGTGCGTGGGCGCTGTCCTCCAATTCCACAAGAATGCACGAACGTTAGTGACAGTGTGTATTTAATAACTGCCTGGCCTGTTTTAAAAACCAAACAGACCAGCATCCATTTGTAATGACTGAAGAATGTATGTACGTTAGGAAAAGGGAATGAAGGGGATGCATTCATAACAACACTGTGGCCCGCAACAGGAAGTCACCTCTCCATGAGGTGATATACCAACTTAAAGCTATGTTAACACGTTATGAAGTGGTGGTGGTGGAAGAGCAGGCTTTTCATAAATCCTCTGCAGGCCCAGGCTTGCTGTGAACACCTGTGCTCCAAAAATGACAATGACAACATTACAAAGAATGCTCAGTTTAATGTGTGTAATCAAGCACAGCTCCTAACTATGGGTGTAATGATCATTGTGTCAACAAATCAACTTTTTGGGCATCCCTCCAGAATTCTGGTTTCGGTGTCTGCGTGTTTATTTTTATGCATCAACCATGCAAAATTAAGAAAGACAGGAGTCAATCGAATGGTAAAGAAACAGTTTTTATGTAGATAGATAATTTATGCGAGGCAAGGCAAATTTATTTGTAGAGCACATTTCATGTACAGGACATTCAAGGTGCTTTACATTGCAGAAATCTACATAGCTTACGAATGAGGAAAAAAACATCTGACAATGATAATTGCTTGTTCATTCGTTTACTTTCTTTAGGCACTTACTTGTCTAATGAGAATCATGAATCTTTATTGTGCTGATTATTGGAAAACTAATTGAATTTCACCTGATAGCCAGCAATCTTTCTAATGACAACTTATGGATAATTATAAAATAAGATTTCAGTAATGACTGTGCCAGACACAGTCCCTGGCCAGTTCAATTTAATAGCTTCTAGTTACATGAGAACCCACAGTTATTATCTCCTTTAGACAACCTAGGTCCCTAAACTCTTGGCATATTTATGAAAAATAAAGAAAGCAACGAACAAATGCAGCCAAAAACTCCTGCCTATCACTGGCCTTGTGCAGCCTTTTTGTTGTGTTTGCTGTAATTTGGCATTTCTTTTGCATAAAATTGGAAATTTTACATGATTTGAAAGACAATTCTACATCTAATAATTAAAGATTTAAGTTGACCAGCATCTCAGATAAAGTAAAAAGATCTGAGAACTTATGTATAAAATGTGCTCAGATCATGTACCATATAGTCTTATTGTGGCCTTCAATTATCCTGTATTTCATATTGTACAAAAGTATTCATTTAATTAAATCTTTCTGTTTCTTTATATTGTAATGAAACAAAATGATATGAATTACACTTTTCTTATTTTACTCGAATCAAGAAAAATCCTAGATAAGCCTCTTACAGAAATCAGCCTCTTGGGCCACAGCAAGACTGGATCTGGGATTTTGTTTCATTTACTTTAAATTAAAAAACAATTTTAGAAAATGTCCACACAAATAAAATAATTTTGTAACAACACCATAAAACTTTCTGTTCAGTGGGGACTAATGAATTTAATTTAAGTGAATTAAACAGCACCAACATGTTTGCATCATGAAAAAGAGTAACATGATTACTTGATGCTTTGTGATACATTATTATAACGCAACTCTGCTCTGCAATTAACTCCTCCACAACTGACAGGGTTGAATTTATAACCTGTTAATTCAATGGAAAAAAAGAAACAGCTTCAATGAATTGTTTCAACTGGTTAAAAGGAAATTAATTAAGTTTAGCCTGAGAGACAGTGTATTTTACCTTTTTAATTAATCCACAAATGTAAAATGCCATCATTTAACCAAGAAATTGAATTAAGTGCAGCTTAAAACGCCTTTTTATGATGTGCAATATGTGTTTCCTGTAATCCTGTGTGTTTGTATTAAGCACTATAGCCTTATCTGTGACACATAAGCAATCAAAACTGGAAAATTCTTCAGTAATCTGCACAAAGTTTCCAGTATTTCTTCTGTATATGGCAACATTTGTGAATTTGCATGCAAGATATACAAATCCTGGCAACAAAACTTTAGTCATAATATAAAAAAATCTACGTAGTGAGAACCAACATTCTGCAGAACTAATGTTTGTAGGCTTTTCCTAATCCCATCATGCTGCATGGAATAGATTTTGTATCACAGTGATGTAGTTAGATGTGTGTGGATGTTCCCGTAGGTGTGTACTATTAGGAAATTTCCATTTGTTTAATTTCATTGTCATTTCACAAGCGCACTTAGCTGGATGATAATGACAAATAACTTTTATTTTGTTTCATGCACTGACAATACAGGATTTGGTTCATTGTAATCCTAGAGTAAGCAACTGTGACATATTTACTGTAGCTTTGAAACAGGATAATGTGAATGTTTTTAATCATGGTACTCATGTTTCTTTTTACAGTCACATTCTTTTTATGCTGAAATTTAAACTTGATTTGCTATTTACATAAACGAAAACAATATTTCTTCCACTGCTCATCACCTGTATGCACCATATTGTTTAATCCTTTTTTCTGCAATATGTTCACAAGAAGTGCTCAAACTAAGAGAGAAGACCATGTAGGGCCTTCCATGTGACACCTTAGCACAACTGTGGCATGATTTGAGACAAAGGCTTAATCCTGTCTGCCTACAACAGAAACCAACAAACAAACAAACAAAAAGCTTTTGGGAGTGTTTTTCGTGGATGACACAAGCTCTTGTCAGAAAAGTCTTGTCAATCTGAAACCTGAAAAGAGAGAGTAGTGAACAAAGACCTATGTTTAATTTTCTTTTCTTTTTTTTATGTTGTCTTTGGTTGTTTCTTCATATTTTCAGCACCCTGCAATCACGGCATCTTGTTAGCTTTGGATTCAGGTTAGACTTGTTGCAGGAGAACACAACTCCCTCCCTAACTCCCTCCATCCTACACCCCCAACACATAAACACTCATTGTCTCCTTTACCCTCCTCATCTCCTTCTCGCATCTTTCCCAGTCTTCCATTCACACCTCTGCGGTGATTTGCGTTTTCTTTTAAACGGTTGACAAGGCGCATTTGTCTTTAAGGCATGACTGTCTCTCCCTGCCTTCTCTATTATTTCTGCCCTTCCCTCTTAACCCCTCCTTCCCTGCTCTCCTCCCCACCACCAGAATAGCAGGTGGTTTCTCTTTCAGGAGAGTCTTAAGTCGCACAATAGCAGGTGCATGTCTGCCGGATGTCATTCTAAAAGCTTATGTTTAGAAAACTTCTTAAATTAAACAGTTATAAAATGTTGCTCACATGGCAATCACATATCCAAATGTTTCACTCCATGTACAGATTTTCAGAAGATGACTTGTAGATGGTAAATAAATCAAAAACACACTTACACATAGATGAGGGCAATGGGAGGGTCAGTGTCTCACCCAAGGGCACTTCAATATGTGGACTAATGAAGCCATAGATCAGGCCACCCATCTTCTAACTGGCATATGATTGCTCTCCTGAGCAATCACCTCAGATAAAGCAATATGCTTGTAATTGCTATTGGAGTGAGGATTGCTGTTACACAACTAAGTTTTGAGTGTTTTACCATTTATCCAGTCATTTTGTGACAAGAACTCATTATTGTCTGATTATAATGATGATAATGACACTCTGAGGTAATTTATCAGTGTACTCTCTACATGCCCACTTCAAAGATGTACGCAGGAAACTAAATGTTACTTTTCAGATTACTGATATAATCTATTCTGTTCTTTTTAAGAATAATATATTCATCCTTTGTAGTTTTGAGTGGTATGCACATCGTGTAGAACTTTAGTTTTTTAGTATCAAACAAATGATAGAACTACCGGGTTTAACAACAAAAAATATAAAGAAACAAAGAAAGAAACAAATCTCACCTATGCAGCACTCTAGCTCACCAGGCTAAGCTAAGCACATAGCTGTATGTCAAAGCCTTAGACAATCCTCCTCCCTCTCTAATTCTTATACTGTTGCTGTTCTGTAACACAATTTGTCCAGAACTGAAGCAATATTTGCCTAGATTATTGCTTGGAAATTGATTTTAGAAAAGAAAGTGCGTCATGTAAGATAGCAGTGCAATCGATGTAGCTTAGCTGTTTTACTGCCCTTTTGTGGACCAATTGAAGTTTAAAAACTACTATATGTCTATGTTCCTTATGATCTCTAACACTAGAACAGCTGTAAAAGATTCAGAAGAATTTATCAGAGGAAATCCACAGAACTGCATCAATGCATCTCTGCAACAGCACCAACAATTGGCACAACACTAGTATTAGCTTCAAAATGGCAAAAAAAAAAATAAGCAGCTGTTTTGACCAGTTGTATCTTGTGCTAAAAGACTTTCAGCATTGGCACAAAAAAGAAAGAAAAAAATAAAATCAACCCCATAATATCTAATAACTACAACTACATAAGAAAAATGCCCTTAGAAACATAAAAGTAATTGACAGCAAACCCTGCAGCTTTTTACAGTAAAAAACTGTCATTTATCACAATGGCAGCAGACCTTGGCTATGGATCAAGCCTAGAGGTCACAGGGATTGCAAGTACGTCAATCTTCCTTGTTCCCTGTCTGCTACAGGCGCGCCCTTCTGTGGCCCTTGAGCAGGGCACTGTGATTGTTGACTGAGGAGAAAAGGAGTGCATGGTTCCTCCAACTCTCAGGCAAGCTGAGACATGTAGACTGAAACTGGGCACGAGGTGAAGAAAGGAAAAGGGAGGGGGAGAAAGAGAAATAGATTATGTGGAAGTATCACAGGTTTTTCCTTCAAAGGAAATCAATTTGACGTTTTGTCGGAGGTGTCTTTTTTATAAATTTGATTTTAGAATATTTATTTTTTTAAGAATAAAGAAGAAACATTTTAGAAGTGAGTTTTTATATAGCTGCAAAAATATTTAGCAAATTATTCTATTAATGGATTATACAATCATAGAAGTAGAGTAGTGGTTAAGAAAATAAGGATATACTGTAAATAGGGAATGTTTTTACAAGAAGGACACGCAAGCAGAAAAAAAAAAAAGTTTCTGTCTGAGAGTTTCACCAGTGAACCCAGGGCAAGGTGGTCTGAACATGTTCCCTGCTTTATTCGGGATGATGAAGCAACAAGCCTTGGAAAGCTCTCCTCCTCCACTATCCCACGGGAATATCAGCAGTCATCCATTCAAAAAGAGGGACAGAGAGGGATGATGGGTGGATGAGGAAGAGGATGAGGAGGAGGAGGAGGAGGAGGAGGGAAAGAACGGGGTAATGGTAAGGTGGAAGAGAGATTTGTATCTCCAGGGAAAGGAAAGCAGGTGCAGACACGTGCTTCCTGCTTTATTTGCGAATGGTCGTTTACAGAACCTAAACACACTTGAGTGTCGTTTCACAGAAACATATTTCTACTTCTGCCTTCATTTTCTTCAGTTTCCCTGTGACTAAAAACTGCAAGTGAAAGTGTACCCCTGTCTAACCAATACTGTATGCTGGCATGTAAGACACTCAACAAACAGACAGACCAAAAACAACATGGACGTCTGCTCGACTTAGACAGCATATACATCAAAGAAACCCTTTTCAACACTACAGTTGTGTTTTGTTTTTTTTCTGTTGGAGATGGAGGACAGATTTGTTGCATTGCCAGCCAGCCATGTTGTCTTATTGAGAAGAATGTATCCGTTCTGTATCTGCTTTGAAAACAGACTAAAGCGTGTAATATTACTGCCTGCGGGAGATTTCGACCCAAATGTCAAACTCATAGCACTTCAGGGAGTGAAGAGCCTGAGGCTGCAGTGACACAAACTCCCCAGCAAAATGATCTGTTTTCTCTGAAATTTAGTCTCCTGCTAATTCTCACTGGTCCATTCATTATGTTGAACTGATAGGGAAATAATGAACATTGTGTTGCACAAGCTGGTTGGGACACAGCCAGGACATATTTGTTGTAGTAAGAAAGACTTGCCGAAGGAAGAACTCTTGTTTTTTTTTTTTTATATATATCATCAATCTCCAAAGCAATGCTCTGAAAGTGTGTGAAAAAGCAAAATTTCCAACATTGGTGGATTATTGGACACAGAAGACTGCTGCACAAGCTGCTGAATGTAATGTACAGTTCTTTAGATTCTGTAAGTCATCACCCTCTGGAACATAAATGAGTCATTTTCAATAACTTGTCTTACAAATTGAAGGAATGCTGTTAAATTTCAGAGAGAGCCAAGCTAATGCTAATCTTAGCTGATGGGCTGGTATATTCAAAGCAGAAGCTTCATATTTACCATTCAGACATTCTCTTGCTTAATTTTGGACAAAAACAAGTTTTCTGTTCTGATCTGTAAATTTAATGAGCTGCAGCAGGTGAGCCAGATTAACACAGTTTATTGGCAGTCACAGTATCTGTCTTTATCTGCAGTGGTGTGCCAAAGCCCTGGAGGAAAGGAAATGACCTGGAGCAGGCAGTCTGGGCTGATTGTTACAACTCTGTATAACGTATGAATAAAGGCCATGCAAACCAGGAAACCCTGTGTGTGTGTGTCTGCTTGCTGTCATTTGAGTATATCTGAGTTGCTACAGGCATATTGGAGAATATCCTGATTTTTCTGAAAATTGACCCTATTTAAGTGCCATAATCTGTTTGGAGTTGGTACAATATATGGTGAAAGTGGAATAACAGCACTTATAAACACTGCAGGGTGAGGGGCAATTCTATACATGGAACAAATGTAATGTCTTGTTTGTGCTGTCAACCTGACTACATGTATCCCGACCAGGTTAACAAATTGAACAGATGAAATACCTTCCATGCAGTCTGCAGAAAGATCTTAAGTTTTTATAACGGTGTCTTCTTATTCATCTTGGGCATCCAATAAGTGACAGCAGTGAAAACAGCTTATAAGCCCCTGCAAACACAATGTTCTACTTGGCACAGTTGCTTTTCTAGCACAAGTAGTCATAACTTAAGCATCACCAAATGTAGTCTGTAAAAAATTTGGGAGGATGTGGCTTGTCACTGATAGCAGTGACAAGCTGACAAGCAGACTGAACAGCAAGTTACTTTGCCTGTACTTTATCCAATCTGTTTATTCCTTTCCTCTGTCACTTTCCAAGACACTTCAGACTAAAACCTCCTGTTAGACGCATTTCTCTCCCTCTGGGATTCCTATCCATAATCTGGCCAGAAACTTACTTGAGCCTATTAGTGGGATAATAGCCCATTGGTTTGGCTAACATTGTAACATACAGTATTGAGTATACTGGACCCAGATCATTTTGCTTTGAGAGATTTTCTTACCACCTTGCAAAACTCTAGGTATAGACTTATACAGACTTTACCAAAAGCCTTAATCCATTAGATGAGAAATTATCCTTTATAGAGACAGGCAAGGGGATGTTTCAGCACTTTATGTCAGAGCACATGTTTTTAAGAGTTGCTAGTTGCTGGAGATCAGAGCCCTCAAAGATTAACTATTATGAGTGTTTGCATCTGCCTGTGGCTGGGGGGGTGTTCAGAATGAAACCTGATATGGAGATGAGCCAAAAAGCCACTCTCTGTGAGAGAGGGACCACTGAAGTGATCTAAATACCATGCATTGGTTGTGGAAGTGTTTCAACCCCCTTGATTTAACATTAGTTTAAATTTTTTTTATATCCCCAAACCAAATTTTCATTTCTCTGAACAGCTGTTCATATACTTTCAGTGAGCGTGTGTTTGTATTAGCTTACTTCTAGATGTCAGTACTGAAGCTCAAGGATAGGGGTAAATCAACGCGTCTTTTCAAACTACAGCCGATTTGATTTAAAAAAACTCACACAGTACTAAAATTTCAGTGTGCTTCCCAAAACCAAATAGTAGCATGCTCAGTTTCAATATTCCCTTACAGATCATGTTTCCTTAAATCTTGATACTCAACTCTTATATTTCCTTGGCTCTCATTGGTGTTTCTTCATTTATCTGTGTGTTAGCTGATATGAAGACACGACTGTTGCCGACTGGAGTATTACCTTTCTCTATAAGTTTCTATTAGTCTCCTTTAGTTCTTGTGTGAGCATTTTGAAATGGATGTGTTTATGCTAAATGTTTTATTATAAAAGAAAAAGTCAATTTTGAAAAATAATCAGCTCTAGATGTATCAGCAGTATGCATGTGTCATTCCACTGTTGTTATTATCTGAGTTTTTGACTTATGTTCATACCAGAGCTCCTTAAACAGACAGGAAATTAAGAAGGAGTGACTGTAAACAAATACAACAAAGACTACAAACACCAACAATCTTAACACAAATAATTCTTCTCTGCATATTTTGTCCTACGTGGCTGTCTCATTGTAGAGTTGACAATTTATTTCAAGAAAGAAAAAATACTTCAGCTATAAAGGTCACAAATTTTCCTGATGTTTGTACGAAATGTAACCACAAATTTTGTTGATGGTTTGAGTGATTTTAGGTCATACAAATTTGAATAACAAAAAATTCAAAGTAACATGTTTGGGGGTATTTTTCAGTTCTGTTTTCTTTCAACACTTTTTAAAACACTTAGGATTAGATAGGATTGTTGGCAGTGTAATTTCTTTACAGAGAGGATTTCTTTGCAGATGTAAAAGAAACCAAAAACAAATCCTTTGATTATTCATGTGCAGAGTTTTTTGCATTTTCATGTTCTCATCAAACGAGGAGCAGGAAACTGGGTTTTTCTTTTACTTCCAATTTCCCCCTCAAGCACAGCTCTGAGAAATGCATGTTCATTGAGCAATGCCGCCACCATTCAGCTCTTCAGCTTCCCCCTGCCCCAAGCAAGTATTATCCTAACCTCAGTCAGTCAACGGCTTTTTGCCAGTGTTGAAATCTTTAAATGGTTGCAGGATTCCTAAAATTTTCCCGTTCTTTCCTTTTTGTTCCCCATTTTAGTTAGACAACTGAATGATATATTCTTGCTAATCTCAATGTCTCTTCTTCATCCTTCATTTTTACACTTAACATCCCTCCACCCCCACCCCCCATCATCATGATCCATGATTTTTCACTTGGGGCAATGAGGAGTTTCTGGGAGTGGCTGCTACTGCCTTGGTAGTTGGAACTGAACAGAGAAGTGGGGGAGATGAGGTGGGGGACTTGAGAGTCTCTCCAGACTGTTGGAGCCTTCCCTAGTCCAGATCAAACACAGTGATGGGAGTGCTGTCCAGAAGCAGGGCTCTTCATCCTCCTCCATCTTGCAGGTCTAGAAGCAGGGAGCCCATTCAGAGGTGAACAGATCTAGTAAACACAAATCTTTGCAGGCATATAGCAAATGGATTTCAGATTAGAAACAGCATTTTCATTTAAAGTTCCAAACACTCATGGACACACTCTCTTCTTTCTGCCAAACTGTTCTCTAACAAGGCGATGCACTGCCAAAAAACAAAAGACAAAAGAACTGTCTGAACCATGAATAGACCATCTTTTATTTTAATGGCAGCTTGCATTTAAATGGTCTTCCTCATCATTTTGTCCACATTTTGACTCCAGAAGACCAAGATCACACCTTACACATGACAAGTTATTGATACATTGACATTTAATTTACCCACTTTAAACTATCAATGAAGCATGAACTTTTCACATTTTTCAATAAAATCCACCCAAAGCCTGAGGATCCCTTTTTTGTGAGCAATATACATACACTTTTGTGAAGATTCAATGAATTGCAATCCTTCATAAAACAATGTTTAATAGATATGGATTTTAATAGATATGGAGGATAACTCAACGGTGTCTTAACGACAAATGCTATTTCGCAATGAACCTAGTTCTGCTGATGCTTATCATGGTACTTGAATAGATCATGGTAATGATGTCTGGCTCCAAACAGACATGGTTTATGAATGTAAATGATTATGAAAAGGTTAGAATTGGGAAACCACAGTTATAAAAAAAGAAAAACGTAAGGTTATCTTCAAAGCAAAGCTGACAGAGTGAGAAAGGATTCTTGTAAGAAATGTTATATTAGGCATTGTTTATACTTTATTTCTTTTTTTTATAGCTATATTGTACATGAACATAGTGAAAAATGTAGAGAATTGGAAAAGTGGGAGTATTGGTGGTAATAGCAGAGCAGTGCAGCTGAAATAAATATGGCAGGCCTTAATGATAACAGGTGCAGTCTGTTTTCATGAAGGCAAGTTTCCTGTTGCAAGCAGCAAATAGAGAGCAGTATGCCCGGGTTCCTTGTATCTCTCCTAACCCTCAGCACACATACCTCCATGACGAACCTTGCACTGCCGTTGATGGAAAGATAACACTAGAGAAAAAAGATGTTGAGATATTCATAGTGTGGAGGAGTGGATGAGGAGGATCAGCCAGAGAACAAAAGAATTAACTTCTATTTTCATTAGTATCTTCATCTTCCATGACACTGATGCAAGAATCTGAATGTGAGTTTAGGGATAAGGGCATGTTGAAATTGCTCTCAAAAGGTGAGAGCAGGTAAGACTAATTACCAAAATGATCTTAAGGGAAAGGAGGATGAAAATGAGGTGAAAGGAAGAGTGAGTGGGAGACAAGGAAAGGGTAAAGAGGGACAGGAAGGAGAGAGGTGATGAAAGCACACCCTTCTCAGCAGCAGTCGAGCGTAGAGCGGGTCCTGACGTCTGTTTGTATGCCTCCATGCATGGCTGCTTGCACACATTCAGATGCACAACAACAGTCACACAACAGACAGAAGTGGCTCGGTACTGGAATCTTGATGAGTTTTCAAGGCTGTCATTTGAGCATCGTGAAATTCTTCCTTTTTTTCCGTTTTCCTGTTGCTCCCGCCCTGTCAGTCCTGAGGTCAGTGTTAGACTGATAACACCTATAATATGATATGACAATTGAGAAAACCTACTAATTGAACTTTAATGACAGGGTTATTAAAGTTATTAAACTTGAATCAGTCAATTGTTCAAAAGCATCAAGATTTTGAAGGTTGTACTTTTCATAGCACTCATAGCAACTCAGCTTAAATTAAATTACCCTTACCATTGAATACTTTTATGTTTTCTAGAAAACATAAAAACCATTCTGGATTTGACCTTTTATATCAAATTAGCCAGTTATGTAAATATTAACTAATTGAGAAATGTCTAAAGCAGGGATCTCCAAATCTGGTCCTCGTGCACTACTCTGCAGGTTTTTGATGTTCCCTGCTGCAACACACCTGAGTCAGATCAATGGGTCATCAACAGGTTTGTGCAGAACTATTCATCTGAATGAGGTGTGTTATCATAGGGAAACATCTTACACCTACAGGCCCATTGCTCTCGGGAGCGGAGTTGGAGATCCCTGGTCTAAAGTTACTGTATGAAAACATGCAAGTTCTTCTGGGGAATCTTCTTAATCATTTCTGAGGCGTTATTTGGAAATTTCAGACATTCATTTTAGTTTCCTTATTCTTGAATTAAAACTAGAATATAAAAGTATGTTTATGCGTGTAAAGTAGTGGGTTCTAAAATGATTGACATTTATGTGACCATTAATAAATAAAAACATTTCTAATCTCAGAACTTCTTAGGTATATAGGTTAGGTTAGGTTATATTAAATTAGTGCATTTCAGTTTGTTTGTCATTGTAATGAAAATCAAATCAAAGTTTGAAACTTCTGTTGGCCTGTTGGGTTTGTGGTTTTGTGCCATAGCATAATAATATGATCAAGGAAACATTCAAGAAATCATTAAGAAAACGCTTTAATGATCTCTAGAAAGACACATCAAATTTCCCATTTGCATGTGATAAATAACAGGTCTATCCTCCGGATAGATTAAGTTAGAACTTCATGTTCATGTAGAAATGAGTCATGGGAAAGGATTACTCATGTTTTGGGCTTGTTTTCCATGGAAAATATCTTAAATCAAAGGGTGTATTGATCATGAGCAAATTCTGATAGCAAATATGACATTTTCAGTTAAAATCGGAAAATAAATAGAGGATGGCTCATAAGAACATAATCTGTATATAGACCTCATAAAACAAGGCAAAACAGCCCAAAAACTGGAAGAACAAAAATACTTTTTAAAAAGACCCTTTCGTTAAATGTTTTACTTGCTTGTTTTCTACAAACTGTAAAAGTCAGCCTTTCTTAGTGCATATGTAAAATGCATCCTTTTAAACCTTATTTATTTTACTCGCTCTATAATCGTAGTGATAGTAACTTTGGCAGCAATTTTCTGAGCCACTTCATTTAGGACCTGATGCCCAGGTCAACAGAAAGCACTTCACTTTTGTTGCTTATAGTTTACAGTACACATGTTGTAAATGTTCCTTTTCTTTACGCACTGACTTGTGGCAAACAATTAGGGGAAATCTGAAGGGTTGATGTTAGATGAATAAATCATCTTGTGATTTATCTTGTGGTTTAAGAGAGGAAAGACAACCAGGGAATGTGGCAAAGAAATCTTAATAACAGGATGAAAAAAAGGCATTTCTATGTGTTCATTTTATAGCAGTAATGAAAATATATAGAGAAAAAAAGAGAGATCCGGACCAGATAAGAGCTGTTCACAAGTCACTGAAGATATTGATCCACATCCATCTAAACATGCACTGCACTTGTTTATACTTTATCTAAATTGGTAATGAACTGGTTAATGACAATCAACAAGTTTTCAGTTTTTTTTTCCGAAGACATATGTACTGCAAGTTAATGAAGGCATGTCATACATGATAAGTTTTCTTTCTATTTCTTTCTCTTTCCATTCAGAGCCCATTTGCCCTCCGGGACTTCATGTGTTTGTTTGTATAATATTCTTTAAGGGAGCGCATGAATGTGTGGGCAAGCCGTGCAGCACGCACCCATTTGTGTTAGCATGCCAGATTCCCTCAGGTGACAGTTTGCACATACACGAACTAGCAGATAAACAGCAACATACATTCATGCACTTGCTCTGTGTGTATGTGTGTGTTAAGTGTGTGGGTGGTAGGTGATAAGACCTCACAACTATCAAGTTCCTGGCAGCCAAAGCTGCAAGATGAAGCTTTCTTGGATAGGAAGTGTTCCTGTGTCTGTAAGTCATTGTAAAAAAGCAACATTTGTTTTTTTTATAATGTGCTCATGTTTCCCTCTCATTTCTACTGGACCCTCGAATACATAATGTCACATTTTCACTTGCAAAGCAAAAGGATTCAACAGCTCATTTAAATTACAACCTTAAAGTGCCTCTAACTGTGCATCAGAAAATCAGTAACACTATAAAATGATAAAATACATTTTAAAAATCCATCATTCTGCAAACCTGTAATACTTGAATATATTTTACTGAATGTCCTTCTGCATTTTTGTGAAATCTTCTGTTTGTCAAAGGAAGAGAAAATTGGTTTTATTTTAAATTTAAGAAAGTGAGATTTTTAGAAATAAAGATTATTAACTTTATTCTTTTCTGTGTTTTGTCTTTTATTCATTTGTTACCTTATTTTTAACTGGGTGAAGATGATTTAGATGAAGAAAACAGTGTTTAACATTGTTTATTTTGGATATTCAAAGACATTAAAGCAGTAAAATCACATTGCATTAAAAAAAAATCAGAAAATAAAACAAATAAGCAGATTTTTATGTTTTTGTTTAAATAATTAAACTTTGCTGCCTGAAAATAAGCTTTTCTTCAGACCTTATTTATCACTTCTAGAAAGGAAAGAAACCAAAACCTGATGGAAATAAAAGGACAGAGTGAAAAATGATACTGAAAAACTATTAACATCTGTTAGAGCTGTGCCCCTTCCTTTTCTTGTCTTTCTCAGAGTCGTTACCAAACTTTTCACACATTTGGGATCCCCAATCTCACTCTTTTATGCCACGTAATAATGAGATTCAGCTCTCCTGCCTTGGATTGTCATGCAAAATGATCTCCTGCCTGCACACTCTCATACAAGTTTCCCCCCACCTGTCCTATCAGACACCTGTTGCACAGCTCTCAGCCAATCAGAAGAGAGAGGAAAGAATCTGTGCTGACATGAAATAAATTTGGGCCCTGTTCAGAGGGAATCACTCCACTTGACTCATCCGTGTGTTACTGCTCTTCCCCGCGAGACTCACACAGAGAGAAAAGCACATACAAACAACGAAAGAGCTGAATTAATAGGAACCTGTTCAGGCTGATTTGGATTGGAGACATGACCAAGGAGACTGAGTAAGTTCTTTCAATTTTCTTTTATACTGCTGTGGCTAGACATTTGAACTTTATTCGTCTTTTTTTTTCTTATGAAGTACAAACTTTTCTTTGTTACTGGATCACTTTAGCCGTGACCTAATACAGCAAATGACTCGTGAGAGACTCCAAACCAGGGGATCAAACCCCTCCCCTCTAACCTTTTTCGCAATAGAACACACATGTAAAAAAAAATCCCCCGTTTTTTTTAAAGGGGGTCTTTTACAAGGAAAATTGATATAGATAGTTGTAAACACACACCTACACACACAGCTGGAGCTGTGGTTGTAGTGGGTCTGTTTCAGCTCGGGATGTTACTAACCCAGGGGGCCACAGAGCACAAAAGGAGACTGGGAAATAAGAATCGCCTCTTGAGGTATTACATGGAGACAGAAAGCAATGACAGCATGTGATGCATTGAATTACATAAAGGTGAAACTGCACACACGAGCCAACCTTAATCTATCTGTGAAAAAAACAAATGCCCTCAGTTGGTTTAAGGGATAAAGTATGTTTAATGCACCTGTCTCTCGAAGTTTGAGAGACAGGTGCATTCGTGTGCAGGTGTATGAGTTCTTTTTTAGAGTTTTTAACTTGAAGGAATTTAATATCATACTTTGATGTCAAAACAAGAGAAAAACCACTATCTTCAATATTTGCTTTGTCTTAAAATACTTAGCACTTCTTAATTAATTCCTGCCAGTGCTTTGGTTCTGCTGTGCTTTTGAATAGCTGTGGTCTTTACTTCCTGTCAGCACATTTGATTAACTGTTTATACAGGCTAAACTGCAGCTATTTGTTCATTAGCCACCTCAGACTAACTCCTAAGAGGGTTTATCCTGGCAGGCTTCATGTTTACAATCCAGTGTCACAGTGAGTCTTTCCAAACAAATCAGATCCTCAGAATACCAGGCTGTAGCTTTCTGGATTTTTTTCCCACTTTTCCATTGAAATGGAAAATCTGAGCTTACATCAGTGACAATTGTGGGTTTCTGTTTATGAAGTGAGAAAATCTTGTCATCTCTTTTGAGAAGAACAGAGTTTATACTAGATTCAAGAATGCAGTTCCTTCTCCCATCATGTTGCTGTAAAATAAAACGGGACTTGTATTATTGTACTTATTTATATGATTTTTTAAAAACCTTTTTGACACCGCCGCTGGAAGGATGTTACTCAGCTGTGAGATTTTGCAATCGAAACCCTTCATGCTAAAGGGCAAGTATGTGCAGTGCTCCGAGGCTCAGGCAGTGCTGTACATAGACGCCAGATTACTTTCTGTCAAACCCTGTCTGTCAAAGAAGCATTAATAATGAGTAAATCATTTATTCTTCATTCAGATTACTGCTAATCAATGGTTGTAATCAGGCATTTTTACAATTTATCTTTGTTTTTTTTAAATAGTTTTTGTTTCAACAATTATACTTTTTCACTACCGTAGGACCCTGGGACTGGTCTTTCAAAGTGAGAACTTCAGCTATAACCATTACACGAGCTACATAATGGATCCCTGGCCCTACCTGGACAGCCCTGTTTCTGAGCCGAATCTCTCCAAACCCAGACTGCACCCAGGAGACAACCTGGCAGCTCTAACAATGCTTCAGGAACAGTGCAGGGTAAACGACAGAGAATTTGTACTTCCAAAGAACAATCTAACCCATTTAGTTTTCACTTCAAGTTTAATTTTCTTATTTTTCATTTTCCAGAACCAAAAAGAGCAGAAAACTGCTCTTAGCAACCGCACTACCAGTGTCTTCAAGCCAACAGAGAGGTGAGTCTAAAAACATCTAGGTCTGCAGACACATCTGCATGGCAAGAAATTTATCATAAAAACAAAAAAATTCTTCTTTGCAATTGTTTCTACAGCAGGTATGATTCTGAAAATAAATAAATGTGTTTATTCTTCTGTCACTCAATAGAATTTATGAGGGTAATAGTTCAAAAAGAGAAAGGCAGTGATTTAAGAAGCTATAAAACCTTGAGTTGGTAATCCCTTTGTCAAACAGTGAGAGGGACTACTGACTACCTTACCAGTTCTTCCCATCATCTATTCTTTCTCTACCATCATCTTCATCTTCATCTGAGAGAGTTTCACAAGAGAATAGATTGTTGTCATTCCCTCCTTCTGTCCTCTCTAGTCCTCCCCGCTGTTGGTTGGGTGAGAAAAGGCCATTGTTGGGGCACAGTGTTGTCCCCTCAAACATTTTTAGTGGAGAAACTCAAACACAGAGAAGGGAAGGAAAAAAAAGGCTGGATTAAGAAACAAACAGTTCCCACCCAGACTCAAACCCTACCTTCTACAAGCTGCTTTTTGCAGTAGCTTTGTGTGTTGAGACACAATTAGTGCTTTTACTGACTGCTGTATGTACGCACAGGCTGTCTTTAGGCTTCTGTAATGTTTAAGACACCAGGTTGTCAGTTTCCTTTCTCTGTTGACAGCCAAGCTGTGATGACTTCACAAAATTGTACTTTTTGTTGTAATTAAATGTTTTCCCTCTTTCCAACCCGACAGGAGTCTGACCAACATCAACGAGCTTGCTTCCCTTGAGGCATCTGCCAGTGTCATGAAGATTCTCTCTGAAAGCATTCCCACTTCCCATCATCAGGAAGTATTGGGATCTAAGCAACTCACCTCCCTGCCCATTTCCACCACCTCAGACACATATGCCACCCTAACCAGTGTTGTACCGGACACGTATGACAAGCAGGAGCTCCACAGCATCTTTGACACTTTGCTGCAGAAGTGGCCAGAAACCACAGCTTTCCCCGACCCCAGCACAGAGGTGAGCTAAATGTCATTATCTGAAAGCTGAATCCTGTTTCCTGTGCAGCAAGTCTCTTTCTGGGCTTCTCAATTATATGTCACTAATACTTATACCCTGTCTGGATATCAGACTCTTCCCTACAGCGATCCATTCCCCGAAGACCACTCCAGCCCAGTATATTCAGGCTCCTACACCAGCTCCCCACCAGAGAGATTCGGGAATGACTTTCAGTTTTCCATTGGAGCTCCGGCAGCTTCCTCTCACAAGTCCAGTGAACTACCTATGGTGTACCTGAATAAGGGACAGTTCTACCCAATCACTCTCCAGGGGGTTGACAGCAGTGCCTGCCTCACAGCCACCAAAGTCAAGGTGAGTTAGGGTGTTAAATGTTAATCTCCTACTTAATGTTTTCTATTATATCAATTTTCACTAAGAAATATTTGTCATATTTTTCCTTCAAAGCTTTTTAAATGTCCACAGACCTAAACAGAAATGTTTGCGTGCCAACAAACAAACCCTTCCCAAATGTCTGTCCCTCCCTTGACGCCAGTTCCTCGTATGACTAATTCACCGCTGACACGCCGCACTCTGAGTTAGCACCATGAAAATGACAGTGTCCTTCCCTGTATAATTTATTCTTATGGCAGTTAAATGGGGCCAGAGTGCAACACAGCTCAGCACTGTTGCATTTGTTTTAGTAGTTTAAAAAAAAGAGGAGTGGACATGGAGGGGGGAAGGTGTGGTACGCTTTACAGCCTTTTCTTTGTCAATCGAATCAGAGGATAAGAGTACAGACAAACACATGCTGGCTCACTGCAAATAAGCGATGACAGTTATGGAGAAAAGAGGGATTTGGAATGATGAATGAAATATATTGGTCTTTAAAGGAGAGTTGGTCATTTGGGAAATGTCAGGAGGTGGAGAGAATTATGTGCAACCTGACAAAAGAATCTAATATTGAGCTTTTTCTGTCCATTTCATTTTTTGTTCAGACAATGGTGATGGCTGTATTTGAGAATGACAAGAGCCCAGAAATGCAGCTCCGCTTCTGGAATCACTGGCATGCACGCCAACCAACTGTCAAGCAGAGGGTCATTGACATTGGTATGTTCCTCACTTGCCAAAATACACATGCAAAGTCATTGCACATATGTACATCAACATGTACACCGGGCTGATTACAATAAAGATTTCCTCCATTTTTTCCATGTTGCATAACAAAAATAATCACCATGATAATAACAAAACCTGATCAAAGTTTTTTTTTCTCTATTATATCTTAAATAGCTGACTACAAAGAAGTGTTCAGCGGCATCAGCAACATAGAAGAAGTGTCCTTCAATGCTTTCTCTTTTGTGTGGAACCCTAACGAGGAGGCCAAGGTAAATGAAAGTCTGCAGGCATCACCATCACATATAAATGTCTAGATATCATTATTAAACACCCGCTCTGTTAGGCAACTTACAGGACAGGTGGAATTTTACAGGAAAAGAGAGGGAAGTTAGTAAAGTGGGGTGGAGAGAAAAGGAGTGGCTGAGGAGGGAGGGGAAGAATCCAAGAAATGTCTTTGCCCCCAGGGTTCTTGTCGACGCATCAGACGAAAGTCACGATGGCTTATGCAAGTTTCTCTGGCCCAAAGGTGTCTAGGTGGGGCCACCAAACCTGTTGTAGAGGGGGGAGAAGCGTGAGGGGAGGTGTTTTATATTAACCGGGACTCACTTCAGAAGCACACCACCTGTTTTTAATTTATCATGACTGTGTAAAACACACCTAAACAAATGAAGGATAACAAAATAACACAGCGTATCCTTATTCCCCAGGTGTTTGTCGGGATTAACTCCTTGAGCACAGACTTCTCTTCTCAGAAGGGAGTAAAAGGCCTGCCGCTAAACCTGCAAATCGACACTTATGACTTCAGCTCAGGAACCAACCAACTCATACACAGAGCCGCCTGCCAGATCAAGATTTTCTGTGATAAGGTACCCCGGTTTTTTTCATTCATTCTCATGGACAAACAGCACAAACTTTGCATTTGTGGAGTCGGTGGCATTTACGTAACAATGTGTCTGTGTGCTTTTTCTTTTAGGGTGCAGAGAGAAAGATGCGAGATGAGGACAGGAAGAGGTCCAAGAGAAGAGGAAAGAGCATCAATGATGCTAACAGTAAGTATTGCAGATCAACAGCACCACCATCATTACACTATCTAAGAAAGTCCAATCTTATATTGTTATTCTCCCCGCTTTGCTTCCAGCTAACAGACCTTTGGCAGGCAGCTCCAACAGCAATGAAAGCACCTTCTTCAAAACCCTGGATGACCATATCACCATGCCAGTTCTCTTCATTCCAGAGACACACCTCTCCTGCTTACAGCGCATGGTAGGTCCCTCTTTAACCACACTGCTGTTCATCTCTGCTCTACATGTTCATCCCTGCAGGCGATGGGACAGGCAGGAATGGAGCAGGAGAAAACTGTGGGAAAGTATGCAGTGAGGGAAAAAAAGGGTCTGGGAACTGGGGGGTGTGGGGGGGTTTTAATGATGCATGCAAAAGTGAGGTTAGACACAGACCTCAGATCAGATCAGTTAATTGGAGTCGAAACCAGGCACAAGTTCAAGCCCACTCCAGCAAGCAACACTGAGATCAGACGGTGGTGTCTTGCACAAACACACACACACACACACACACACCTGGTGTAATATCTCACACCTGTTACACAGCACGCCACCCTCATATTCGATGTCTTTCACTCAGCACACTTACAAAAACAGTGTGGTGAGAGTACTGTTCAGACAGGTCAGATTTCCCACACTACGGAGTCTTGAGGGATTCATCTCTGAATATGTGCAGAAGCAGATATTTTTGGAAAATGAGAACCATCATTTTGGACGATATATTACATTAAGAGTTATTTTTCATGCAGCAAGTCCTGGTTAATAAAAGGTCAAGATAATTTAGAAACAAACTAACTGAATAGCTGAGGCAGATCAAACAGATTAGACATTGGATGGTCCTATCTGTTTCTTTCCATCGGTGTCCACGCTTATGTGGCTCTGTTAGAGGTCATGGGAAGTGCGTAGATAGATGATAACATTCTTCTTTTAAGGTATAACACAGACAATTGTGGGAAGGGGGACATTAAGCAATGTCTTTATCAGCTGAATTGTGTCTAATCAGATCTTGGGTCTATCTGTTTTTCTGTCTCAATAGGCTACTCCCATGGACGAAACTGAAAGGTAACAATAGTAAAACACACAAAAAAACATTTGACTGTTTTTGTCATTTTAAAATTGACAAGTGGTGACTGCTTTTGTCTAAAATGGATGTTGGTTTGGTGTTGACAGGAGTTGTCTCAAGAGGTTGTATCCAGACAGAGACCAGAGCAGCTCTACACTCAACAAACAAGCCCGCAAAGACCCACAAAGAGGTAGATTTTTTTTTTAAAGCATTAAAAACAAAACAAAAAATAAACAAACAAAAAATGCCAAAAGCTCATTTAATGAACCAGTGAGCCTTTGTGTTCTGTGTGGATAAATCTTCATTTTTTTCTCTCACTTTTGTCAGTTCTGCTATACGTGAGAACAGGCACTGAAGAAGTGTTCAACGCGCTCATGCTCAGCTCACCAACACTGTCTGGCCTACGACAAGCTGTAAGTATCATGTGATCACATAAAAAAAAAAAAAAGCTCATAAATCTGTTCTTGTTTGATCCAATCTGGTATATGAGATGAGAATCAACAGCACCTTGAGTTTTGTTTTTTCTTGTACTTTCCAGAAAGTGTACTATCTTTCTATCTTCAGGAGACAATACTAACTGTTATCTCATTTACCTTTCCTTTCTCAGATTTCAGAAAAGTATGGTATGCAAAAAGACACCATTGGGAAAATCTACAAAAAATGCAAGAGAGGGTGAGGATCTTATTATTCCTTTGGTTTGTCTTAAGCACTGCTGTGGCACAACTGATTTGACACACAAGTTAAATGAACAAAGTCCCTCTGGGGTAAGCGATTGGCGTACACTCAGGACTTAATTTGTAGCTCTAATCTCATCATCTCCTAAGCAAGCTCATGTTGATAGACCGGGTTGGTAGGTTAGTTGGCCCAGCCCTCTGGAATGTGTTAATTGTGGTTCTTCCAAAAGAAAAAGGATGAAAAGATTTTGCAGTCCTACCGATGAGTCATTGGTGATTGTTCCACTTATTTATGCTTTCATAACTTCATCTCCTTGGAGCATCAGGAAGTGGCATTCAAAGAGATAAATGCTTCTGATAAATGCTTCAGAGGCCATCAATCACCAGCTAAAGGTTGTCGATCAAGTTTGGAGTTACCACATATCACACAAAAGTCAGATGAGTTTTTAGAGGTGTAAATGGTTGGATTGGAAAAGAAAAGAAACAGGAAATCCCTTGTACTGTAATTTACTTTAAGAACATTAGTGGATAAAAAAAAGGGATACTCAAATAATACTGAGAAGTTTACAAAGATCTGCTTTCAAAATAATAATTGCAACAGTTTGGCTGCATGCACAACAAGCTGAATGTAAAAAGCATGTGCCACTAGAAGGATTTCCATAAAATCATGCACAAAAGGGCTAAAGTTTTCCAGCCCATGATGGTTTGGGCATTTTCCTGTATGAAATCAGGGCAGAACGGAAAGTCTCTTTGTGTGTGTGTGTGTGTGTGTGTGTGTGTGTGTGTGTGTGTGTGTGTGTGTGTGTGTGTGTGTGTGTGTGTG
>JBBBVU010000021.1:15265259-15278555 GCA_037177055.1 Atherinosoma microstoma | reverse complement strand
TTGCAATACAATAGGCCTTCGCACCGCCTTCGGTGCTCGGGCCTAATAAGAAACACTTGCAATACAATAGGCCTTCGTACCGCCTTCGGTGCTCAGGCCTAAAAATTGTCCTTGTGAGAAAGTACAGATCTATTAAGACAAGGAAAACCTGTCAGTTCAAATGCTTTTTAAAGCCCCAGCGTGTAAGAATTACTCCCATCTAGTGGTGCGCTAATTAAATGCAAACAACCTCATAGAGTAGTGCTCTCTGGTGCCTCGCCGTTTAGGCGCGTTATTACCACTACCAAAGCCGCGGAGAGTCACAAATGTGGAAACATCAATATCTTGCACAGGTTGGAGTGTCCCGTTAGGTGATGAGGTACAGAATGATACATAATTCTGTTTCGTTATTGATGTCCATAAGTTACAAGCATGCCCTCCATGTATTTGGTATCACAACCAAATACATGCTACTGCTAATAGTTAGTATCATCGTGAAAAATCGTTTTTCGTGACCGGCAGACTCCGAGATCATCTGATGAAGTGAGAGGGAGAGGGAGACGAAGCAGGAGAGGAAGAGGCAGTCAAAGCAGGAGCAGTGGACCTGTCGGCGCTGCAAAAGGAAGATCCTGTGCCGTCACTGTTGCAACAGAGCTTTTCCACTGTATGCTAACTAACAAATTAGCCGTCTCTGCCGTTTTATATAGAAAGTAACAGTAAATGATCCGACGTAAACGGGAGGGTAAAGCAGCTGCTGGACTACCCTGCCCTGTTTCTAACATAACGCCACCTATGTATTTAAAACTCTTTCTAAGCTACGAGAATGCTTTCATTTAGAGTTGATTGTGATTAGACTAAGATAAATTACGTATTCATGAATGTGACACTTGATTTTTGCAAATAAAAAGCCAAATAAGAAGCCAAATTAGCCAATTATTAGCTAAATTAGTTACACACTGTACCTTTAAGTTTGCTGAGATTCCTAATTAGTACATCTGAATTGAAGACAAGCATTTTGTCATGCAACTTTGTCTGGCAAACAGACAGTCAATATGTGAGGTTGCACAGTATCAGAGCAACTGATATGGACTTACCTCTTCCCAGAAGATGGGGTTTTGCTCATAACCACCCACAGAGAGGGCGTCGCCTTGGAGGCGGAGATACACTGATGCATCATGGTCTCTGACATTTGGCATGTTCTGCAAAGATTAAACCAGAAGAATTCAGTAATCAAAACAGGAATTATAATGGATTAGATTTATATAGCGCTTTTCAGGACACCCAAAGAGGCTTTACAGTGAATCCAATTATTCATTCACACCTGGTGATGGTAAGCTACATATGTAGCCACAGCTGCCCTGGGGCAGACTGACAGAAAAGTGGCAGCCAATGTCCACCACCGAACATTCATACACATTCATACACCAGTGCTGCCGACACTGGAGGCAAGGAGGGTGAAGTGTCTTGCCCAAGGACACAATGACACTTAACCGGGGGGAATAGGATTCGAACCGCCAATTTTCCTGTTATTGGAAGACTTACCACCTGAGCCACTGCAACGTAGATTAACTGCACTTACGTGTTGCCCAGGATATATTATTCATAAAAACAACACTGATGATAAGAGATATTTACTGTGTACACGTGCTCAGCTTCAATGGGCTTTTACAGGTTGTGTGCAAATTGAAAATGCACAAGCAACTCAAACAAAAGCCTGAACCTCATCTATATGAAAGCGGTCCAGTCTGATTTTTCTGTGACATAGTTTAATAAATAGTGTTGGTGTGAGTGGTTCAGATTGTTTTTTATTGAGCTTTTAATTGCTTACATAGGGTGATGACATGTTTTAAGGTTAAGGTAGTGAAGTCATTGCTCCGATAGTAATTAGGTTGACGTAAACAAGGACAATACCAAGGTTAGGGACTCAATGTTCCATCCAAGGGCACTCGGACACGTGGACTGGATACGCCGAGAAAAGAACCAACAACTTGGGGAATGCTTCATATATTTACATTAAAACAGAAAAGTAAATAAATAAATCCCATTTTCCCCCCATCTCTTTGTGCTCCAAAGTAATCAGCTTGTGCATGTTCTGCAGAGAGCTCACTTCTCCCTCTCTTGTAACACTGACAAAAAAGCACTAGGTCCTAGATATTACACAGACATCCTTCAGCAAGTCAAAGAGAGAGGGGCGCACACATAGAAAGAGAGAGGCAAAGGAGCAGACATACAGGGAGGTAGGAGGGAAAAAGTGAGGCACAGACACAAGGACAGGAACATGAAGACGGAGAAAATTAGGAGGCAGACGTGGAAACTGAGGTGGTAAGGATAGATGAGAAGATAGAGGGAGCGAGAATAATGAGGTAGTAGCTGCACCATCTGTTGCAAAAACAGAGAAAAATATTAGCCGTTCAAGCATAAGCAGGGAGGCAGCCAGCAGTCTGCAGTGAGATGCACACAACCCCTCCTGAATGGTAAGTGACTGACTTCACGGGCTGTATCGGTGTGTGTGATTGCGTTTGCATAATGCCTTGAACCTGTATGTTTGAGAGAAATTGTTTAGACCATTGATACCTGTTCTGAAATCATCACCAGGTTCTCTACAGATGTTTCAGCACTGATCTTCTAGCCATTTTTGCATAGAAACAAATGCTGTCCTGATAAAAATGCCATGACTTTTTGGAGTCACAGCATCTTATCAAGAAATAGACATCGATTGGGTTTTGAAACTAGAGATTTGACACATTTTTTGAGGGTCTATAAAGCTAAAACTTTGAAAAAAAAACCCCAAAAAACAAATACTGATTTAACTGTAAAAGCTGAGGATCTATATACTAAGACATTATGAACACCCTTAGATTACTCCTAATGCAGACAGACAACTGTGTCAGATCGTGTCTGTCATCTTCTTTTTTCTGCCATGTCAGTGCACTACAAACATTCTTGTTGCAAAACAAGAAATAATTATCATTTAGCCTGACATATGTCTACAGGTATGTGTTTATGCAACTAAACTATGATCTATTCTGGTATTCTCTTCTTGCTTACTCTGGCTTTGTGCGTGGTGCATTTGTGTATATCTCAATCTAACATCTGTGACCTGTTCAAAATGAATCACTATTAAATGAAGGGTTGCATAAAGAAAGTTAGTCTTCTCAAGCTGGGTGTCCTCAGAGCTGCAGTGGCATTTTCAGGGTGAGATTTACCTAAAAAAGGAAGATAAAAAGAACAGATTAATGCTTGGCTATACATCCTCTTGCACAGTGGTTGAGGATATTTCCACCTCATCATCATGCAGATGTGCATTCTTCTGGAAAAGGTCCACTCTAAAGTTTAATCTGTTGTTATTCTCATCAACAAGTTCCATTCAGTAAACACAGAAAATTTTATGCCTGATGGACAAATAAAGGGCACTGAAAATCTTTCCATAGATTTACATCTCTACAGGTATATTACAAATGTTTACGGCACATTTTTGCTACAAACCTGAAGAATGTATATCATGACTCCTTAGTCTAAACACAACCTAATCCCATCAGTTTATAAACCTCTTCTCCAGTTTGTTTCTCTTTCTATCAGTCTGAATTATTGTTCTTATTGATTGTAAATGCTAAACCATAGTTTTTAAGGTTGAAACACTACCAGAACAATTTTTTGGAAAACAGTCTAAAAGCATTTCTTTTTTCTTTCATTGCTTTTATTGTTTTAGCTCTGGAAAAAGGAAGAATGTATAATAAAAAGTGTTTTCACTGGTCTGTTAATGTGCTTTCTGTATACAGCTGATTCTTTGAATGTCTAAACATCCATTTTTCCTCTTAATAAAGCCCACTTATACTCTTGTAAGCTGGAAAAGAAGTTAACGTGAGGCTTCAGCAGCCGTTTTGGGAAATGGAGCTCTTGCCTTCTGATGTCACAGCCTTTTCAGTACAAATGTGCTTCTTCCCACAGAGCAGTCATCTTAATATCGCCATTCACAGTGTATTGTTTGACAAAGATGTATATCGATTGCGTCTGCATGACTCGCACAACACGTCCTCAGGTTGTTTTGCCCTCTTTTCCTGAGGGCATTCTTTCTTTCCTCCTCCGGACTGAGACAGTGGAGATGAACTCACTCTGCATTCAGACTCTAGCTTGACGTGATTACTAACTCAACAGAATTGCTCCAAGGTCATATCTCTCCATCTGTCATCAGACGTTTAGACAACAGCTCCCTCCTGTGCACACGCACACACACACAGCTGAAAGCAGAGATTCCAGTGTTTGCAAACACAATCACACAGAGAGGAGTCTAGCAAGGTCTCATTAATACAGCAACACATACACACGCTGTCACATTGAGACCAGCCAGGTTATTGTATCCTAGCAACAGAGACAGACATTGCCCATTGGTCTTTTTTTCTGTCCGGCACAGAATCAGAGAAGCAAGTCCTATCTCTACTATCTTTTCCTCTTTACTCTGTTGTATCCTTATGTTCCTCAGTTAGAATGATGGCACTTCCTATTTGTCTGAATGAATCTTTTTCTCCCACTCAGACGCTCAGAATGAAGATTTGGCAGCTGAAAGAGTGGAGAACTGGGATGAAGAGGTAGGGATGAGCTTTGACTGATGTGATCTTGTCCTGATTCTATTTGCTTTTAAATTTTAAGTCCTAGTCTGGCTTCTTCCAGACTGCACACATAACTTCTTCTCTTCTTTATCTTGACAATTGCAATGTCTTGTTTTTTTTTTTTTTCAGAGTAGGTCTACATGATTGTCACCACATCAATATCTAACCGACAAACAGCCTTGTTATCTGACTTCTGGACAATTCTCAAAACATTTTTATGGAAAATGAAATAACTACATGCCCTGAAAGTTTTGAAAGAAAATCAAAATTTCAGCACAAAATTATGCATACGCCAGGTTCCTTGGTGATGGGCATTGTCTTTGCCCCTTTGGGATTGGTCCTTGTCTTCACCGCTGCTATCACCCCACAGTGGAGAGAGGGACAGGCACGTCTGAGCATATCAGGGCCGGGATCTCTTCTTCGAGGGGGAGCTAAAGGCCAAGGGATGGGTTCCAGGTCTGGGTCAATGGAGGTGCTGCTCTTACTGCGTTCTGATGGGCTGTGGGAAAGTTGCCTTCAGGTGGAGCACTCTGAGCTGAAGCAGTGCTGGCCTGTGGCTGGTCCATATCAGAGAGATCCACGGGTTCGTCTGGCACAGGGCTTGGTGCTCACCTCCTTGTTTCTGTGTGGCATTGGCATTGTTCTGGCTTGTATTGGAGTCCGCTGCTGGACAGATCTGCCTCTGAGAGGGGTAGCAGCCTCAGGAGGATTCTTGGTGGTGATTGCTGGACTGTTGAGTCTGACTGCCTTAGGGGTGTACACTCACAACCTTAGAAGACTTGGGGTGGATCCAAGGCAAGGGATCAGTAACCCCAGGTTTCCCCTGCTCAGCTTGCATCCAGCTGGCTCGCTCTACTTTGGATGGCTGGGTTCGTGTTTGCAGTTGCTGGGAGGCAGTGCATTGCTGTTCAGCTTCAAACGACCAAGATGCCCAACCTGCCCATCCCGCACAGAGCAAACTGTCTGCCCTGCCTGTCGCTCATGTCCAGAAATTACTAGCAAGACAGATGTGGATGTATATGAAGTCAGCTGTTAGAAAATGAACTCATACTCACAAAAATGTTGACACTTAAAGACACTTAGCAGCTCATAAATCTCCCAGCTGATAAAATGAAGGTTACTGAGTCCACTTATGAGTAAGAGCCACAACACTGATTAATGAACCCTAATTCAGGTATGAACATAATGGATGTAGCTCCCTCTTAAACCATTTGGGCTGTAAATAGAAAGTGATGAATGTTAGAGTTTGAAAAAAAGAAAATCCAACTACTTTAAATGCCTTCAACTGCAACATGTAGTGAAACATAACTCAAGTATTGCATTGTGATGCCTTTTACCTTTGTACTGTTAACCAAAACATGGTATTTTTGTGTCTGAACAAGACTGTGAAATGTAAAATATTTGTGATAAACTATAAAAGTAAGTTTCTTAGAAGATGTTGTGATGTTAAATAGGAATGATTTTAGATCCTGTAAGACATTCTCACAGAAACTCTTTAAAAATTGACCTATTTAAACTCACCATAACATAGCGTGAAAATGAGATGAAACCAGTAAACATGACATTCCTTGTGAATCAAGAATGCCTATAACAATCCTGAATAGAAGTCTGAGACATATTTGTGATCTCCAAAATGATTTGTTGTTGTAAAGCTTTTACAGTGTATTCATACTTGCTGTCGCATTGTGCGTTCAATAAAACATTTCAATGATAAAACTGGCCACTGTGTGCTGCATGATGCTTCGCATACTATTTTGGTGATGATAAAAATTCTACTGAAATCAGAGAGAAATCCTACATGTACAGTCATATAAAAAAGTATTTGAGGTTTCAGGACATAAAGCGAAAGAAATCTGATGTTTAATACGTATAAAAAGAGGTAGATACAACGTTAGATGAACAACACATGACACAAAACACCATGTCATTAAATAGTAAGCCAAAATAAAGAATAAGTGTGTGTACGGGGGGAGCATACTGTTACTGTTTTTATAGGAATAAAGAAGTGAAGTAACCATCAGATGCTGCTGTTGTAACAGAAGTTTTGGCAGAGTTCGGATGTTTGTTAAACAATGCTAAGGAAGAAGGCCATCAGCAATTATCTGAGAGAAGTAATTGTTGCTGCATATCAGTCTGAGAAAGATTATGAGGTCATATTCAAAAACAGTCATGTGAAAGATGATAAATAAGCATTAAAGTATTGCATTAGAAATCAAGTTTGACAGGAGTGGTTACCATGAGAACACCTCTGTTGTGCAGCTTAAATTTGTAAAGCTACATCTGGACAAACCATTAGACTTCAGACCTCCACCTAATCAAAATGCCAGTTTAGCATTAAATGGAAGCGGTATTTTGTTTTACCTTCAGTTGGATAAATAAGGTCAAACTTCATATGTTGTTGTTCATTTGTCATTAATCTAACTTTACGAAGCAGTTAGAGTTTGGATCATATATGTATTTTTGTTTATGTCCTTCTGTGTAAAACCTAGACGTGAAAGGAGGTGCTCTTTCTTTTTCATGTGGCTCCTCCTCCTCTTCCTTCCCTTTCGGCTTATCCCCGAAAGGGTTGCCACAGCTAATCATCCCAGGATGTATTCGCATGAGTATTTTGGCCCATGTTTTACATTGGATGCCAAAATGAGACTCCAGAATAAAGTTCAGAATAAATAAGAAAACAGAATAAAGCCATTGCAACTTTAATTTACAAGAAAAAAGATGGTCTGAACAGTTTCTTTCTTTAAATAACTACATCAAACTTTTAATGAACACATTTAATACAGGCGGGCTGATAGTGCTTTTGCACCCAATGTATTGACATATTATTACCACTGTTTGTGCACATCTGTGCAGTCTACAAAGTACTTGAGCTGGAAAGGAATTCAGACTCTTTTTCTCAACACAAAGCTCAGAGGCAGAGAGATTATTTCATCAAGTGCTCTGCAGACAAGGTCAATGCAGTCAAACCAAATGATTTCATAGAAATGTGAATAGATTTCAGACGTGATTGCAACCTAGTTAAGGCAACAATGAGCAAATGAACAATTCAGTTGTAAACAAAAAAATCCAGTGAGTGACTAACAGAGAGCTACAGTCAATCAGGCACAAACCTGCAGAATTAACATGTCAAGGTTGACAAAGCAAAAGACAGCAAACGTAGGCAGTGGGTGGGAGTGTTGAATTGAAAATGATAAAGAACATATAAACAGATTATAAACATTTTCTATAGGATGAAGAGCTCTGAAACCTAAAACTGAAGACATTTTATCTGTGAGGTGAGCTGACCTTCAGTGGACAGATTTGAGAGCAAGTGGATGAAAAAGGTCAGATAGGAACAAATTCATACACACTACTTTATCAGCGTTTGTCAATCATTTTCATGTGACAATAGTCACATTGATGTAAATTATAACTCCAAACACATTTCACTGATCAGCACTTATCATTCATATCCAGCCAGTGAAGTCCTTATTTCTCTTGTTGCATGCAGGACAGATATAAGGGACAATGTCGGGGAGCCCTGGTACATTGTTCATATGTGGATAAGTGAACATATGTGGTGAAGTACAAAGTGGTCTATCCTGAAAAAAAGCACGGCTTTGACCAAAAGGAGCAATAGCAGCATATCTGAAGAGAACATTCTGTGCAAGATCGTTCACATGTACCTTTATTAAGGCAAAATCAATAAACAAATACAAACAGTATTTATGATAAAACTATATTTACAGATCAATTTAAAAATGGCATGACTTACGTTAGAAATTCACACTGAATTCCAAGTCCTAATTGATATTTCAATTATAAGAACAAGCTTAGAATTTTACAAATACATGCTGAACACAGACACTTGGTAAATAGTTTATTTTTCACTGATGTAAACTTATCAAATGTCTAATTTTGTTTCATAGAGAAGCAGATAAAAGTCTACTGATGCCTTTCTCTGATATGAGAGAGCACTGACTGTCAGTTTTGACCGATTGTTTAATTTTTTTTGTTAATTTCAGCAGAAAACATAGTGAAATGGGCCCTTATCAGACCGTTTGATGGCAAATATTTTCTGTGTTTCTGCTCCAGCTTTAGCCTAGATGAAGAAGTAATGGTCAGCACCTTCTCCGCTTCCAGCCATTTCACTCAGCTGTTTATTTATGGACTCCTGCAGTGACCCCAGTGACATGTCAAAGACTGGGCTCTTCTCTGCTTCCTGAGATTCCTGTGGGATCTCCACGAGAACATCAGACGGCTCTGCATCAACTAGTTGCTCACCATCGCTCAGACTTAGTCTGTATAGGTCTTCTATCTCTGCGGCGGCTGTTTCCTTAGCAACAGTTTCCAAGGCAACCTCCTCTTCAGGCGTGTCCTGCACCGGCGCAACATCCCCTCCTGCTTCAGAAGATTTGAGAGCAGCCAGTCTTTCGATTTCCTGAACTAGTTCTTCGTTGTTCTCCTTCCACTGTCGGTACTTTGAAGCTGTCAGGTCAGAGTCATCCAGGATCTTGTTGATGTGCTGCAGCTCAGCTTCTTTAGCCTGGAAAGACAAACAAAGCAAAGCAACTTCAACTAACCATGCAGCTAAGCTCAGAAGTGAATCTATCTGATAAGAAAAAAACAATACTTTGTAAACTATATTTGAAAATAATTCACGAGTTTGACAATTTTATAAGCTAACAGTTAGAAAACCATGGCTTTAAATACTTGCTGACATAAGTAAAACAAGGAAATGCAGTATCTTAGAGAGCAGAATTTGATTAGGTCACCCCCACATTCCATTATTTGCTCAAGTTAGAAATGCAGTCGCCTGAATTTAGTTCACCTGAGTCAATATTTAATCACATGCTTTGTGCTAAGACAGGGAAAGGTAACCTGAGGCATGTGTTAGACTTAGCCAAACAAACTGTTGGGACTTTCTCCCCCCACCTTCAGAGTACTTTGCAGAGCCCGCAGTGCGTGCGCCTTCTCATTGATGATGGGGTTCTTGTTGCGTCGAATGAAAGATTTCCTGAAGTGGTCATGCGTGAACGGCTGCTCATGGCCTATCAGGGAAACTCCTCCTTCCTTCAAGTTGTTTAACATCATCCCCATTTCATCTACCGGTCCGCCTTCCACAGAGAACAGAGAGGGGCATCAAAGTGAGAGCAAATAAAGATGGAGGCACCTGGATTGTTAGAGTTGGAGCTGAATAGAAACAGGGCAGTGAGGATTCGATGGCAACATTACTCTATCAACTTGTTATGAACCAAGTATTTGTTGACAGTCTGCAAAAAAGAATATCCAGAGGGTGAAATAAAGAGAACAGCACATTGCAACTCACATATTATTTAATCTATCAGAGTACCCCAGTCTGCACTGATTAAAGATATTAATCATATTTATCAATGTTAAAAAAAGAGCAGAGAAAGTGAGACATGAGTTGAGAAACAGTCATATGATCCGTACTTGTTCCTTTGCTGCCCTCTGTTGTAGAACTCGATGATGGCACCCTGTTTGTCTTCCCCTTGGGTCGAGGCAGAGTGTTGGACTGCATTTTCTGAGATACATACAGAAAAAGAAAATAGCATCAATGGTAATATGAAAAACCCGTACTGTGTATTAGATGTCAATGAAAATGTGAGCGTTTAACTGCACCGACCTTGTTTCTCCTGCGAGGCGGAGATGATTCGCTCTCTGATTCAGTTTCACTGTAGCATTCTGTCAAACATAAACAAAAGTGATGGGTTAATGACATAACCCGAACTGTGTCATTGTTTCTTAACCAGCTGCCAGGTAACCATAGCAACAGCTATGTCCCACTCTGTATTAACAGTAAACTGTTCTAGTGAAATTATCATAAACATAATTAAGTGACTACAATTTTCAAAAACAGAGGACTATAATTTATTTTGTTCCCACTGGTGTTGACACCACAACCTCAGCATGCATTAAGGCTGAAATGGTAGCAAATACGTGCACAAAGCTGCAGGAACAAAATAATCTGGATGAAAGAATCTCTATTCTAAATGCATGTTGGTGTGTATAAGTGTCTCCTCACCTTCTTCACTACCTGGATCTTTAAGGAACTTATTGTGCTTCTGTATGGCTGTAATCAGGGAGTTTATCCACCTGGAAAGAAAAATATGGCAAGTTGTGTCAACAACTATGTGTCAACATGATCAGTTTATCAAGATTGGGATGCCATGGGTTTAGATTTATAATTTCCTACAGCTTTAAAACAGGATGCAGAAAACTAAACTGCAGGGGGCAGTGCAGTTCAATATCCATTACAGTATCATTTAACACCTCAAAAATATTCAATGTTGACAAAAAAATGAATGAATGAGAGCATTATATTGCAGCTGGGGCATAAAAACCAATGCAGACCCTTATCTAGAGACATCAATCTATCATTAAACATTACTAATGTTAGAAAACAGTTATTTTGGATTCCTAGCTTCCAGCTTACTTGCTCATGTCGCTGACGTTATCAGCTGCGAAGATGAAGTTCTGAAATTTCTTGTGGAACATTTGGAAAACACTGGCAGAGATAGAGAACAGGGTTATGGGGTTGTGAGGGTCAGAATGTGAGTCACAGAGACATTCAAACACATTTCACGCAGACGCACATAAACACAAGAAAATTTCCATTTCCATTCCCATCGTTGATTAGACTCCACGGTCTTATGATAGATAATAGGTTTTCATTTAACTCAGAACAGCAAAACAGCTTGGAGTTTGCAGATGTCCTTCATTAGGTACGCTGTATAATGCATAAAGGCAAAACAGATCCCTCTCTGCGCAAAGGGACAATAAAGTTCCTGTTTCAAAGCAAAACTGGCTGTGGATCTTTAATAATAAACACAATGTGCAAAATCCCTCACATTCCCTAAAGAAATGTTAAAAGCAGATTTGTTATCAAATTAATTCTTACAATTTTCTCTTGTGCTGTCCAGCACTCTCTATACTGTAGCTAGATATGTTGAGCAGACCCTCGGCCTTCTCATCCTGTAGAAAAAAACATACACAACACAAGACAAGAAGATTACACACCAAGATTAATGTAGATACAGCTGAAAGCAAAAGATTTTAGCAGTTTAATTAGACTTGGGGGGAAAAAATCACAGTAACCAGTAAATGTATGAAAGCAGAAATTAAACTCATATTACAGTCAAATAATGAAACAACAATGTAATATTAATTTGTGCCCACCTGTTGGCTTTTGTACCAGTAAAGACAAGGCCCTTTGAGGACAAACCAGAAACGCTGCCACTTATGTGTGATGAAGACACCGATCTCTTTTCTTTTCTTAGAGAGCCAGCCATCACAATCAGGATGAGACAACTCACGACAGGACACACGGCGCCGGCTCAGAGCAGTTGTCATTCCTGCAAGCACAAGAATAGGAATAAGAAAACGGAGTATAATGAGTAAACTCAGCTGGTTTGTTCATGATTCTTCATTTTATTACCATAACACTGCAGCATCTACCAAAATGCTTTCTGGGCAAGCTCCAAAAAATTAAAGAAACATAAATTGAAGCGCCTGTGTTGACTTGGCTCAGTCTTGATTTTTGTCTTTTTTTGGACCTTGACTTATTGTCATTGTTCTAGGAAGCAGTCTGCTGACATTAGTCTATACATTAGTCTATGTTTGTGTCGCACAAGATAGTCAAAACATCTGTATGAGGAATCTAAAAAAAATATCTCACCTTTCGTACAGCTCTTCTTAATTTCCTTACTTGACTGTAAAGACAACCGGACAGACATCAATCAGAGTTTCAAATGAACTTTTATTCAGTTAACAAAATCTGATTGAGCTCTTTTTTCCCACTCACCGTGTGTCCCACCATTTCAGGGCAGGAACTGACACTCGTCCTTTCCTTACAGAGTCTGTGAGGTGAAGGACTTCTGGATGAAGGCGACTGGTCTCTCATGAAGTTCGGGGATAGCCTCAAACTCGAATGATCAAGCTCAACTGAAAAGCAAACAATGAAGTGAAAAGCAAAATAATAAACGTGTGGCTATAAACTGCAGTTGAACAGTGTGTCTGCTAAATAAGCTTAGTTTTATGTTAAAATGTTCCTTTTTTCAACATTTATTTTATTTCGGTCACATCAAGTGAAGCTCATGTAGTCAATGGCATTGCTACATGGAAGAAAATATATATAATAACAAGAGAAAGAAAAGAAAGAAACAAAGGATAAAAAAAAGAAAAAGAAAAGGACAGAAAAGGTGTAGGCTGAAGCCTTAGCTTATTTCACCTACCCTTTATAAATTTATTCTTCAATCTACTCCTTTAAGTGCATACAAAAACAAACATCACAAACTTATTAAACTTTTTATTTATCTATTTAGTTGTTTTTTTTTAGTTCAACATCTCAGACACAGTTCATACCACAGATCTGTTTTGCTCAAGCATTTTTTGTTTCAATAATTGTTTAAACATGCTGTGTGTTTGGCATCTTTCATTTCTGTTTCTAATCCATTCCACAAGTTAACTCCAGAACCTGAAACACATCTTGCCTTAACATTTGTTCTGCTTCTAGTTTTTACCAACATGTGGCTCTCTCTTAGATTATAAATCACATTTTCTGGTCTGAAACAAAAGCTGGATACAGTCTGGCAAAATCTGTTTATATGCTTTGTACATCAGGGAGGCAATTCTTAAATCTACTAGCTCATGATTAAGCATAAAGGTAGAGTTAGCTTAGGTTACCCTTTAGCATCCCTGTGCTTCTGCTGCT
>JBBBVU010000021.1:15243668-15265159 GCA_037177055.1 Atherinosoma microstoma | reverse complement strand
AATCTACTAGCTCATGATTAAGCATAAAGGTAGAGTTAGCTTAGGTTACCCTTTAGCATCCCTGTGCTTCTGCTGCTAGGATTAGGGTTAGCTGAGGTTAATCTCATGATTCACTGAGCTCTCTGCACTCTTCTCTCTTTTCTCTCCATTTATAAATGTGTGATATAATTGCTGTTACCAACTTGTGTCTCTCTTTTTTCTCTGTAGATATCCCTACCCTGCAGTAATGGTGCTTGTTGACCCCTCTTTCCTGTCCTCTCCTCTACAAAAAGCTGAGGCCAAATGTCTGCCCTTCCTGACCCTGGTTTTGCTGGAGGTTTACTCTCCAACTATCGCCCTGTGCATGCTCAGGATGCGGGATTCATTTGAAAAGAAGATTCAACATTCGGTTTCGGCCCTATATAAATAAAGCTCAACTGATTTTAGCACTACTGGGGACATTTAAATGAAAATGTTCACCATGATAACAAACCATGGTGACACACATTTGAGTAGTCAGTGACCTATATTAAGGACTCGATTATACAATCATCACTTTATCTGGGTTAAAAATGATTCCAATGTGCATCATCCTAAAAAAAATCTCACTTTAAATAAGGGAAACATTTGTATCAAAGGAGTCATCAAGCAAATAAAAAAGCATGTAATTACAATACACCCACTTGTGTCAACCAAAGCCTGCGGTGATTACAGAAAGGTCTCAGACCTTTTTAATTTTAATTTGTTGCAGTCTGGCAAATAAAATTATTGGGTTTTACTTTTATCTCCTGAAAAAAATCCCCTCCTCATGATATAATATATAGCATTTCAGACATTTTAGTGTTTTATTTTGAGGACTAGGGAACAGACGAGCTTTCTCTTCTCCCGTTCATACAGATTTCCACCCTGCCATGCCAGGGCTTGCCAACAGTTTATTGAATAAGTGACTGCTTTTGAAACAAGGACTCTGTATACGAAAGACCCAATAAGATGCATCACCCAATGCAATTTTTCATTGCTCTTTTTGTTTGTGAAGAAATAGCACTTTCTGAGGTGTTTTAATAACAACCTCATGAAACAGAAAATGAACTAAGAGGTTTCAGACTCATTTGCATTTATTCATTTGTCTGATGTTGTCAGGCTAAGTAGGTGCTCCTCTTGAACAAAGCCTGTCTGTAAAATTGCTATTAAAAACAGCCTCAACAAACTGGGGAGTCGGGACTTCAAAGAAAAGTTCCTTACCTGAGGCTGGCAGAGGTGACAGCCTCCCCTGTAGGTTTTGGTCTGAAGTTAGAATCAGTCTCCCCTCCAGCCCCTTGTCAGAAGACAACTCAGACTCTTCCTGGCCCATAGGCTGCTGTACCTCTGGGCCTTGAATAGCTCGCCTGTTGCAAAAGCATCAATCAGAGAAACTTGTAGCTGTGGCAATATCTTACATTTGTGGTCAAAATCCTGGCAACTGACAGGAAAATGAAAATAATATCTGATGAATGGGGTTCCTGCCTACAACCACATCACCGTCGCCCCCCACCTTCTGTCATTTGGTCATGTGCATTTTCGAAAAGATCAACACAAACTCCAGCTTATGCAAAACAAAGCTGCTCGTTTAGCACTTCACTGTTCTTTTAGGACGAGCACCTATAGTATGCACTATCCTGGCTAATGGTTGAGGATAGAATATCCATGAATCTCTTAATTTTCTTTTACTGTATAATCAACTAAAAAAAAATCCCCAAACTCTTTATAGCAGGATCTCATACGTCAACAGTATACACAGCCATATTACAAGGGAGGTTACTCACAGCCATGTTGTAGTTCCTATTTTTAGAGCCATTGCTATGCAGAAAACCGTTTAGTTTAGGGCCTCCACTATGCGGAATAAGTTACTGTGTACGCTGAAAAATTTAAACAGCAAAACAGACTTGAAAAAGAAACTTAGGAAACATATTTGTTTGTTTTTTAGGATGAAAATTAGTTGTCAGATTTATTCAGAATAATCTATGTAATGTTATATTTGATGGACCCCAGGAAGACTAGTTGCTACCTTGTAGCAGCTAATGGGGATCCTTTTTAACAAATAAAAAACAAAAAAACAAATTAACCTTAAGAAAAAAAAAAGAAAAAAAAAACTGGATCCGTAGTGTATCAGAATGGGACAGCATTATTTACAACCACAATGAGCCAACACCGCCCACTCTCTCCACTCCCCTGCCTGCTCTATATCAGCACCTGTTGTCTTCTCATCACTCTTTATCCTCCCTGTTCTTTTTTCTCTTTTTTCATCATCTTTCAAAAACTCCCTCAGCTATATCACTCTTTCCTCATCTACTCATTTTTTCCTCATTTCCAGTCAGCTGTGGGCGTGCTCAGTGGAATTCCTGACATTTTTACTGTGACGTCAGTGTAAACCTATCAGGTCTGAGCCGATTGAAAAGGTCATGAGAGTAATTTCTTGGTTCGTTAGCAAACAAAATTTATGTCCAACATGTTCTGTTCGCATGCGGACACAAACATAGAGAATTACGCTTATTAACAGACTCCCATCTTAGATCAATTCACTTTATTGTTCCCTTATTGGATATTAAGATGAATAAAAACCCGATTTTCATAAGAACAGAACGTGTCTGGGATTATTTTTTCTTGCTATCATCCGTCAGGCTTTTCCCAGAAGTCTAAAAAAATCTCCTAACCACATGCCAAATTGTCCGAATAACTTATGTCCACAAATCATTTGTAGCATTAACTGAACCAGAAAAACAGATTGTCGAATATACATTCACACAGCTGAATTTAATTCTTCAACGGCCTTCAGAAACAATTTTTTCTTCGGTTTTTTTGGGGTAAAATAATGTGGGGAATTCTTAAAAATGCCTACTTTATTATCAAAGGAAAAGTTAATTAATACTCTTACCTGAAAGACAGGGACCTGACAGACGCTGCAACCCTCTCAAATATGGAGTGCCTTGGATTCTCCTCTTCGTCCTTCTCTTCCTCCTCCTCTGATCTTTCTTCTCTCTCCTCTTCCTCCTTCTAAGAACAAATCAGACAAACCAAAGCATGTGAGTATGCACATGAATATTTTTCTGCGTATGTGTTTTTGTGTGCATGTTTGTGTATTAAAGTTTTAGCACAGGGGTAAGAAAGCGGATGTCATGTGGACTATGATGACAGTCCTCTCCTCGGGTCTCCATCTGCACACTCTGGGGCTGAGCAGATAAGACTTCAACACAGTCACACAAACACACACCAAGTCTGTGAAACTAAAAATCAGGGCATCCTCTGAGGGCAATATGGAGCTGATACACACAGCTGATTCACATCCTCTGAAGTGTTCTCTCACCGCAAGCCGCCAGCTAGATCTGAGATTAACATGGTAATGGTCACAAGGGGGTGTGAAATGCACAGAGTGTGCGTGTGAGCGCGTCTCCGATGCAGCACGTATTTCAGTGTGTAGTTCAAAGACAACAGACAGTATAGTGATAGCTTGCAAGAGTTTATGGAGACAGATCCCAAGTAATGTTAAACGGAAATCAAAGAGGGCGTTCACATGAAAGAGTGGTTTAGGTTCCGTTGACATAAACACGTAAACAGCCCGCTTTCTGAAGAAGGATTTGATGCTGGACTTTCATCCCTGGTGTTAAATTACCTACAATATTCTAAAAAGTATGAGGAAAAAAGCAAAGAGAAAAACTGAATTATCATTATTTTTTAATTCCAGGGCTGATAAAGTCATTTAAAATACTGCTGTATTGTAGCTACACTGATACTTTCCCCATATGAGACTAATAACCATGGCATTTATTTAAATCTAAGATACCATTCAAGTTCTGGATAAAGTTACAGACACAGTTATAAATACATTTTTCTGTAAAATAAGAGGATAATGTGCATCAAAATGTCTTTTTACAAATGATCAAGTTTTACAAAGTTTATATAATTAATCTGAAGACAGCTGATACAATCTATAGTGATTATGTGCACGGAAGATGACTTTAAAGATCCCTGACCTGAGTGGAGGAAAGGTGGGTGGAGTCTTTGTGTCGCAGTGATCCGGGGATCTTCTTCAAGACCAAAGACACTCCACTGGGATTCTCCTGCAGCTTCTTTATCAGGTTAGCTCTGCTCCAGCCCACCTAATGCAGTAACACAAAAAAAGTTTTAGCATAAAAGACTTTGAAGGAAGACATCAGGTCTTAGACTGATGTAAGTATACACATATACAATTCAAAGCAATGGTCCCTTGCATATTGCATCACTCACCACTATCTGGCCATTAACTTGGACCACTTCATCACCAGCCAAGATCTGCAAGTAGGCATCAGTGGAAGGCTGCAAAAACAGACAAACAGCATAAATAAACCCTCCCATCAAACAAAATCTGTCCAAATATAGCATATAACAGCCATAATTACACATTGTTGGGTCATGTGATGAGAGAAATATCCTCTAAACAGATACATAGCTTTTTAGAATATATAGCATTTACGACAAACAGGACAGGCATATTTCTGTCAGACAGTAAATTACAAACAAGATAGAATAAGGACTAGTAGTGTCTGATCACAATTATGTTCATAGGTTGTTTCTTTCTTTGTAAAGGAACGTTTTTCTCATGGAGGCTGATCATATCTCTTATTAGTCAGCCACAGTAAGGTTGCTGCAGCAGCAGGGGAGTCAAGGGTACGCTGCTGTTGACATCATGGAAAAATAACATGTTCATCCTTGTGTCCCACAGGAAAACTTCCCTTGTGCTCAATTTAAAAGCCATACACTCCTCTGTCCTTTCAGTGATTGCTTGTACATATATTTTACAAGCCCCCTGACTGAAATGGTCCTTGGATTTCCCAGAGAAGCTTATCCATATGAAAATTTATTTTAAAGCATATAAGCAAGACTACCCTCCAAGAGGTATTCTTTATGAGTATGAAATGTACAAGCAGATCGTCATATGTTATAAGCAACCTTTTTGGCTGCAGCATTCAAAACACAGCTGCATTTACAAATACACAGTAATGTGTATTTGCAACACGTCCACTAAGACTGGTTTTAGTTTTAAAGCAGCAAAGCGAATATGAGTCAACAACTAAAAATAATGTGTCACACATAAACACTTCCAAGGGGATTTCTGTCTAGAGAGCTAACGCTTCTGTAATAAATTATTAGAAATTAGAATTTCGTAGTTCAGCTGTGCCCAGTGGAAGAAAGAAACTACTGTATACTGATTCTGCAGCTAATTGATGGAGATTTTGGTTGCATGTGGAAGCAGAAGAAGGTCTGCTAAAAAAAAAAAAATAGAAAAACAAAAAATGAAAAGTTGATAACAATCTTGATTTTTGTTTTCCATAAATGAGAACTTCCTATTAGATAAGCAGGTCAGGCAGACAAATGTAATGTCTGTGTTTAGCAGAGCACAAAACTCTGACAGGAGAAGTGCAAATAAGTGTAAAAGTATTTTCTGTTGCGAAAATGCAAGATGGACCAGAACCACAAAGACACAGTTTGTGCAAGATTTGCTAGAAAGTTAACATAATCAATCCACTAAGGTGATTCACCACTGTGCAGCAGATTTTCGTGACATGTCATGTCAGGTCACTGTTTAACTGGACAGAGTTCAAATAATTAAAAACTATGAAGTCTCTTTTGGGTGCAGCCCACAGCTTTTGCTTTTTGTGAAAAGACAAACTTCAGCTGCTGTTAACCTATTGATCTGGAGCTCATAGGGAGCAGGCTGAGTCATGCTACTCCACAGAGGACAGGTTAAGTGCACTGAGATGGCAGTGATGGTTAGTTTGGTTAGTGGGCTGAGTCAACAGCAGAAAAGGAAAGCCAATTTGAGTGTCAGACCTCAGCAACGGCTCCAGTCACGTAGTGGTTACTGGAGCTGGTGGATGTTATCTCAATCCCCTGAGAAAAAGGAAAAAAGAATGATGTTGATAAAATGCTTATGCTAGGAACACTACTTTGCAAAATACCAACTTTGCACATGAATAAGTCAAAATTACACAACATGATCTTGTTTTCGTCTGTTCCGAGTAATAACCAATAAGCTTCCCCAAGCTGTCATAATAAGCATGTGGAGAGCCACCAAATTACACCCAAGAAAGATTAAATCACTTAATCAACACACAACACATGATGACAAAAACATACATGGATTGAATTTGTTTTCTTCCAGCACTTAGAATGACATGATGTACAGGAATCTTACATAAAGCTCACCCTGTGCCTCTACTGGCTAATCCATGTGATTCCTTTATGGAAAACCATTAAATCAATATAGATTGGTAGTTTAAACACACTGCACTTGCCAGCTGATATTAGCTGAATGTGGAGGTTAGTATATTATGAATATAATGATTAATTTTCATGGAAGCTGCATCTCCATAAGAACAGATAACAGTAGATAAAATGCTGAAATCAATAAAAAATCTTTCCATAGCTGGATACAGATCACCATCAAGTATCATAAGCCATGTATTAAACATATATACAGTCCTTTGAAATGATAAATATAGAGTTAAGTAAACTGTTACCATAGTAATAATTCTGTGCAGCTTCCAGAGATAACTTTGAAACCCATGAAACTCTGAAGAAAGTGTATTTAACACACTTACACCTAAACCTGTACGTTCAGTGTATATAAATATTCTTCCAGCTACCAACCTCTATTTCTTTCAGTCTTTCTTCTGAATCTATAAGGAGGCAGACTCCATTAATGCTGATGGGTTGAAATAATTAGGGTTTAGTAACTGTCTGCTGAGGATAACCTAGTTTTGCTTATTTGTAAACATTTGTCTAAATAATCCCATCTCCCTTCATGCACTGTCAGCCAAACATAGATATTATTTATGGACACACAAAACAACATATATGCCTTCTTTTAAAGGAAATATACTGTTGCATAAAAAATGTGCAAATTTGATTAAAAAGAAAACACAGGAGATTTTATTAGGAGGAAAAATCAAATAAAGAAATGGAACTGCTATGTAACATTCGAGATTTTTACTTAATGGACTGAGCAGATAAAAGGAAAGGACACTGGGAAAATGTTAAGAAGAAAATGGCTCTTTCGAAATCAATACTAAAAGGAATCTAGATTATGGAGATAACAAGCAAAGATGAGAGCTATAATTATAGAACCAAATATGCTGACTTGAAGGCAAGAAGAGGAGAAGCAGGATAAAAGTACTTTGTTTGTGACCAACTCAACATAAGAGAGGAATTAATAGACATGAACTGAAGTGAGTTCATGGAGAACCTTGAGTTGGATGAAAGATGTGCAGAAAGGAAACAAATGATGAAGAACACCCCTGGGCAGAGATGAAGGCAGGGAAATAAACCCTGGAAATGAGAGAAAAATGAGAGAAAAGAAGAAACAGACAGTGAGACCTGATTCTTAGGAGACTTAAAAAGTGATAGCCTCTCTTAAGTATTTTCTTAAATTGTGATTAGTGCTGCTAGAGAAAACCTATTTTATAAAGTTAAGATGCAGCCATGTAGTAGAAGACATAGGACTTTATAGCAGTTGAACATGATAAATCTGAATATTCATAAAAATAAAAAAAAACTGTGAGAAAAGGTCGGTGTTAGGAAAAAAAAAGGTTTACCAGCTGATCACCAGGTGATGCAGGCACCAGGTCGACACTCTCCAGCTGAGCTGTATGTGTCAGAAGTGCTTGAGGGCTGGACTTCAGGATCTCATCACAAACCTCCACCAGCTGACGGCACTGCAATATTTAATACAACCTGACTTACTTGCTTGCTTTGGAACATGAGTGGCACAAAACCAAAGATATCTCATTCAGTTCACATAAAATCAGCTGAAATTGCTTATAGAAAATAGACACAAGCAAACTCACAACTGAGATGATGTCCTTTTCCTTTTCATAGACAGTGGTGTCCTGTTGGATGAGTAAAACAACGTGGCATAAGCAGCAGTACAATAAAATGACAACACTAGCATCTACATGCTAAGGCTATTGATTTGTGGAAATGGGACGATCTGACTCGAAACCCATATCCTATTTCCTCTTCACAGTGTGAGTCAGGAAGCAAAAGGGCACAGGTCTCCAGAGGCAAAAGGGAGCATCATGCCAGATATTAATTGGTGTTTTTCATGGATTTTGCAGCAAAAAAGCAGGAATACAAAAATAAAACATGCAAGACACATGGAGGAGGTATGACGGGGTTGTAAACATCGTTCTACTTTATTTTATCCAGGCCCTGCCGCATCGTCCAACTTCCACCGAGCTTCAGTCTGTGAACATGCAGTCTGATACCTTGAATTTTTCTTACTAAAGATGGCAAATAGCTCTAGACTGTGATGGTACCTTCACTGCACTAGTCAGGTTTTCATGCTGCAAAGTGGTACCTTTGTTAATACTACACTGCATGTACTCTTTGTCCTTACTTTAATCAGTCAATAAACATTTTTTCAAGAAGTGTGTTGAAGTGTCATGTTCTGAAACTTCAGGCACCCTGAGATTTTTTATTTTTTTTACCAGCTCCTTTATGGTGGTATGATTAGGTGTGAACAGTTCACAGCAGAAAGGTTAACTAATAATTCTTTGGCTTGACATCATTGGATGGTTGTTGAGATGTCACTAGCTATGATCCAGACCATCTTGTTTGGTTGACTGGACCTCAGTTAGTAATGATTGGCTCCAGTTACATATTAAATATGGACAATAATTGTGTACAGTATTGGTAATCTTCCTGCAGGTTTCACTATGATAACTTCAGAACAGCTGCAGAAGCAATGAGGAGGAGGCTTTCAATGGAGGTGGTGATTGAGAATCTTAAAGAGAAAAAGACAGATGTTTATAAAACCTAATTGACCAAGGGCCTTTAGCACTACTCCCCTAAGCTAATTTGCAATGCGCAATGATCTGATGAGTTACATAAAGGATTGCAAAGCGAAACTAATCCCTGTGAAATGTAACAAGGGATCAACATGAACATGGCCGGACTGAGCTAATTAAAGGCCATGACACAAGACTGAAAGGAGGAGTATGTCATGATTACTGGCCACATTTCTGCTTGTGTTTCCAGCTTTTGTGTGTGTGTCGCCCTTCCTGGAATTTGTTTGAGTGTGGATACTCAACAGAACCCCTGATATAATTATATAGACCAAAACAAACTATTAAAAGTTGTGTATAAACATGGATAAAGATGTTTAGATTTTCATCTTGATCCCTGCTCAAGCACTAAAGTAATCTTGTCATGGCGCATTGGCTGTGTGGTGGAGCGACTAATGCAAAGTTAGCTGGTTAGTTAGTCAGACTTGATTTACAGCATAATAATGGTTCAAAATAGAAAATCAAGAAAACCTGACTTGAAAAGGTATAATGCACATTACTTGCAGCGTCTGTCTTGTAGCTAAACTAAAGATATTTTCAGTGCAAACAGAATTGCACTTGAGAATAGATTAAAGGCTATTTTACGCCACTTATAAGAGGCTTTAATGTACCACAGTACCAGAAGAAACCTAAGACAGATAATAAGAGTCTAAGTAAAGAGAATTTACATGTGAATAGACTTGTGGGGCTCTGCATAAATAGTTCACTTTGATCTTTTTTTCTGTTAGCAGGCTAACAAGGCTAATTAGTGCCAAACAAAGTACATATTGTAGCTCAAACTGAGGTTTCCAATATGCTTTTTCATAAGTTTAAGCAACAGTAAAAGTGAAATGTTTACAAAAAAGTTATGACAATTCATCCTGATTAGAGTATGGCTGTCCATGCTAATTCATATCAATTATCCATTATAGATATATTCATATGAATGTGCTTCCTATTGTATGAAAGGCCAGAAATGTGACTAGTTAAGGGCAGAGCACAAATGCTGTCACGCTTTAGAAAATTCAAGTCCAACTACTTGAAAGAGTTAAATGCAATAAAGGAGTGTGTACCACCACTAATACCAGTCAGATTAATTTGGTTCTGATTCACAAAATCTCAATTCAGTTCCATTTCTGACACAATACAAAGTCAATTCTGCTAAAATTAAATGATAGTCTCATTACTAGGCCAATTTAGGCTGGAATTTAATCAGAGGGAAAAGCTAATATGCAGTTCTTAAGGAGACAAATATTTACATATCCAAAAGAAAATGAAAATATCAAAAGAATGATGTTTAGATTTTATGAACTGATGTGATCATTTAAATGAAAAGCCATTTGAAAAGGAAAATGTGGGTTTTTTTGCTGCAGTTTTGTATGAGTTCTTAAGCAGACACATAACTTTGTAACAAGGCTTAAAACAGAGGACAGAAACTGCCTGCACACTTAGCAACACTCCTGTCATTGCATACCATTGCATTCTTCTGCTTTCTGCATATTGAAGCCAAGTTTTCCCGCAACAGCAACTCAATTTGTTTTGCATTTTATTTGAACTCTGGTAAAACCAGAAATTACACATCTATTAGAGGTGGGACACAGGTACTAATCTGTGTTGGAGGGAAAGCAGAAAGCCCACTTCCCCTTGTAGGTTTCAAATGAGAATGAATCACAAATGTACAGATTCCCACATTTTAAAATAATCCATTTTATGTCCAGAGAAGTAAGAAACAAACAAAACTAAATAAATCATGGCTGATTCGAAAAGTCTCACTTCACTCCTATTAGTTCACACCTGTAAAAAAGTTATTTGCATATGCACAGGGGTATGAAATATCTGATGCTTATGAAAGTGAAATGAAATGTGAGACCTCAGATAAGGTCATGTCTGTGGCAGAGACCCGAGGAAAAAGGAGGGGTCTGACACAAGGGAAGAGGTGTGGTACAGAAGTGTTTAGCCCTCAACAGCCTCCAGCATGTTGTTGCTCCACTTGCAAGCCTTTCTATTCATTTTTACCTCAATAAGATTTCAATGAAAATACTTCAGTTGAAAACAAGAGACACATTTTTTAAAGGAGCCGATACTTGAAGCACAAGATTTATAAACCAATGCAATTAATCTACAGTTGATCCACCTTTAAGTTCTACATTTAGTAAAGCAGAATATGGTCCACAAAACTGACATACTCCCACTGATACCGCTCTGGTAGTTTAGTGACCAAAATACGACATTGGAGCAGCTATGTGCCTAAAATACTGTCAATATCATCACCTTGAATATTACTGTAAACTGATCATTTTGGAAAAGGATCAGTTCTGATGAAGCAATAATAAATTTAGAAAAGTTTTTCACCTTTTCAAATGACACCAGTGACAAATGACAGGTGATTTATAGTATTTAGGTATATATTCAGTTAACTTCTACTTTGTTTAGTGTTGTGTTGTATGGTGTTTAACTCGATCAAGGTAGTGAGCTAACTTTGCAGCTAACTTTGCCTGCAAGCCGTTCCTTCAGTAGTTGTCCAGGAAACAAAAGACATGTCATTATGTGGGTGTAACATTCTGAAAAGAAGATGATGAGATTGTGCACAGCCGTGTATGGACACATGTACATAAAAAAAAAAGGACTGAAACTAATACAGGAAAGAAGAACGACGACCAGTAACAGTCATGTATGTTCAAACACACTTGATTTCAGTTGCACTTCAACAGATCTAATTCTCCTTTCTTTCAACTGATATCTACAACTCAATATATAGAGACTTGAAAATATCAAATGTTAATATTGTCTTGTCAAGAACTACTCATATTCTGTCTATCTCTGCTTGCATGTTTATATACTTCCCCAGTAGATATTTCCTCTTGCCATTAGGTCAGATTTGCTATAAAAAGACAGAGAGATATATTTATGCTTGATCACATTAACAAGTGCTGCTCTACATTTGATCTGATGACTTTCCCTCTTCCCTTCCCCAACTTACCACCCTGGACTTCCTTTTTTATTGTCTTAAATAATTCAAGTAATAGTCTGATGGTTTACATAGTTTACCGATCCTCTTGTTAATCTGTCCCGTCTGTATTTGAACCTCTTATGATTTTCTTCTCTCTGCCCTTTTAATAAGTCATCCAGTAGTAGCTCGAAGTCAGTGAACATGTTGATCATTACTAAGTCAAATATGGCTTCTACACAGCAGTTTTGTTGTTAACATTCTCACATATTTGCAATTAAACAACAGCATTATATAACAAAAACTGCACATTTGAAACAAAGAAGCTGTTATATAACTGTCTCAGAAGCCTGTAGCTCTTAAAATAAATGGTAGGCATGATTAAAATCTCTTCTTCACCTTGAGGTTTTATGTCAAAGCAGCAATGAAATGTTGGATTCAATGTAGAGTCAGAATTAAGCTCACATACCTTGAAAAACTATTTCCCAGTTCACTGCAGTCAAATCCGAGTTCACAGTTCACAGAGCCTTTTTCTCTCAGTCCCTGTCTCTGCTTTGACCCTCTTAGACTTCACCAGCTGCAGCTTGGCTGCTTCAAAGCAAACTCAGCCTGTGCTACTGTGAAACTCAGACTTGACAACTTTAGTGTGGGATCCCAACAACACCAGCTGACTACTGACTCTGACTGTCCTCAGGGTGGGAGAAAAAACACACATTAATGCTCAAAACACTCCCAGAGAGACTGGAAATAAGGATCCTTTCTTTTGTGTGAAGGATGTGGTGCAGCTTCTATGGAAGTAGATCCGGAGAAAAGACGTCATGATTAAGCTGTGGCTTCCTGACGGCACATATGTCACGCGGGGGATGACACCAGCTTCAATTAGCCACGAGTGATTTTTAAGCAGTCGCGGCCATGCTGGTCTGTGTTGTGTAGGGAAACACACAAGCTTGTGGAATGTGACTCAGGTGCATCATTCATCCTACAAGAGGATATTACTATGATGACTATAGATGTGGCCTGAACTCTTGTGCATGACAATCTTTTTTCATTCTCTCTTGTCAGCTAAAAAGGTGTGACAGCTGCTCAGCTGCTCAAAACTGACCTTATCACTCATCTGCCAAGAATTTTTAAAGTAATAATTACACCTGTCAAAACATGCAATGTTTAGATTGCACTGATATGAAATTACAATATCCATTTACACTTTGTCAATGAATGGATTTAGTTACTATTTCTAAATGTAGAAACCCAATCAGTGGGTTAAATTTAAGGACAACAATTCATAGCTTTAAAACACCTGCATGGACAAAGTTTAAAAACAGGAACAGTTTGAACAATAGCCCATCATTAATAGTGGTGAGTAACTAAAGCAAGGCGATTTTAATTAATCACTCATTCAGCCTTCTGCCAACAATGAATGAAAACAACAGTCAGCAGTGCCTTCACTAATTCACTGTGTAGGAGCAAAAACATCCTATCTGTCAACAAGCTAAAACACTAAAATCCACACTTCCTTTCTTACTCTCTGTTCCTCCGGATCCATTTGAATAAAGTCCCTGTTTATGTACACTAACCCACAAACCACAACTTTTATTTTTCAGGTAAAAGTCCCATGGGCTTTTGCAAACCCATGGCTTCACTTCATGTTGTCCTTACATGGCCAGTAGCTGGTCATATTCTAAATCCCTTAAGAAACAGATCCTTTCATAGAATTCAGCACTGAATGATTTTCAGCTTAACGAGACAGAAAATACTTGTGTTGTTTTATTCAAATGGCCCCAGCCATTCTAGGAACTCAAGCAAAATCCCAAAAAAGCAAAAGAAGGATGACCTTGTGGAGTATTATCCAATCAAAGAGGTGAGAACAGTACCTGTTGTGCTGGGCAGGAGTCCAGAGCTGGATATATATAAACTCGTCTATACACAGGTTCTCTGTATTGCTTACTGTAATCTTTTAACTGTTTTCTTTTGCCTTCTTCTCTTTTAAACTTCAGACAGTTTATTTGTCTCTAATGTCTCAACTGCTTCAGAGTTAATAGCTTTTCTCTGCCCGTTGCTCTCTGCAGTGTTCACTCCCTCAAGAGCCAAAAGTCATTTAACAGTGGCAGTGCAATCCTTCTCTCAGTCTCCTCCCTCTTTCTCTGCCTTCCTCTTTGCTTCCCACTCTACCCTTCCCTCCCTCCCTCCCTCCCTCCCTCCCCCAGCCAGCTCAACATATCCAGGCCTGTCCTCTCTGTTACAGTACCTGTGAACACTTTTCACCCACTTTACATGCATCCTGTTATAAATATTCCTCCTTCCTCCCACCTCTTTCAAACACCGCACAGAACTAAGATGGGATAAACACAAATAAAACCCATCCAGATATGTTGGCAGCCCCTAACAACCAAAGCTTCCTCAAGGTACAACTGCCTCCAAATATGCCAGGAATGTACAGATAAAAAATGCATTGCTCGAGCTTAGCTGAGGAACAGGGAGTTCTTATGTGCTTCTGTGTTTCTTGTTCAATTTTAGTGGCTGCTTTAAAAAGAAATGGGCATGCACACAACAGGTTGTACTTCTGCTTTGGAAGGTTAGTGTGCCTGACATCACAACGAGAAACATGGTTTACTCATGTGTGCTTCCTCTGACGATTAAACAACTCATTTTTTCAACATCTTGTGCTATTAAATGTGTCGAACTCTCACACAATGGCGGTTTTCTAATTCTACATTTTGCAGAGATGAAAATAGACACAACAGATGGACAGATTTGTGCATGTCAGAATATAATGAGATAAATGGGAGTCACACGACAAGACAACAACCAATCTTTTATGTACTTAATTGAAATGAACAGACCTACCTTGTGTACAATGTCTCCCAGTTCTCTGCAGTAACTGAATATGTTCTTGGTAGCAGTGTATCCACTGAGCTGCGAAAACTGATATCTGGAAGACACAGATTATACTACAAATAGGTTTGGATAGAAAAGAATAGAAAGGACTTGACCACAATGTAACTCGAAGTGAACAAAGACTAAATAGGGATCTTGGATCCTCAGACAAAATGAGAGAGCAAACAGAGATGGGAGGAGTAACTCGTGCACAAAAAAACATTCTTCAGTAACGACAACACCTTTAAATGGCAATGCAGCTGATGTAGTTACGACTATGATATTTGCGAAATGAATCAGAATTCCAAACACTGCATGTATAACTTCCTCTTTACAAACCTGTTGAGCAGAGAGAAGAGGCCTTTGGCTGATGTGATGAGTTCAACTAATATCTGCAGAATGCCAGCTGGCAGCTTGGTGGTGGTGCGTCCGTCGTAACTGTTGAGGCGCCAGCGGTTCTGGATGCCCATCTGCAAGGTGTGGGCAACAGAGCGCAGCTTCTCTGTCAGACCTTGTAGGTTCTCTCCTCCTATGCCATAAGTCTGGAGAGAACACACACCCAAACACACACTTAAATGATAAATTGTCGTTCACACTTTCTTACTTTACAATTAACCCAACAGAAGGGCCTCATATCACTGATTTGATGTTGGTCAAGTTACTATTGTATGTTGAACAGCAACCTTCATTCCTATGTAACTTTTCCCACATTTAAGTTTGAATAAAGCCTTTGAAAGCCATAAAAAAACATTCTCCATCATGGCATTGCAACATAACTTGGGATTTTTTATAAAATGACAAAAAATACTTTCAAGAATTGAACATACAGACTGGTTTAACTGCTGATGCTGACAGTTTTTTTTTGTTTGTTTTTTTTAAGTTAACCTTTAAGCAAATTTATGGTTTACAAATAGACAAAAAAAAAGTCATGGTACAGATTTAGACAATGTAAATCAAATCCTTACTGACTGAGAAGATTTGATTCATATAGCCTTTATTTTGACTTATTCAAATTGCCTCATCCAAAAGGTTAAGTATGGTGGTCTAAAAAAAGCACATCTTTCCAGTGTACCCAACCAGCCACTATTAAGCAGTTATAAATAAATTGTGCTTCATGGTAATGCCATGAAGTAAACAAACAAAATCTGCACCATCAACAAGATGTTGGAGTTCAAACTGATCTCAACTCTGATTGTATAATAGTTGCCTTGGTCCACAAAACAAAGTGTTGCCGTTTGACAATATAAACTTAAAAACTGTCCAGATGACTGTTTTTCCTTTTTAGTCAGGGAAGATGCAGTTTATGCTTTGCTAAAGGACTAATTCAACATGACACATCATTTTACATCATCACTATGTGGTGTTTTGTCATGACACTGACGTTTGACAGCTTATTTGTTTGTCCACGAATACTTAAAAGGAGGAAGAAGGGGTTGATGGGGGAGTTAGAAACTATACTGCTGTGCCACAGACTGCAGGTTCAAAACATCCACTTTGCTCTCCAGAGTCCTTGTACTTTTCAAGTTTTCACGACAGATTGGGACGCTAAATTTTGGTGATGTGGACATGCACATGTAAACTTTAATCCTGTGAAACTTGGCTGTTCATCTTATTCCACAGACATGCTTGTTTGAAACGTGTTTCTTTAAACTATGCAGATCTCTTACATGCACAGAATACTATATGATACACTGAAGAGCATGTACAAACCCAAACAGTAGGATATTAATTTTGTAAACGTCCAATGAGAAGGGTGTGGTAACTTCCAGGACCACACATTGCAGGTTTCAACCAAATGAATACCCAATCATGAAAAGCCTTCACATCACCCTCCCATATGTAGCATGTAGAAAATAACTACAGTGGCTCCAATTAATGCAACAACATGAATAGTCACAATAGATTTTCTGTGGTTTGTCCCTTGTGAACCACTGTGGTGCAATGTGGCAAAGGGGCAAGAGAGATGACTCAATTCATCTTTGGATATACATCTTAAGATGATGACAGCACACTGAACCTTGTTTTCATAAAACAAAAAAATAGTTATGAATTTCATATTATCCTAATAAAGCTCAAATGAAAGCTGAATATTGCATTTCTGTCAATATATTAACCAAAAATTTACACATCACAACAGGAATACAGTACGTTAGAAAGAAAACACACAGCGTTCTTACACTAGAATGATGTTCCCTGAGTATTTATCACTTTGCTACCTGTTTTTATTTAGAACACTCTTCATTATCCAAGAGATTTGATTATCAACAATATACATAAAGTCATTTTAAAAATAATGCATTTTATTTATAAAGCACTTACATTGAAGGAACAATCTCAAAGTGCTACAAGAAAAATCTCTAAAAATCAATAAAAAAGTATATAAACAAATAAAACCACAACAACAATAAAACGGTTTAGAATTGGAAAATCTCTTAAAAAAGAAGGTTTTTTGGAGTAATTTACCCTGAAAGAATAATTATTACAAATTAGTGCTGCAACAAGTTGATAATCTCACAGCTAGCAAATCCAAGTGTAGGGACAGATACAGCGATAACCTTAAAGGTCCTTCAACAAGACAGTTTCTCATGCCTCTTTAATATGCCTGCCATCACAATTTTCTGCTCAGCAGCATGGGACATGGCTCTTGAAAGCACAAAAGAAGCTTTTTTTCTGTCCTGACCCACTCATCGTTGGTCAAGCACTTCAGACTGGTCAGGCTTTGTTGGTTTCAGATCATACAGCCGGAACAACAAGCTTGTCAACAAGTGGCCATGAATCCTTTATGGCCTTTTCAATGCTGTATCTATTAATTATGTGACTGTATACTTGAATGAGTTTGATTTGCTCCATGTGAGCATTTGATGGGTGTTTTTTTTTTTTTTTTTTGAATGAGCGATATTGGTGAGGGCGGAGAGGACATGGCAGACATATGCACCCACATGCACACTCCATTCAAGGTAAAAGCTTTCACTGCAGGAATAGTTTACTCACTCACTCATTCATGCAGACTTTGGGTCAGAGCCTTAACATTATTCAACCTGAATTATAGTTATTTCAACAACTCAACTCCTAAACCGCACAACAAGCAGTATAAGCAGTCTTAGCCTGATGCCTACAAGCTGTTACGCCACCAGAGCTGGAATTTTGCCTGGTACTGTCGTGCTCAATCAGTCCTTACACTGAAACAAAGGCCAGTCTGGAAATACACCAATGCCCCCAAACACCATTGCAACTGTCCAAGCCCCTAAAATCTCCTCTCGAAATTGAATAGACAGTGAATATAATTATGCAACAGAAAAACCTGGATCACAGAATCAAAAGGAGAGGGAAAGTGTTTTCGTATTTGACTGAAAACATTCCCAGAAATATGTACAGAGAGCATTAGGGGCAGAAGTTTGTAATCTAAATCTGCTTTAGTTGCAGCTGAGCCATGACTACCCTTTTGATGGTGGCTTTTTGGGTATTTTTTTGTTTGTTTGATTTGTACTATGATATGTGTGAGTGAGAGCAAAGTGGAAAGAACTCAAACTTGCTGTGTGCTGCTAAAGGTACACAGCTTGCATTTTATTGGGGCAGGACTTGTAAGGCAGTACGAGCAGTGATACTGTGTATTCTGGCTTGATTTTCGAAAGGCTATCTAAAATCTGCTGTGCAAACAGGAGCAGAGTCTAAAAATGTTAACAGTGATGGAAAAAAATAGATTTCTGTGCCGCAGTATAAAAAAAATACACAACACCTCTGCAAGAGATGAGGACTGCTCAGAACATAACTGCTCAGAACAAGCTCTATTCACTCATTACTTCCACGGTAACTACAACTAAAAAGCCTTGGACATGTATTGTAAACAGACATGATTGTGTATCCTGACTCACCAGAGAGCAGAGCTTCTCCACAGCCTCCAAAATGAGCTCCTGGTGTCCAATTTTATGGACTCCCAACTTTTCCAGACACTGGGAAGTCAACTGGAGGAGTTCCATACCTGATAAATGCCACTCTAAGACTGGGTACCGATTAAGAGGAGCATCCAGACCTAAGCGCAAAAAGATATAAAAACACAAAAAAGGAAAGCTTTAACCATGCAGAGGGCACAAGCAAAAAATAACCCCTCACAGACAGAATGTCATGCATGTACAGGCATGAAAAATGACTTCTGCTCTGCCTCGTGATGAGCTATTAGGTTTTAAAAAGTCAAGCTGCTACTGTGTAAGGTCTGAATTTGTTATACTGTATTTGCATAATCTATAGCATAAATATAACATTTCTTAACTGTATAAGTCATGACTCACAAAACTACTTAAAACCCAAAACATACTGGATGAAAACAGCCTAAAGTGTGTTTGTTGCTGTGGTTTTATTTACATCAGCAAAATTATGAAACCTGCTCTGTCATATATTATTCTAGTAAAAATAGATTAATTATGAAGGAAAGAAATGGAAACAAAATGTTCTTTAGGTATCAGCTTTGGAAAAAAACTTAAAATTTACCTTTATAATAATTGTTATATAAATTACGCATCATTTAGCCTGTGTAATAAATAAACTATTTGACTAACTCATGTCTAATAACATTAAGTAGTCCTACTAAGTATTACATTTTTGGGAGTACAATCTTAGAAAGGAAAATGAGCTTGAAAGAATCTTAAACTTTGTATAATTTATGCAAAAAGTAGCTTATCTCAAAGTTGACATCAGTACCTACATGTTTGTTACTTTTTTTTTTGCAGTAACAGGAATAGAACTATAATGATCACTGTTTGATTTAGCGGTAAAAAAAAAAATCTCATTTGTCAGTTTTGGGGAAACGAGTCATAAAGCAATCTGTCCAGCGTAAGAAATCCTGACAGTGAAACAGACCGCCATATACACCGTTTCAGAGGTTTCAACTACAGCTGTTGTTGACACCGTTCAGAAACACATTGTTGCGGTTTCTCTCTCACTGAAAGGTCACTTCCTCATTCCACCTCCACCTTTCACTTCCAATAGGATTTACGTGTTGTTTCTATTTTTGACTTAACCGTCTAAGATAATGTCCTCGTGAGGGGATAAAGTTGTAGGAGGGAGGGTGTGAAAGGAACTTGCAGTTATGTTGCTCACCTTGGAGCCACTCGGCGACTCTTTCCTCGCTCCACGAAGTTATAGGCTCCATGCTCGGAGTCCTGCTGCAGTCGCTCGTTCAGTTCCAGGCTGTCTTGGCCGACTTCTATCTGTCCGTGCTGTTAGAAGAAGGAAAAGCTGGACCTGATTTGGAATCGGACGATGACGAGCGGCACTCCTTCCCACAGGTACAGGTAGAGTCCCCCCCTTCCACCCCCACCACCTGTTGTCAGCCAATAGCACGGAACTATCGAGCTCTATGGAGCAAGGACCCCACCCTCCTTTACCTCCCACCTTCTTACTTACCTGAAGGAATACTGTGCCTGAGAGTTGCTGCAGCTTTAAGGCTTCATAACTTTCCTCATATGTGCTTTCATGCTCATTTCGTACAGCTTAAAAAAACCCAGCAGTGAGGCACGGTGTGGACGCAGGAACATATAATATTATACAACAACTCGATAACAAAGCTGTGAATGATCACAATCAGCCCTGTAATCTCCCTTACTTCCCACTTTCCTCCCTGTGGTCTGCAGTCGTTTGAAGCTACATTATAATCCAATCAATATGCTTTTAGATGAGAATATAACTCAATAACTCACAAATCAGCTGATGCTAGAATTCATGAATTGTCATCATATAATCCAAAAGGAACAGCCGACATAATCCTCTTTACCAAGTCCAGACTGCTTTCCAGGGATCCTCCCAGAAATTACTTCTTTATTTATCCTTTGAACTCTGTTGACTCTCAGGCTCTAAGACAAGAAAGCATTACTATAAATGTAGTAATATTTCATTAAAGCCCAGTATGTTTACAGTATGACAGCATTTCTGCTTGCTGAATTATTTACAGTATCAAGATTATACCAGAGGAGCATGCACCATGAGGAATTTAGCAATGAATACATTTTCTACACCCCTTTTTGATAATATAAAAAAAAATTGATTTCTTTGATGTTTGTGCTTTGCAGTTGTCTATTATAACAATTAGTCAGTATCTTGGGATCGAAAGTACCATATAATTCAAAATAATGCATGAGATCCCTCAAGGAGTCAAAACAGTGTTTTATGAGGTTAATCTGAATGATATTTTTGAATCACTGTGTTCTCCATTCACGCTCGTGTTTTCAGGTCTAACACCTTTTGTGAATGGATCTCTGCTGCCAGCTCTGAGCAACTCTAGGAGCTCTTTGTTAATGTCTAAATTTAACTTCAGCTCCGTACGAATACTGCTGCTGAATGTTTCACAGCAGTAAAGGGCACCACCTGATCAAAAAGCTATATTCATCAAAGAGCTGCCCTCTGATATTTGGCACCCCCTGCTGTTTCTCTCTTTGAACCAAGAGAAAGAAAGAGTGGTGGGGGGGAGAAGTCGAATTCATGTGTCAGCAAGCAAAATGACATGTGCTTCTCACTATAATTTCTCTCTACATGTGGTTATATAAGATGACCAGTTTACACTAGTTTACTATATGAAGGTTATTGTTGCTGAGATAAAACTAAAAGCAAAACTGTACATCACAAAGGCTACAGCCAATTTATTGTAAAGATCTTAGACTGCAGCTGTAGAATGGAGATGTGGAAATGTCAATATCAATGCTGACTGAATTGCTATTGATCTTCTGTTGAACTAAGATCTTCTCTGCTAAAAGTGTGGGAGGAGAGCAACTGAACCAGTGTGTGAGACCTCACTCCACTAACCTGACAACTCGACACTTGATCTCAGATAATGGAAAATCAGTGAATTGCAAAATTCTTGCTCA
>JBBBVU010000021.1:15233550-15243568 GCA_037177055.1 Atherinosoma microstoma | reverse complement strand
TGACTTTTAATGTTCCAATACTTTTTTAAGGGTTGGTGTGTACTTTAGAGAAAATCAGTGACATGATGATGTGTTTCTGTTGTTTGTTTGTGCTGAGATTGGTTTCAGAGGGGCTGTCTCATAGAGATAATGTGCCCGTTCCGCCTTTTTGCCAAGCCCAAATACCTGAGATACAAATTCAAGCCTCAACATGCTGTTTTTACTTGCCAACGCAAAAAGCCAGAGTTATATGCTTATGTGGAGATTGTATCCGTTTGGGTGCATTACAACAGATGACCTAATGTTGGTGACAAAGACATACAATGTGAAAACTGTGATTACAATGTAAGCCTATTGTTTGTCTCCCTGGTCTCACACTTTTTTATTTTTATGACCAATCAATATCACCATCAGAGTTCATCTGCAGCTAGCCTGTCACGTTAGCCATTTCTCTGATGGATGACAATTCCCTTGATGGTTGAAATACAATAACACTGTTTGTGCATCATCTCTTTATGGTCCACAGCCAGAAGGACGTCTGAATAATTACATTGCCATCTTCTTTTTCTATAGTCAGTCAGCAGAGGTTGGATAATTACCCTGGCTTCTCTGTTGAACAGCTAATTAATTTGTTCTCTGTTGATCTACTTGCACGGCGGACGTTCACTCAGTTCAGTAAAATGGAAATTATTAACAAAAGGTCTGAAAGTGCTTCTACAGAAAGCTGACACACCCAGGATGTTGCATTTACAACTTACATTAGATATACTTCAACAAAATATAGTTCCTCTCGTTGGTGGTGGAAAGTGCAGTATTATTTGTTAGAATTACCTTACACTTTTAAATAAACAACTTATTTTCAAGTATATGACATGTACTTCTAACATATAAAAGCATAAGAATATACTGTGTTTCTTCCTCGAGCAGCATAGAGTAGGGTGGATAACTCTGTGGCTTCATTATGAAGGTAGTTTCCCTGTTCATAGAGTTTCCATCTTATGTAAATTGACTTGCATTCATCGAAGTTAGTCATCTAATTAAGTAAGTAAATCCAACGGCTACTATTATAAATCATATTTGAAAAGCATAATGTTATCATGGAGAGGAAAATGAACATTAATCCGCAGATTTGGAGATGATTTATGAGAAGAAAAGAAACATTTCCGTAGAAATAAACACATAGAATATCTGCAATAATTTATCAAAAAGAAGAGAAGTGAGCCAGTGGAAATAGCATATCAGAAAAAAGCAAAAATAATAATCAAAACTGACAGCCACGTCAGGTATGGATTGACGTGTATTTGCATTTTATTTCCATCGGTTACAGGAAACAACATATTATGATTACTTGTTTTTCCTTCTGCATACTCAGCATTACTCACTCTCTTATACCACTGTGGTTCCCACTCTTGCAGAAAATTAGATTAAATATCAGTGTCATCTTTGCCTCAGATTTTCTGATTTGCAAGCACTTGTCATCCATTTTGCCTCAGCTCTGCTAATGTCCCTAACATCTCCTCAGTAAACACATTTCAGCTATGTGACATTAAACAAACACATCTGGGTGGAGTCTTGCTTTATTGTACATGTATGTGAAGCCAAACTGAGTCATTTTCCCATGATGCTTCATTTCAGGCTGAGGGTGGGGGTAGGGAATCCCTGAAGTGGCAGGGAGAGGGAGACCTCTGAGTCACTATGAGTATCACCAACAGAGGAAAAGATTATTTAAAGTTGCTGAGTTTTCCCACCATTCTTACTCCTTGTCATAACTTGCTGCCCTTCTTGATGAACTTTTCTTTATTTCTCTCTATAAATTACCTTTATCATACCCTCATTTTCATTGCAGGTTCACAATAAAAGCCTGAAATCCATCAGATTATACAGAGGGAGCCATCAACATTTAAAATCAGTCTTCTGGTATCCTTGGTGGTGATGAAAGGGGAGGGAATAGAAATTATTCTGCATATAATGGACAAAGAAAAGTGAGAGGCAATAATAAAAAGAGAGGTGACCGTCAATCATAAGGTTGCACTAAATAATAAACACCAGCATAGTGTAATGAGGTGCTATGAGTGTCCTGCAGCTGCTTATCAATCATGAAGACAAACTGATAGGTTTATATGAGCTTTGGAAATGCTGAAACTGCAAATTACATGCAACTTGAGCATGATTTGTAATCATTCGATGAAAGCAAGAAGGCTAATCTCACCTCCTGACCGCTCTTTGATGGCATGGCTTTATCAGAAGATGAATTTACTGAAATGAAAATAAAATAAACATGCTGCTTCTTTTTTATTTACTGGCTTCCTTCTCAGTCCTCTGTGCGTGGGCATTCAGACATGAATGAATGTGATAGTGTTTCTCCAAAGTGAAAAGACAAGGTGTTGCAAAGCAGCGTGAATTTAGAGAAGAAGAAAAAAACACACAGAAGATGATGTATTTATACAATCAAAGAAGGGTTAGGGTTACTACTGTAAGTTCAGTCAGGCATAGCCAGCTTGGCTTGATAAACGGAGGAGGCATCATTTTACATAACACATCTAGACAGTGCATCCATCAAAGGAGCCAAATCATAAACTATTTTCCATTCCATTAAATTTTCAGTGTTTTTGTCTGTGGACCATCTTCATCTGAATTTGAATCAAAAATTTATCAGATCCACAAAGAAAGGCAGTTGTATGCCCTCCAGTTGCCAATAGTAACCAACACTGGCCAAGAGCAGAATCCACTCGGCAGTGAATGAAGCAGAGAAGTGATGCGTGTGGATGGGATGCATTATGTTACTGAAGATTACACGAACCTTCATGAGAGCTATTGTCAATGAAAAGAGTGCTGCATCAGTGTGATATCTGGACAGAACAGCACCAATCATGACCTAATCTTTCTACCAGAGTAGCCTTTTTGCTCATCTTGTGTCCTTTACATCACAGTTATTGTGTAATCAAAAATGTTATATAATTTTGGCAACAGTGTGTGTCATTTTTAGACTGGAGGCAGTGGATATTTGGGTCTAAAGGCAACATGAACTACACATTTCTTGAGAAAATCAAAAACAGGGAGAGAGAGGAAAAGTCTGTATCAGTTTACAGGAAACTTGACATAAGTCCCTGTTTCTCCTGAGCTTTTTTATTGCTGATGATTGACAGGCTTTGCCATAGAAGTTGGGGATCCGATGCACCTTCTGCTGCACCAACAAGCATCAAAAAGAGCAGGCTGTTCTGGAGACTCCTAGTTGCATTACGTATTTGCAGTTTAACTCTCCACCGGATGATGGCGCGATCGGACCTGGGCGGAACAAGCAGGAAAGGGGGCTGGATAAAATCCTGTTGAAGTCTGCCAATGACAACTCGAGTTTGGAGCCTGCTCGTACTACAGACAGAACCACACTGGTCTCTGCACTCACGGTGTAGCCTACTACTGGGAAGCTGGCGGACAGAGGGAAGACTTCCCTTTTCTGACCGGGACAAATCACAAGAACATTGGAGGGAAGATCTGAGACGACGTCGACTGCAGACAGCGCAGGCACAGGCTAATTCCTAAATGTGGCTTTAGACTCTTGTTCAGCCCTGTTAATTAAAGCAGCTTGGATCTTACTGCTGGCCACTGCGCTCCTCTCTCCCGCTTCTCTAACCCAAAGCCCGAACTGCAAACGTGCTTACCTGTTCGGTGTTTGCGGTCTTCTCAGGATTACTACGCTCAGCAAATAACGCTCAAGAGGCCAACCAACGCCAAAATCAAATCAAGGGATTACTAGTTATTGGCTGCAGCGTCCATATGCGCGTCCTTCCCTCTGTGTTGGAGAGCAAAGTGCTGATAAATCTGTTCTGACTGGACTTGGGACCTGAGCGAGGAGCTTCTCAAAAGCTGCTCTGGAAAGACCAGATTTACACTTGAGCAAGCTGAGGGGAAACTGAAAATCCATCCAACATGCCTCTTGCACAAATCGCGGAGCCATGGCCCACAATGGAACTAGTGCAGCTAGAAACAGAGGTAAACAGAGGTGCATGTGTCCATTTGGACTTTTTTTTAAATTTTATTTTATTATTTTTGCATTGTGTCGTTTGGCCAATTTTAGTTCAGTCCTATCGAATGTGTTCATTTAACGCAAAGTAATTGAAATAGCTCGTTTTTATGAAGCTACATCCCAACATCCGAGCTTTTCTGCAGTCACCTCAGTCCACCTTTGTGAGTAAAGTTACTTGCAGTGATTGAATAGGCGCACTTTGGCAGCTTAGCTGGGTGTGTATGTGTGACCTGTAAATAAGTTTTACTTTGGGTGACTCTGGGTGTCACAAATAAGAATAAAATAATCATTTTTCCAAAGGACACTTTTATTTCAAACACACTTATGTGTCTAGAGCTTTAAAGTAAACCTAAAAGTAGCTTAAGGAGTTCTGTATGATATAAATTGCTTTCTTATTTATCATTGAAACTCTCTACAGCTGAATTTCAAAGCTAAAAACCTCAGAAGTCCAGTCCATCATCCATCTAATATACACCCTCATAATCACTTTCTGCCCCTTCACTCACCTGTCAAAGGGTTTCTAGGTTGTTTTTTGTGGTATCATTAAGAATAAGTTCAGGGATGAGGTCTGTTATGTTTGTTTGTTTTTTTTGTCTTTGTTTCTTATAATGAATTACAGTCTCAGCATTTGTATTGCTTTTATCCAAACACTGATGACCCTACAGCAGATACAAGATCTGACTGTTGAGCATGGATTTTCACAAATATTGAATGCTTAGCAATTGTCTCATAATGCACTCCTGAACTTGCAGAAGTTAGAGTGAGAGATTAAAGCTGTGATGTTGTCCAGACCTCTGTTATGTGAAGCATCATCATTATTCATGAACTCTTCAGCTGCTCTCTGAACAGGCTGATTGCTTCTTCATGAATATGCACCCAACGCATTAAGGTTATGATGAGCACATCCGGGTGTGGAAGCAACCAGTGGACCTCTAATTCTCTGAGGCTATCAAGCGAATTTGCTCCTTTTTAATTAATGTGCCAATTAAGCGGGTGAGGCGACTATGTGATAGCCATGTTTTAGTGCGTCTGATCTCGCTAATGAATAGTTCTGTGCACCACATTGAAGATGTCTTCAATCAGTTTAGCAGGGGATCAGTATGATCCATGAATGAAGCTCATTTCTTTATCTCCCGGCCCAGATAATTGTGGTGATTTCATTAGAGGGGGATTTAAGTGAGGAGTTGTAATTTTGGTGTCATTTCCAAAGCATTTAAAGTTGAGCTGTAATTCATGAAATACACAAAATAAGTTCAAGATTATTAATGAATCAAACTATACAATGAATATAAAAAGTGGTAAGTAATTTAACAGATGCAAAAATGCTTGATCAATGAGTGAGAAAACCTGCACAAAATTTAGAAATGTTAGATATTGGGAGATTTCTAACCAGTGTTACCCATACATGGGCATAGTCTTCACAAACGACTCTATTTACAGCATTCTGCAGCATGTTAGCTGGGTGAGTAGCATGGTGCAGCTGAACAGATGGTGGTGCAGAGTCTGTGAAGAGCGCTAAGTTTGAGACTGTGAAAATGTCATGCTTTTGGCATGTGCAAGAGTTACAACTCTATTATCCATATTTGTGCAGTTCTTCATGAAAAAATATTACATTTGTTTTCTGGTTTCACAGCATTGGTAAAAAAAAAAAGTGAGTTTCTGTAATGAATTGGATCACACAATACACAGCCAGTACAAATGGGATTTTTGCCATTTGTCTCTGTCACCGGCCTACTAGCCAGCTGCACACTTTGCTTCCCGATGGCAGCGAGAGACAGCTCAGGGCTCAGATGAATTGTGCAGTGAACATGCTGGGGAGAGTGAAAAGGGAGGCTGTGGCATGGAAGGGTCCATGTAGTCATACGGACAGATGGAACAGACAGTGACACACTTTAGATGGTTTGGAGAGCAGAAGATGGAGGATGAAAGCCCACCATGTAGCCTAAAAACAACCATTCTTGGTGACTTTTAAACAGTAAAAAATGACGTGCTGTGATACGTCAGCAAATGCAAAGTCTGTTTTCTAGTACCTCAGTATGTGAGTGCTTGTGTTCAGAAACCAAATGGGTATCGAAAATTGGAATCAATTCTGCTTTTGTGTTTAATGGTGCAGCACAGCAAGCAAATGAAAAGGTAAAAAAAAAAAGGTTCTTTGCCCTTAAGCCCTCTCATTCATCACTGACCCACAACTGTTGTGGATGAACATATTCTCTGTGAATCATCTCTGATAAATGCACTTCAGCAATTATTCTCTTCCTGTCCCAGCTGAGTCACCACCACCAGCATCAGTTACCCTCATTGCCAGGTTAAGGCAGGCCCTCAAATGTTTCATTTTGATATTGGTACCTCTTAGAGATACCAGTATGAAGCCACATCCATTCATTTGAAACACAGGTTGAATTAACATATTTATTGGTGAATTTACTGTCAGACTTTTTCAGTGCCAAATCTGCATTTTTACTTTACTGCTACTTATATCTATTGTCAAGGGACATGATGTCACAGTATGCATCCGCTAAGTATTGACAAAATTTCAAAACCCATTTAAAATGTTGTTCCTAGTCTGGATTTAGAGGCATTTTAGTCCAAATTGGAATCCTAATGTCCCAGCTGAGGTTTCTAAATATTAGTTTAAAGTACACATATGTGATTCATAAATGTTCAAAATTGTTTTAGCAGGACATTGTGAGCACCAGTTTATGATGCAGGGTGGCACCGTTTCACAGTTGAATTAGGTGAATTTCTAGATCTAGATGAGCGGCTCTCAGATGTGGGTGGTTGATTTGGCTTTAGATGCTCAATCGTGATGTGAGTGACATTTATATACTGTATTTGGCTGGGTTTCCTCTCTTGAAGCCAGCCTCCAGCAGATCAATGGCCCTCTTCATCAGTGTTTCATTGAGCTGTGGCTTTGTGCAAACATCTGAGATAGACTTCACTCTGTGGCCATTTGATAGCCATGGTCCACACAATTTCTTGGAGTGGTCAAAGGGTTTGCCAGCTTACTTGAGGATTTAGCAATGCTCAACTTTGGATAAAACATCAATTGTTTTGTGTAACAAATCAGTTAAATGGAACAGGGATGTCTTCGTACTTTTGCTGCAGTGAAGAAGTAAAAATATTTGTTTTAATGTATTATTTCTTTAGATTTAAACTAATAACAGTGCATTTTTAAGGCCTGTGAGTATACTTTACATAACGTCCTGCTTATTCAAAATACAGAATTAATTCTGCTCTCTTGATCTTGGGATCAGACGGATCACAACGAAAGGTAAAAGTGTTTGTATTTGCGCAGCAGGACTGCACAAGCCAAGAAGGTGAAGGGGAAAGTAGGGTTAATAGTTGGAATGTGTGCCATGTTTGCTCCCCAGGCGTGGTCAGCGTGCTTGAGCATACGTGCAATTGTATTCCCACTTCGCTGCAGCAAATCTGGGTGTGCACCAGTCTCTGATCACCTGAGCAGGGCTGTGGGGGTGGAGGAGGGATGGCTGGGCATGTGATAACACAACTCACTACCTGACAAAGTGAACTTCGTATAAGGTGGTGGCGTTTAGACATGGTTCGTCTCTTCACTTTCTTGGTTGCTGGTGTTTAGGAGAAACCATTCAGTAAACACCCCCCCACCCCCAAGAAAAAAAAAAAGTGTTTTCCTTTTTTGGGCATGGAGCAGAGGCTGTCAATCCTGGCTCACAGAGGAGATTACAAAAAATTATGTCATATATTATTACAGGCAGAGAGAAAAAAAACAGTGGTTTTTGTATTTCTTGGTTGCTTAGTTACAAAGCAGTGCCACTCATCATGCTGTTAAAACACAGATTCATCTTTCAAACACACACAAAGTGTTGATGCTTCTGAGAGTGTGTTGTTTGTCTGATCATGTAGGAGTTTTGGGCTTTTGTCTTGTCTGGCTCAGGTTTGCTTAATCCTGTCTGCAAATCTGTTGATGTACACATTTTTAGAAATCTTATTTACCTTTGAATGCATTTGACTTTGAGCGTATTTATGCGGTGGCTTGAGGGAGTGTGTGTGCATGCCTTTGCTTTCATTGAGGAAGTCTACTAGGGAGGAAAGCACCATTAACTGGGCCATTTGGATCAGCCGTGCAGAGCTAATGAGGGTGAAATGTGTTGAGCAGTACTGTGAAGGAGATGATGTGGACCACATACACAAATGCGTAGACAATAGATGTTTACTCATAAAATGAGGAAGTCCGGATAAGTGAGGTAGAGGGGCAGGTCAGTCATTGCGGTTCACTCTGCTACTCAACCTGAGTTTCTTTAAATGATTACTCCTTTAAATAAAACTAGAGCATTAATCTTTTCTCCACTGTCAACTGGGTGACTTTTGTTAAATTGTATAGCCTGATTAAAGCCCATTCAGATGTTTCTATATGAAATTAGTCAGATTTATAGCTTTTGGATTTTTGCTGGAGTCAAACTCTGGGGGGAAAATAAGTACATTCAGTTGGCAAACACAAGCCTTGCTACCCAGAGGATGTGTTCTGAGGCATCACAGTCACAGTAAATAAGATCCTCAGTCTGTGTTCTTTTTCTTTTTACTCATCAAAGCTTCTCTCCTGTCTCTGCCTCTCGCTGCATCTTGACACACTTTGTGCCCTTTTTGTTTTAATGTTGGATTGTTAGGGCCGCTCCTTGTCATTGTGCTGACTGCCTGCCTTACTTTGTGCCGTCTGGGAAGAGGAAGAGGACACAGAGGAAGTGAACAAGAAGGGTCGCCCCTCTGTAATGAAAAACAAAGCAAAACCGGAAAGGGGGCAGGGAGGTTATTAAGGTTGTCCTTCCACAAGGCCAAATGGACTGTGGACCATTGAGGGTTTTTCTTTTGATCACTGGAAAGATTTGTGTATTAAATTTATTTCGATCAGCACCATTTATCATTTAAAAAGTAACCAACCAATTTTAAATTGATGTTGTGAGATTGTGGAATTGTTGCATTTTGAAAAAAGTATGATCTGCACCTGTGGTTCTCGAACTTTTTGAGCCTAAACCACTGATATAACATAAATTGGTGTTTGCAACAGCTCCACTCCTTCCTTCTAATTTTTCTGGACACTTATTTATAAAACATGAAAATGTAAGGCTTAAAAATGATCAGGAACTTCATAAGTAAGGAGGATAAAGTGGTTATTGGTGGATTTGGTTCGCTGCTGTAACAAAGCAGCGACATGCCCAAAATCAGCTTCTCTCGTCGAGATAATGCCAGATCTGGATTTTTAATATGGCATGAGTAATAACTTTGTTGTTTATGCATTAATGCGTTAAAAAAATGAATGCATTGATTTCACAGCTTAATCTCTTTGCATTAACGCGTTAATCTTGACAGCTCTAATAAAACCCCAAGTTTATTGATAAATATAGGCCTTTTTTTTGTTGTTGTTTTTTTAACAATGATCTGGCAGGTCAGTCATTGATCTTGGGATTCCCTTAGGGTGAGGACCCCACTTTGGGAAAGGTTGATCTCTACACTGTAGGGTTTTGTAGCTACACTCACTTTTCAGTATTCAGAGGTTGGAGTATTTTAATCTCTCCTGCATTTATTTATTTTTGTTTAAAACTCTAGTGGTACTCAAGCTGGGGTTCATCCTGTTCCATCCCTAAGGTCCTCAATCTGTGCAGGTTATAGATCAGAATCAGACGCACTTTATTAATCCCAGACTGGGAAATAAAAGATAAGATTTGTACATGTCCAAAATCATAAGGGATTTACTGGATTATCAAAAGTCTGAATGAGGATGAAGTGCTTCTGTTTCACACAAAGGTTTATTTCTTGTGTCTTTTATTGAATTGCAGAAAGTGAATCCTCTTAATTAGTGCCTGTACAACTCTTTCCGATCCCCTGACTAATGTGTTTTTGGTTAAAGTGGCATATGTCACAGATGCCTTCATTCTACACTGAGATGCAAGGTCCTGAGTCAAACTATATCCAGCCTTCTGCACAAACTCTAGTGCAGAGTTGGAAAAATTTGGAACTGAGGCAAGGCAAGTTTTTTTGTAT
>JBBBVU010000021.1:15219259-15233450 GCA_037177055.1 Atherinosoma microstoma | reverse complement strand
TGTGTGTGTGTGTGTGTGTGTGTGTGTGTGTGTGTGTGTGTGTGTGTGTGTGTGTGTGTGTGTGTGTGTAATTTTTTTTTTTTTACACTTCTTCACTGATGGTACATGTATCATTGAAATTGCCATATCAGTAACTTCAAAGCAAGTCATGTGACAAAAATAGTTTGTCCTCCCTATGTTTGTGTAATGCAATTTGATCACCTAATCTGACTCAAATCTCATTTTATGTTTAAAGTTTGCTGCCTGAACATGTTGATTTTCACAAAAGGGATTGTTTTATAAATCACAGTCATTACCCTTTCCAACAGTACTCACCTACTGGGGAACGGACAAAGGATGTGCATTTGTGTGTCAGGCTCAGATTATTAGTTTGCCTGCAGAGGAGCAACATGGAATGTTTCCACCCACACAGTCTTGCAAAGACTGTCTAGTATCTGCCACTTACTTCCTTCTTCACACATATGCACACTGACACATGTGATGCATGCACTGTCATACACACTGACTGTTTCTCACATCTGCTTTCTTGACAGAATGGCCAGAGCACAACTGAGGATGGAGTCACAACGTCCGTCAAGGTACGTGGCATATCTGGAACAATGACACACTCACAAATGCAATGACACATTCAGATGAACGCACGCAAATGTTACAAAATATCTGTGCTGCCAAACATCCAGTAAATTAGATTGTGGAGGACTCGACTCCTGTATTGAATCCTCGTCTTCTCTCTGTGCTTTTCTGTGGATGCTTCATCCAAGGGCAAATTTTGTGTTAATCTTCATTTTAAACCATTTTTTTGTCTAGGAAAATAAAGCCATGCTTTCTTTTTGTGTCAGGCTCTGGCAACTTTGTGGCTGCTTTGATTCATTCATGTAGCAATTGCAATGGCAGTCCTCTGAGGGTATTAGCTGGCAGGGGTTTAATGTGTTGAAAATGGTCTGAGTGGGGTCGATCGAGCGGCAGTCCGGCCACTCTGTACAGTAATGTGTCTACATCAATACAAAAAGGCCATAGTGTTACAAATAGTGCATGTCCTCATCTGGTATGCCTATGTTAACACGTCATACAGACAAAAATACACACAAACTCGCACATACAAAAACACATTGAAAATCACTGAGTCAGCCCTCTCCATCCCCTGTTTGGCCCCTCCGCTTCTTTGTCCAGTCCTGAAACCTGATCCTGTTTCCTCCTAAACTCTGTTACCCTCCAATCATGTAGCAGAGGACAAGGAAATGGTTCTTCTCTCATAGCTTCTCCTTTTCTTTTTCTTTTTTTTTTCTGGTTCTGCTATCAAGGGAAGAGTCTCTAAAGAGCATGTCATCTCTTCTTTCAGCTCAGAACAATGGGCTGTGACTGAGGGAGAGCTGAGTGCGCTGGAGGAGACAGAAAGGTTTCAGTCAAAGTAGTTGTCACACAGGAGCCAAACCGGTCAAAGGCATTAATGTTCCATAGCAAGAAAAAATGAAACCACTGATTCGCAGGGACATTTTTCAGTATTTACAGATACAATTGTATGGAAAGTGTAAGGAAAAGACTTTATGAACTATAATAATAACAAATGTAAATACAGTTGCTACTTGTAGAGATTAAATCTACATAAGGTTGGTACTGGTGGTGGGACTACATTGGTTCTCTGATCACAGCATCCTCATCTGATCCTGCTAAGTGCTAATACTTCATTACATCTCAGGCAGTGCTGCGATTATATCCGTTATATTTTGTGCTAATAACATTCGAATAATCTGATTATTTATCTAATCTTTTTAATCAGGATATCCTTGGAGAAGGTTGCTGGACTTTCAGCCTGTAATTCTACAGTAGCTGTGTGAGGTCCTCCTCAGGATGTAGGATCTTTTGACTTGGATAAAATGAAAATTAGTCCCCAGTCTTAAAGTAACCTCTTGTATGTAAAACTCTGAGATGTTTTTGGTCATTGTTGGGGGTGATTTGTAGACCTCATCCCTAGACTTCATGCCGGCAGAGCAGTTGAAACCAGGCGCTACAGCGATCAATACAAAGCTGCTGCTTAAATGCGGGGAATCTGATAATGGCTGCTGTTATCTACTCCAGCCATGGGAGCTACCTGGCTCCAGCAAACCTAATGGGAGGAGCCGAGATAGGGGGAGAGGTCAAAGGCAACAATCAAAACAAGTGAGGACACAGAATGAAGGAGAGTACCTGTCAAACTATTGTCTACATCTGAAAGAAGCTTCAGTTCTCAGTTCCCCTTGTGAAAACTCCATCATGCTATTGAGACATCTTCTTTCTCTCCGTCTCATGTTTTAATGAAGTGAAGGTGACTAAATGGCACCCTGGCTGCTGCAGATGAAAAGGGAAATGACATATTATCAATAACATGCTTAACATACAGATAATAGAGAGGATCTTTCCTATACTCTAACAAATCTCTCAGTAAAGACATTCAGGGAGGGATAGATAGTGTGGTGTAGGCTTGGGCGGTATTCAAATTTTCATACCGTCAAAGCTCCTCCACATTATACGTTATTACCGTGACCTGGGTTTCCATTAAAGAGCAAGAGATTTCTCTTAGCAGAACCACATCCAAACAGCGCCTATGGGATAACGCGCATTGCAAGTTGCAGAAAAACACTGAGCTTAATTCAGCTGCTGTAGCCTACAATTCACTGCAGCAAAAATGAGTTTAAAAAAGCCTGAAACATGTCAGGAGATTTTCAGTTTGTTAATATAGTTTTTATTGGATATATTTGAAAAAGCATTTAGTGAACAGACTTTCTTCTTTCTGAGAAACACCAAAAAAGTCCGCTCATTCCTCCCCATCTCACTACTGGAATACGTTGCTTTCTGAGCTAGATCGTTAGTTGAAGTCCATCACTGCAGATAAAATATTTATCCGATTTATCAGAATTATTTATATGAACTGTGGGAGAAAAAAGTTCCCAACCTGCTGGTTTAAGGCTCTAACATCAACGTGATGACCGACGGATCATCGGAAATTTAACAACAGAACCTCTCCATGTCTCAGCCCAGCATGAAGTACAACTTCTCATAATGAAACCTAGCGCGCTCATTTCACGCTTATACATTCATCTATGAGGCTAGAACTAAAGTCCACAGGGTTTTTCCTTGTGTTGCAGGTTTACGCTTTGTAACAACACAATATCTCCCACATCAGTCATTTACTCTCAGCAACAGGGAGGGGGGGGCTCCGTGTCTCGTAGCATCAACTAGCATAATAAACATGATTGTCGCTCCGTGTTCAGCTTGACAGCAGCATGGAAACGCAGGGTTTACATCAGACTGACAACTTTTCACTGAAACTTACCAAGCTGTTTTTGTTGGCAATAAAATTCTTTCCATTAATATTTGTCACCCTTTTCTGTCCAACATCCCTGTCTTCTGCATGAAATCAGCGTGAACCTAGCGGTCTCAGACGGTAACAATCTTCCTGAATTAAAAGGTCTGTTGTTTGCGTTTAGTTTTTTCCAGAGCAGAAGTTTACCTCTGCCGTTATAGAAACCAACAACCTCATGTCCTCCCTGGGTTCCTTGATATTGTTAAGAAATAAGCATTTTCAGGCAGAAAATGACCAGGGGAGGGGACCAATCATTACGGGAGGAACCGCATAGATGGCGGACGGTCTACTTCTGGTGTTTGCGCGGATTAGTCTATAAGTGCATTGCATTTTTTTTACTGACTGTATTAAAACTGATACCCTTGCTATTTTTAAGACCCCACAGTATACCTTAATATCTTTATTACCGCCCAACCCCAGTGTGGTATATGCGAGGCTGAGGTGAAAAGTTCTGGCTCAAAGTATGAAAGGAAAAGTTGGCTGATACAACAAAATAATGCATTAACACTTTTATCTTATTATTGATAACTTGCATCCAGTGGTACCCAGGCAAGGGATCAGAACCCCCATATGAGCTGGGAAATATGAATTATATACACCCTTAGTAACAATTGAGATTCTCGAGTGACACTACAGTAGTTAACAACAATCAGCATCTGGTTCTTACGGGATGCACAAACGGCAGTGCACAGTCACCTGAGATGCCACTCAACCGATGTCTCACCACAGGGAGATGATATTACCCAGCAATTTACTCCCTGGCAGAATGCCAGTGTTTCACTGATCTGCTCCCACACAAGAAATATGGCATTTGGCCTATGTCTAGAGATGGACCACTTTAGCCTCATTGCCCTTGATGAAACCTTGGAAGAACAAGCCGTTAAAAAGCTGAAACAATGGATACGAAATCTCAGTTTGAGAGAGGGTAGCGAAAGAAAAGTGTGCTCTGGTAAATTGAATCACATGAGATTGTCTGTCTGTGCTTTTCGAGATATAAGATCTCCTGTTTAAAACAGAGCTGTCAAAAGGAAGTGCCTCCGAGCATAAAATTTACACGTTATTGAATAGGGAAGCAATAAAAAATAATTTTTCAGGGATTTGATACAAATCCCTGAAAAACAGAATGACAGATTATCAAATGAGTAATTTTATCGTGCTCTGGTTTCTGCTTCTTGGATGTAAGGATTTGTTGCTTTTCACTCTCCAAATTGAATCTAACAAAGCAATACATCAGCCCTGGATAGTTGCGATGTCCATTATCTGAAAATCATTGAAAATGGTTGGTGCTCTGCAACCTTTGATGCATCATGTTCCACTGATTCATGGGTGCGAAGACAGATTTGTTCATGTAAGGGATGATGAATAAATTGAATTGACATTATCTTGGGAGATGAGCATGCACATTAAAAACATTATAAAAGACGGTCTGACACATGCCATGCATAAAAACATGTTCACAGTGATTTATTTCATTTTATTATTCAGTGGGCTTTGAGTGGTGGAACTCTGTGTAATATTTAGCAGAGTACTTATCAAAGCAGAAAGATTGTGGAAGCTATATCACTAAAATGTACTGATATTTTTGTTAACTCGTGTCTAATGGCCATTGCGATACTAAACTAAAATCAGTTTTGCTGGGATCATACCAGTCATACCATCTGTTGAAATATTGTATGCAGATAAGTGATTTGAAAGGAGGGGATGCAACTCTACTTAGCAAAATTACAAAAATGCATTATCTTTGTTAAGCTGCCACCACTGTTTGTTTTTTTTTTGGGGGGGGGGGAGATTCCAAATGGGAGCATGTGAGTGTTTCCATTGGGACATCCATCCAAATGTAAATTATCTTTTTGTTCATACACAAGATAATATATGGAGAGTTACATATGCATCACCAGTAAATAGAAGCAATAGTCACAAAGCATTTCCACATGAATAATGCAAAGAGAGCTCAAGTTATTGGGACATTACAGCTGTGTAGCCTTAAGAAACAAGTTATCAGTAAAGCTTTCAATTTGCAACATCATTATTTTCACACATGGGCCAGATTTTTATCCTTTTGAGAATGTGGGAATCAAAGCTAAAGGTGTTCCTACATTTAATAAAGCACCTTATGTTTTAGGAAAGAATGATGGAGTGGTTACATGAGTGAAGGAAAGGGATTGGGTAGGAACCTTACAGTCATTGGCAGGACTAGCTACTGGTGGTGGATAAGCAGAGATGAGATGAGATGAGACTCCTCTAGTAACAGAAAGAGATGGACATTGGGGAGGAGGCAGGTTGTATAAAAGTCAGCCTGGAAGCTTGAAAAACGGAAGTGTAAAAGCATGGCAGGATGAAAAGCGTAAACACCATTGAGTGAGGGGAAAAGGTCTTTATCCAACGTTCACATAACAGTGACCTGTAATTGCAGAAATCTCCAGCCCTTCAAGTTTATTACAAAATACTGCATTATTATGTTATTATTGCACTTCAAGGAGTTGCAATATTGCTTCAGTGCATTGAGAGTTGTTTGTCATGGTTTGATCAAGGAAAGTGATGAAGCAAAAGCAGCCAGGGTTCTAACTGGATAATAAATGATTTTCTGTGTTCGTATAAATGCAGAACACAGATTTTGTGTTCATTATAGATGTAAAAGTCAGATCACAAGTCCATAACAAGAACTGAAAATGAAAGATTAGAAAATTTTGTTCAGCATTGTTGTGCATGATGTTGGCAGTGTTTTGTTAATATAACATATAGTTTAAACCTTTGTGTCTGCTCTGTAATACATAGAGATGTAGACAACTTATAATGTGTTTTTAAATCCTCTTATGTCTAATTTTTGCACTTTAGTATGAACTCCCATTTTACCAAGCCTGAGGGTAGAAAGCAGAACAAGGTAATACCTTTTCCATTGGTGACGGTGACTTTTTGTGCTCCCTAATGTAAGATAATGGCGCTTTACTGCTGCTGGGTGCACTGCTGAGTGAGTGGTATTTGTGCTTCAGTGGTATAGTGACAAAAGTGCACAGCAGTGTAGAGGTAAGGTAGGAGCATGGTAGTTGTCACGAGGGTGATTGGAGAGGGATGGAGTACAAAGAGAACTGTGAAGAGGGAGAAATCCCACCTGTCAGCCAGTTGTGGGCACTCATATTCACACCGTTTTGTTTTTTTTTAGCTTTATGACTGAGGTAATGATTTAAAGTTTTTACAAGGCTGATGAAATATTAACTGTAGAAGGAATTTGTCAGCCGGTAGTGCAGCTTATATGATGTGCTTTTTGACCTTTAGCCCTACCATAGAACACCCACAGGACCAACGAGTCTGGAAATGAGAAAGTGAAGACTGTGCAGCCTCAGTGGCATGTAACTGTAAGACTCTTTGCACATGCATGTTGTAGGCATGGCAACTACTCTCCTCTCTTTCACAAGCCTGGCCTTACTCTTGAGTTATGTTGCTTTGCTCGCCCTCATGTATACATTTCACCGTGGTACACAATGGGCCCTCTTTTCCAGTTACTGAGGAGTCATATAACTCTGGACAGAGTCGAACAGAAACTGATCTAGTAGATGGAGCACTCAAGTTTGCAATCTGTTTCCTGCTGTGAGTAAATGCTCATTTTGCAGTTCTCTTGTTATCTTATGATCATTTTTCTAGTTTCATGATTGATAGTTCTGATTTAAGATCAACTTAGTTATGAAGTCAATTGAGGAGACTTATAAAAGAACATCCAGACATAATGGTTGGATTTGCTTAAGAGTAAAATTTGAGCAAATTCCCACCTCTTGCTGAAGTCTAATAGTTGTGGTTGCTTAGTGACTAAGTGAGATGCACGGTTTAACTCATCAGCTTGTCTTCAAGCTTTGCAAAATTCTTCAGTTTAATCATGTGCGCTGAAGCAGAGAAGCATCTTGAACACGCAGGGGACAGGGTTACCAGGACTGGGAATCTGTACTCTCATCAATCTGAGAAAACAAATGAGCATATTTTTCTAAATGTTGAGACTTTGCTTAAGGAAACAGTTCTTCACACAGGATTTGTCTGCCCCCATTTTCTTTGTGCATGTCAGTTTAAGTGGAGTGTTATCCTTTGTAGGCATGCTGCAAGTACAGTACTGCTCCTTTGAGGGTTTTCAGTCTTGTAAATTCACTGAACTCTCCTCAGCAGGCCGGAGGGTACCAAGACGGAGATAAGAAAGTCAAAATCATTCCTTCTCTGCACTCAGTATGTTGTCAGTTTATTTTCCCACTGCAAACGTCTCTTTTCTCTTAGCTTCCATCCCTGCTGTGGCAGTTTGCATTTTTCATCTTGATGAGATGTGTCCTACCATTTTTAAACTGCCCCATTTCCTTGCCCCATTGAGTTGTGGAGACTAGCAGTTATGTGGAGAAACTGGCATGTGCACCCGACAGATTTGCAGTGGGTCTGTGGTTTGGCCCCAAGCTTCTGCTGACGTTTATATTCACACTAGAATGTCGAGCTGCATTTTTTGAGTGCCAGATAGTTTAAGACTGCAGCATGGACCTTATCAGTTTTCTTGTGTTTGTTAAATAACTTGACACTGTATTAATGATAGTCATCAACCATCTGTTCCTCTGCTTCTTTTTTTGCCAAGTTCCACAAAAAGCCAATAATTATTTGCAAATGCTATCAGCAGGCTGTGATTTAAATTTGTTTACCTCAGATCTGAGTCTGTAATACTTTTGTTGCTGCACATTTTACTCATTAGCCTTTATGTTAGGACATTTTTTCTGACCCCTCTCCATTCCTCTTCTCTTTAGAACTCTGCATGCAAAATCCTTTAATCACTGCGAGTGTCCAATTTCCAATCAAGAAAAAGGAGATGAACATTTTCACAAGGCACCTCTAATGTGTCAATAAGATTAACTGGATAGCTGTGCAACAGGATATTACTGGTTAAGGGGCATGCATGCTCACCTGGCCCTCCTGAGCTCAATAAAGATTAAGTAAATATAATAAAACTTGCAGAAGTAATGATCATGACAGCTGCTGAGCTTCCCTTCCTGCTTGGTCCTAGGTTTTGTTGTTTCTTCCTGGCCTGCACAGCATCGTCAAACTTTTTTGAGGCTGGAAAGAGTCAAACCTTACTTGCATAACCAGACCACCATATTGCAAAGACTGAACAGAACATGAAACCTTGCCAGAGGAGTAATACATTATGCCGGCATCTTCTTGGCTGTGATTCTCAGTGAGTGAAGACCTGTATTAACAAGGTTTGGACATGCCTTGGAGCTCCATGGAGCTTAATACTTAACATTCCACTGCAGGGTTATGGGGAGGGGTACCGACAGAGAAGAGAAGGGGTGAATAGAGCTGCCTGTAACTGATTATATTACTTCAGGATGTCATACTTTGTATAAAATCCTCAGTCCTGAACTCAGTTAAATGTGTAGAAATTTGCCTGAATTTGAAAATAACTGAAACTGTGAAGCTAACCCTGAAGCCGAGTTTGTTATTCCTCTTGCTCGATAAACCCTGAAATGCTGCAGCTGTTCAGATTTGTTTTTTCTAACTGTGTAAATCTACTTTATAGTTGTTGCGGGAAAAGGGTGTCTTTGCAAGCACATGCACATTTTACAAAAGAACTGGCTTTGAACAGATTGCAACAAACGGAAAACTTCGACTTTTATGTTTTAATAGCAGTTTCAGAGCATTTTCTTGGACCACAGTTTGTGGCAGGACACATATAGAAAGCATCCTCCAGCAGCCACATGTCTAAACAGGGCCCAGATATAGCACAGACACATTATGTTGTGTGTGCCTGTCCTTCTGTGAATCATAAATATTTCATTCATTTTGTTTGTTTCTTTTGGACTCCTTATCCTTTTTTCTTCTCGACTCCTTGCAGTCTGGTCCCTTCCCATTCATACATGATTCAGTCAACTAAGCCTCTTGAGTATGATCATCTGAACTGGGTTCACACAGAGTTTTTTGCTCTTTGTAATCCTGCTATAATCCATTCTATTTGATTTTAAGATCTTCCTTTCTTGGTAAAATGAACTCCTTTGGAACATATTTGAACAGTTTAATCCTAAATCGGTTTATAAAATCGGCATCAAGGGAAGGGAAAAATCTTGGAAATATTTAAGAGGAAGCATAATGTTTAGTCGGGTGAAGACATTGCTTGCATGCAGCCTATGTAGTCCACTTCCGTTATAGGCATGAGTACAACAATAAACCACAACAACACCTGCTGTTAACCTGATGTATTTACAATTTGCAGTCATTATCTACCTATTCAAATATTAGAAAATTATTATCTTGCAGCCAGAGCCTTCAGAATAACAGTGATGCATGTCTAAATAAGATCAGCCAATCAGAAAGTTTGTTGGTGCATCCTTTTCATAAGCTTTGCTTCTTTAAAAGCATTATCATCACAACAGTGGAAAAGTAATGGAAAAACCACCAATGGATCGGTTCCAGTGTCACCAGAAGTCACAGCATGTGACCTTGTCAGGCCGCGTTAACACAATGAAGTGTTGTATTTACTGTGCTTTTTATTAATCTATGCTCTGCTACATTCTGCACACGCTACTGCATCCACTTCTTCTATTAGCTCCAGAGAGAATTAATTATGTTATTAATTATTATCTTTAGTGTACAATCAGAATTAATTATTCCGCATTAAATGATTCGGAATTAGAGTATTCTCCTTCAGGTTTACATGGAAATAATAATTCCAAATGTCTTAATTCCGCTTTAGATCTGTGGGTTGGGAAGAGTTTAGATTGGACAGGGGGCGGAAGTGTCTTACGTCTACCAGAAGAAAACAAACTCCGCTTTCAACTTCTTTTCTTTTTGACTACAACATGGAAAAACTACATCATAAGAAACATTTTCGCTTGATTTGGATTCTACTTTTGAAGCAGCAGCTAGTCTCTAGCACACTACTTCACTTTCACGTGAATAGACTCAGTTTGAGTTCTACACTTGCTTCTTGCGGCCAGCATCGTATATGGTCATCATGGCGACGGGACGAGGGAACGAGCATGAGCAGAACGACCGGAATTAACTTCATTCCTATCATGTATACCTTCATTCAGCTTTATTTAATTCGGAATTATCATTTTCATACGGAATTAAGTGTTTACATGGTCATTTTTCATCTCTTTTTAAAGCGGAATTAACATTTATTCCGAATTAAAGAGGAATTAAAACTCTCATGCAAACGTGGCCAGTGAGTTAAACTGACAAATACAGGACTGTCTCATGTCTATAAAAGGGTTTGATGGAACACCATCAATTTATAAATGAATTAAAAGGAGCAGTGCCTTCCAAGGCTTTAGTGATTGACTGTTTTGGGTCTTCAGCTGTACTGTTGCCATACTGGGAAGTCGCCTGCCTGCTGACAAATAAAACACCAAGTGCTATGAAGAGTAAGGTTACAAAACCAAGAATTTAAAAGATATGCATTGTTAAACAAAAAGGGTGCTGAATGCTGTGACACAATTAGCATGGAGACTAAATCATGATCTTGTAAATATCTTATGAGCAATGATTGGATACAATGCACCAGTCTGCTGGAATTATAGTTACACAATGCAAATAATCAGCAGGAAGTTGAATATGAATTGTGTGAACCACGAAACTGATTAAGATGATAAATTGTTAGAGGGAAACTGTTGACTCGGTTCATGAAAGATCTTGATGGTTGATCAGGGTTTCTGAATCCGCAGCGCTGTTATCCTGGCAGTTGATCATGAAGTTTGATCCTGAAAGAGGTTTCTCTGCGTCTGAAGCAACTGGAGGTTTTTTTTATGGGAAAACAGATACCCTTCATTAAAAACAATTGGTCTTTATAACAAAAGAGAAGTTAAATTGAGAATTGTGGTGTGGAAATTCAAGTATTATTATATGTACTGCATTTTGAATATGTAGCCCTAATTAACTTATAGTCCAGCAATTGCTGTATTCCAAACTTTTTCTGAAGAGTTGCAAGTTTGTGGTACTGATTTGCATAAAGTGGGACTGCAGTCTTGTACTCTCAAATGTACTGAGCTCATTTTCTCATGTTGCTCACAACAGATCTGATATCATCTCGCTCATGAAATGTCAACCAACAAAACGTGTCCCTTTTCTTTTTCAGTGTCACTGCAAAGTCATGCGTCTTTATTTGGTAGTGCTGTTTATCTGAAGTCTGTTGCTCTTCTGAGAGTTGATTACAGCTCTTTGTTGCTGCATATGTGGTGCAGCAGATGACATTTAACTGTGATGAAAAGCTCCCTAAGTCATAATATGATTTGAAATATTACTTGTGGTTGTCCATCCAGTTATTGGGTTTTAACCCAGATTTGACACGATGTTTAAGACTTGATATTTTAAAGCTGCAGCTCTGGTGGTCAACACTTGACCTTCTTCATCCTATGTGATTTAAAAAGTCTCCAATCCCATGGCCATGATTTCTGTTCCTGTATAGCTAAGTGAGTAAAGATAACAAAGTGTGTCAGTTTAAAGATGACAAAGTTCTTTAATATTAGGATTATTACTTACGTGTTTCAATATTTTGCTGTTTCAAAATGGCAAAAACAGGGAAATGGTCAATGGCCATTTTTACACTGGTCAGAAATCCCACTAACATGTGGTTACTGGTATTTATCAGGCCCGGTTCCTACTCCAATCATGGACCGGAGTGCACACATGGATTTTCACTGAGGATCCTGCATCAGAGTGCTGCAAGAATGGGTGGAGCCTACTTTCTATTCACAGAAATGCACCTTTACCTGTTATTACATCTCACATAGAGGCCCTGCGACTGACTGCAACATCTCATTAAAAAAAAAAAAAACGGAGACTGATCGACTTTTATCTGTCTGCCAGACAGTTGACAGCACACCCAAGTGTGTGTGTGAATGATGTCTTCAGTACAGTCATGAATATTAAACTCTAATTATATCAGAAAGCTGTGATTATCAGAAATTCTCCAACACAAATCCAGTGTAATCTCATCCCTTCATGTAACTGTAAGTATATGTTTGTTCCCAACAAGGTAGACGCAGTTGCCTTACTGGTTCTGATACATATTAGCCCCCCCCAAAGCAATGAGGGTAGATCTGCTAATACTGACTATGGGAAATGATTTAATCATGACTGTTTAAACACTGCTCAAACCACATAACAAGCCTGTAGCTGCTTGCTGTGCCAAAGTTGAGTCAAATTTAAAATGATTATTTAAAAAAGGCCATAGTCTGACAATCTAATTGTGCTCTAAGGTACAAGTCTGTTCTTGTTGTGGGCCCTAAACTTTCACATTATGCTCTATTCTAAAATGGGCCAAAAGAAAATACACTAATTTCTTTTAACATGTTGAAAAAGATAGTTTGATCTTTTACTTGGTCTGGATGAGATACTTTCATCCTCTACTCGCAGCATTACTATTCACAATCATGTAAATTTCGACCAGACTTTATGTAGACCAGTGCATGTACACCCCCCTTCCTTTCTCCTGCTTTCAGTCTGTTTCAGTGTTAATCTCTCCCTCTTTACCTCTCCATCCTCTTCCACTACAGAGGATAATGGGATTGAATGCATCAGTTTCAAATGTAGCAAGGTCTGGCTCATTTGATTATTTCACCCAGCAGGCTGACAATTAACAACCAGACCTCCCAGTTACTGCCTTGAGTGGACTCTGGTGTTTTCAGCAGCACTTTGGACAATGGCAGGAAGGGAACCCTGATGACGCACACACATACGCACATGGACAAACACACTTATCCTAAATGAGAAAAATCAGTGAGGCTTGAAGATGCCCTCTTTTATCCTCTCTGTCTCACCGCCCCTCATCATTTTACTCTGTACATTCCAGTACATCATCTCCATCCTTTCTTCCTCACGCCCTATCTTCCATCATTTCTCTCTAACACTTCCTAAAGTCTAATTCATCATTATGTCTGCTTGTCCAGATAAAGCCCGGCTATTTAACGATTTGTTAAGCAGGCGTCCTTGACTCTTGTACTCTGCTTGCTTTTGTTCTCGCAAAGTTTCTGAGCCGAACTTCTCTTCCTTTTCATAAAGTTAGTCGCTCAAAAAGCAAGGACAGCCTCTAAATCGGCTTAGTGTGGAAACTTTTGTCAGATTGTGAAGCTATTTCTTTACTTTTTTCTTTTTCGTACCAAGGTCATTTCAAGTCGTGATGACATTTTGTTTGATATCTTGACGGAATGATGTGAAGAGACTCAATAGCTTTTGGTGAATAGTTTGAATCCTCTTTGGTTCGTCTGTCATGTATAAATAACTTGGTGTTTGTTCTCCAACCCAGCAAGTTATTCAGTCAACAAAGGTGTTGAATGAAAAACCAGCTTCATTATGCTAGTTAGACTTTGTGCTGACGAACATACAACCTCTCAAAAAAAATCCTTCAGATGCAGTAAGAGAAATCTATTACCTACACTCTTGCACGCTCACACATTCACCATCATTCACATCTTATTGAGTATGAGTCAGAGTTGTGTTTATGCATCAGGTTAATTGAGGCTCTCCAGAAGGGTTTAACACAAATTAAAATGACTCCTTATTCTTTGCAGTAGCTAACAGACCTTATTATGATTGCTTCTGTTGGCCCAGGAAGGATGTGTTGTGTGTGTGTGTGCGTTTGTGTGGGTGTCTGTGCAGTCGTGCCAGATGGAAGTAAATCAGTATGTTTCTGTACCGCTTGTATCGTGTGTTTGTTGTGTAGTTTGAGTAAAGTGTCTGTCAAGCAGGTATCCTCTATCTGAGTTTGTCATCGGAAAAACTGATGCTATTCGCAGTAGCAGTTTAGGTGGCTTAGGCTGCGCACACACACACACACACACACACACAGGCTTAGAGATATGGTTTATTGTCCAATTACGCAGCCTGCCTCTTTCATAG
>JBBBVU010000021.1:15207069-15219159 GCA_037177055.1 Atherinosoma microstoma | reverse complement strand
CACACACACACACACACACACACACAGGCTTAGAGATATGGTTTATTGTCCAATTACGCAGCCTGCCTCTTTCATAGAAGGGGCCCTAAATCTTTGGGTCCATTTAAACACAGCCTAACCTCTATCTCCTCTTACACATCAGTTGTGAAGCTAATCTCTCTGCTCTGATCTCATGAGATTTTGTAAAACTAATATTTTATCACTCTATCAAGAGTTCTTGGATAATTTCAAAGAATTAATTTAACAATGAGGAAGTTTATTGAATTGATATTCTTTTTAGTTTTGGTTATAATTTCTTTAAGCCATGATAGCTGGCGTATACAAAGAGACTTTAAGTATGGATCAATTCTGTAAAAAAAAAATTCTCACTATTCATGGAGAATAGTGGGGGTTAGTCATCGTTGTCTGCAACAACACTTTTTATATCCTGTGGAAAAGTAACACTACAGCCATGTGCTATACAGTGATTGGATAATGTATAGACAAATGTGAGTCGTAAGTCAAACTGAGCGTCACTATTAGGTGTTTAGTTGGCACAAAAAGAAGGTGAGACAAAAGCTTTTTACTTGCAGAACCGACTTGTATTTTCAGAGAAACGTACAGCTGTGATTTGTACTCCTACTGGTTTTAGCATATTCAGATATAGTGATGCAATTAACAAAACATATTCCTAACTCTGTACTCCCAAATAAATCTGTCCCTGGTTAATCAGCAGTCACAGTCTATAGGAATTTAACCACCTGTTGTTTTTATAAGTCTTTGCCACCACCCAGTTTGCCGTGCACCCGACTTTGATTGCCCTGTGGCTTTTTTTGGGCTTAGGCCCCAGCTGAGCCTCAGGTGCCAAGGCTCAATCACCAGGCACTCTCCGGCGAGCTATGCTCCAGGCCTGGCTCCAGGAAGTTGCCATGATTTCCTTCATAAGGGTTAGGTACCTAATCCACCTTGATGTTGTTTCATTGAGGTCTTTGAATCGCTTTTAGTCTGGCCCTTCCCCTGAGTCCACTTTGCCTTGGGAGACCCTACCAGAGTCTGGTGCCCCAGATAACACAGCCCTCAGCTTCAGGTTCAAGTTCATGTTCAAACCCCTCCAACAAACTAAAGCTTATTACATACTCTGCGAGAACAAAGAATCGGGTTCTTCTTCTCAAGGTGCCATGGACAAGAAAATTGTTTTAATTCAGTTAATTTCATACTTCATGAGAAGCTTTGTATGCAATGGGATGGGCATCGGTGCAGGGGGTGTCTGTGTCTTTGTGTGCAATGTATAATTGGCCAGGTTATTTCATACTTAACGAGAAACTTCGTCCATGGCAGGCTGGTGTTGTGCACACAACATCATGTCTTTGTATGCCACGTGTTGTATAGGTTTTCATACTTTCTCACCGCCTCATCCAGCTCTTCATTAAAACTATTCGTTCAGTCTGTTTGAATCTTTTGCATCAGTGGTGACAAATTTCCACTTCACGCTTTTTCGCGTTAACCATGTCCACTTTAACTTTCTGACCAATCATAAAATTGTTCTTGGATGCTCTACGAGAAAAAAGTTCTGCTCGGCTGATGTATCAATAACAAGCCATTTTTTTCAAAAAGCACATACCAAAAAAGTAGAAATATTTTGAGCAAACCTGAATTATATTCTTTATGTCCCTCTCTCTCTCTGCTTTAAGCACTCAAAGGGAATTGCTCCAAATTTAGCGGCAGCTAATTTAACCAAGTAGACATGGCAGCTGACTACTTGTTAGTCTTTTCAGTGAGTGGTAGAATGAACAAGGAGCAGAACGACAGCTGATGAGACAGGCAAATGTGAATTGCTGAGAAGAACAATAAAGTAGTTTGTCACTTCTAATATAATGGCAATAAGTGAAAATATGAGTACATGGACTGTATCTATACCTGTGCCCCCACCACCCATTAACCAATAAAAATTTAGGGGACAAAGATTTGTCTCCTTTTGCTTAAGTTGATTTGACTTATAGCGAGTAACCCTGATGGGAATTTTTAGAATAACATTACCTTGACTTAATGTATGAAGCCTTTTTGCAAATTCTGATGCATGTCCACACTTGGATGGTAGAGGCAGCAAATCAATTGATCAGTTTGAGACAACTTCACTGATTCTGAAAAACATGGCCCAAACTGGCTAGACCCAGGCCAATGAATCGGTTAACCTATACTCATTCAATGATGCACTGAAAAGAAGCAATGGGACGATCAGATTGGCTGGAAACAGCCAAGTTTAATTGATTATTGAAACCTGGTATTCTGAACTTTTGATTCTGTATTAGCAGTAGTATTTAGTATTCCTCTGCTTCATTTTACTCCATTATACATTTTAAGTTCAGGAGGTTAAAATTAAATCGGTGTCACTGTAATTTCTGTCTAACACACTTCAGATGAAAATGTTGCCATTGACCTGGAGGTTCATCATCTGTCACTCATCTCCTGTTCTGTTGATCTATGTAAATGACAAATTGGATTTAAAAAAAAAAACCTGTTAGACTTGACTCAAACGCCCCTCATATGAATGATACATCTATCCAACCTATCTCTTAATCCCCTCCTCCATCCATTCATAGTTACTGCTGGCCAGGTTGTCATGGTTACTGTGCCCTCAGCATCGCTAAGCCCTGATTGTAACTTGTACTGCCCAGAGGAAAGAGGTTTATTACATAGCATAGGCATACAGGATGAGACGCTCGCATACAAAGGATACAAATAAATCCTTATGGGTCAACTCACGGGGATTTTCATTCATGTATCTGTCTGGATTAAAATGCATACACGCACAGAGATGCTTTTTCTCTCCGTCACAGGCAGTACACGAGGAAGCTTTGATAGAAAGTCGGCCTCATTAATCATCTAGTGTTTGTGTGCGAAGACATTTTATATAGGTAAGTCTATGTACTCCGAAAGGTCTCTGATTTTAGAGTCACAAGCCATACTGCGAACCTTTTAGAGAGCATCATAATTTATTACCTCCAGAATAAACTGAAAAATCCATACAAATGCAACATAGATTATGTGAAAAGGGGTTTCGGCATCACATAGTACGCTGAAGTAGAGTGTGAAGGCATATAAGTGGTCTATTTGCAAAAAAGGTAGCTAACAAATGTTACCTGGAAGCATCATCTAAAAAAGGCTTTCTGTGTGTGCATGGCCTTGCCTCTCGTACCACCTCTCGGCTTACCAAGAGGAAGCTGGGAGGCAGAGAAAGAAAACACAGTTGCCATAGTTCCGTGCTTCTTCCTCTCAAGGTTGATTTAAGGAAAATGCTCAGACCAGTCTTTTTCATCTTTTATACGTCTTATTGATATGGTTGCTGATGGTGTTAATTTTCTAAGTCAAGCCTTTTCTGTTTTTTGCTTGATTTTTATTAAATTTTTTTTAAGATGCTTTTTTCCCCTCTTTTGTTTGTTTTAACTTTGTCTTGAATCATGTTTGAGTGATTGTTTTTTCTTTCCTCTGTCTTCTTTCTCTGGGTTTCTGATTCTCAGCAGTTTTAACTGTTGCACCCATGAGCATGTAACCTTTGGCTCTTGTTGCCATGACAGCACTTTCATTTGCAGCACAGGAAATGCAAAGTTTTGCTTATAACAATTCGTTTCCTTGTTCGTTTTTTCAATTTAGTCAAACCACAGATTTATTTACCTTTTTTAAGTGAAGACATTTGCTTAATAGACTTTCACTGCTTATCTTCATTGTCACATTATGATCTACTTTTATCAACTTGTTAATAGTAGCTTGGCACACAACAAAAATATTCTCATCAAAAAAGCTGATTTTAAAAGAACCTCAGCTGGTAATAAAACATGTAAAAAAATTTAAAAACAAAAGACAAAGAAAAAACATCCTCAGTCATTCACTTAATTCCCAACTGTGTTAAGCTGTAATAGGGAACTTTATTTCTTCTTTTGTCTTTTTGTATCCAAATAAGCATTTCATTTAATTATTTTAGCTATTGCTTAGGTTTTCAGGCATAAATCAGTCAAATAAGCCTCATAATGTTAAGGCTTTGTTTACAGTTTGTTCTGGTGTAATCAACACAACACAGTGAATACTTTCAAACTCAAGACTATCAGAGATCTTTCATGTGCTCCAATGGTGTCTCTATCTCCTGGATTTTATGTATGATTGCAATACAGTGCTATTTCTGCCACTGCCTACTATGGATCTTGAATGACCTAGTATCCATGGACTTTACATATCTATGCATTCCATACACTTTTTTATGCCACAAATCGTGAAAGATCTGTGTTAATGGAGGAAAAGAGATTTGTGTTTCTGTGAGATGAATCCTTGGTTCTGTTTGTTTGTTTGGTTCATCATTGTTTTGTATGTTAAAACTGAAAAATGTTACTAACTTGAATTACCAATGAACTTGACATATAAAGATATATTGCATAATCACCTGACTGAAATTATACCAGCCAGCTGTAATTACTTTGCAGAATTTTTTGTCACCCCTCTTCACTTTTATAAAATCCAGTGAATGAAGTTAACAAAGTTGTCATTTCAGTGTTTTATACAATTTGTTCACAAATTTTCACAAGTAAAGTTTAATAGAACAATTTCTTAATGCTTTGGGACTTTACCTTCAATATTAGACGACCTGCATTTTCAGTAAGCATCAGTAACATTTAAATAATAGATTTGGTTGTAAATCTGACCATGATAGCTTCGCTGTGGGCATGTTTTGATCATCAGACAAATGAAAAAGAAGATTTCATTAACCTTGTTGGGGATTTGTCAGATTCACAGATTTAAAAAGAAAAAAAGTTTTAAAGCACTAAAACCGTGAATCTAAAACTGGTTTTGGAATAAAATAACCAAAGCACATTCATTGAAATAAAACACGCTGTCTTTCATATTTCATTCATATTTAATGTGTTGTCTTTCTCAGTTGTGAAAGGAAAAAGTTCACAACTTTCTCTGACACTTTGGTGTCTCTGTGACTGTGTGCATTGTGCAAACACAGAAAGCCCTTGAAGCATGACATGCACTCTGTTTGCACCAAGATATTTACAGATTCAAACTTTTCAGATCAATAACACATAAGTGAATTGTCAAAGGCAAGCAATGCCTCTTAATGTAGACAATGATCAAGCTCAGATCAGACCCAGATTTCATCCAAATGAAATGTCCTCTGAACCGGTCAATTAAAATTGCTCTCTTTATGCAAAGGGACTGTCTATAAAAAGCCAGGCCAAATGAGATCCCTTTGCCATTATTTTTTTTGTACCTTTGCTGTTGGATAAAGTCATAAAGAATACTGTTTATTTCCCACTGAATTGTGCTTGAACAAAAGCTCTGTCCATTAACCTGAAGCACTTTATTTTGAGATGTGTTGAGTCAGAGTGGGAGGAGGTCCTATAACCTGGTGCAGTTATGGAGAGTTCTTTGATATTAGACTGTAAAAATTTGCCATTAAAGGGATGTTTTTGTTTTTTTTTAGCAGAGGTTGTGTGAAGCCCTTGTTCTCTCGGTTTAGAAGATCAGGGAGGATTTCTGGTGCTAACAGCTACTCAACATGGAGCCATAAAGGAGAGCTTTTTTCTTTTTTATAATCTAAAATTATTAAAACTTAAAAATTGTTGCTGTAATTCTAGCCAATATACAGTATAGGGATTTTTGTATTGGTTATGTACTTTGTCACTATTTTTCCATCCAAAGAGCATGCACGTTGCTCCATGTAAGTGTATGCACAGTGGCTACATATCCCTGGATGATGAATGCAGCTGTGAATGATAATTATGTGATTCTAATCCCAAATACTGACTACAAGCCATTAAAAATGGGTGAAAAGTCTTTAAAAGAACAAACACTTACCATCTTCTAAAGCTTTGCTGAAGTAATGTCCTGTGATGTCTAAGCTATCTAACAAGTCTGACACATGATGGGCTCATCTGGTCAGCTGTCCAATACATTCAGCAGCACCTGTACATGCAAAAATACGGACTGTTATGAACGTGGTTTGGTTAAAAAAAATAAAAAGCGGCAAAAAAGCAAATGATTGTCTGATACAAAAGTGGGTTAGTGTTAAAATTCCTACATATAGTCACTCAACCGGCTTTGAAATTGTTGAGGTGTCAGGAGTCTTCAATGTAATTTACTCCTTTGTGTCTCTGCTCTGAGTAGCTCTTAACTTCGGTCTTAACCCGGTCAGAATTCCTCCTCTCTGACTGCTGTTGACTACAAGAAAGACAATATTAAATCATAAATACATCAAACATCTCTACTTTAAAAAAATAAATAAATAAAATCTAGAAATATAATCTTGAAAAAAAGTTGGAATCAAATAGTTTTTGTTTCCTACATAGTCGAGAAAATAATTGAATTCGTTTTAAATTCCCCAGGTCTGGATGAGCATGTAAAAGATTTTTCAAAAATTATGAGAGAACATTTGTTCCCTATTTAGTTTTCTAGAAGACAAAAATCCGAATTGTTATATGTACATTGAAGGAGAAGACTGTTCCTACACCAAAGAATCTAGAGTTTAGCCTTTTAGCCATTGCCTACTTGGTTTTCGGGACTGCACGTTTTGAGTTACTCACCAAGAACCCATGGATGGTTTTGTGAATCTAGCAAAAGGTTTAACGTTGCAATATAAGTGCAGACCATTTCCCACATTTCAGCCACTTGTCGCTCACAACATAGCTCAGCCTGAAAGCCTAACATGCTTTGTCTAATTTGTTTTAAATGGAATCATAATTGAACAAAATAATTGTTGTGTCATATTGAAGAAGACTTAAAGCTAGAGTTGGTAATGTTGGAGAGCTAGCAAGATTTGAAAGTGGCACTTCCTTAAAGCTCCTCCCCCTCAGGTCGATGCTCCGTTCGAGACACGCGGCACCCCCGATTGGTTCTTTCCATTCGGACTGAATGGCAGGGATTGATCAGAGTTTTTGCAAGCCTGCAGCTCTCACAGCGGTCTGACTTTTTTCGTTCCTTTTTATGAATACATAATGTATTGACTACTCTCAGGGTGAAAGGACCATTTCACCCAGTATAACAAAAAGTGTTTCTGAACAGGATTACCAACTATAGGTTTAAAACTAGTGTTTGATATTGTGACCTCAAGAGGAAAGCTGGTAACAAATGGAGAAAAGTCATTTTCTCATAGACTGCAATTAACTATCTGCTTGTAATCAGAGCTGTCACCCTCTGCTTTTTATGTAAAAGAATGCGATGTAACGACACTTCTCATTGGCTTCACTTTTCAGGCCCGGAGGTAGCCTCCATCTTAAAACCAGATATTGTTCATATTGTTGAAGCAGGCATTCAGGCTTTTAGAAAGTGAGAAATCTCAATCAACCAAGGAAAACAGGAATTTGTGCACCTCACATTTTAATTGATTACATTTCGTTTTCAAATCAAATACCAACTCTGTATGTGCTTTTCAAGCAATAAGAAGCGGAAAATAACTTCTGAGATATGAAATTGCTATTTCAACTTACTCTGGTGTAAAGAGTTTGAAGTGGGAATGGTTAAGTGATGAAATGTTAGATACAAGTAATTAAAAACTCAGGTGATTTTTGGTCTTTGTAACTGTATGTTGGACTTCCAACTAAAATGTAGGTGTTTCATTGCATTTCCTTGGATACTGCTGTAACAAACTGCAGAGTGCCACACTTTCCACTGCAGTCAGCCAGCTTAGCTTTAACTCTGGTGACCTCATTGTGTATATTATGAGCATCCACTCTTTCATCTTTCCATTTGTTTCATCTATCTCTCCAATTTTACCCTGTCTTTTGTTCTCTCTTACTCCTCCCTGCTATTTCTGTTGTTCTTTCTTTTATTTATTTATTTCTTCTCCACAGCTGCCACTGTGGATATTACACAAGGCCATTAGGCCTCATGTCAACTGGCCCAGCGCTGAACTGCCTATCATCTTACTGCCATCCTTGCTGCTGCTATTAATATTATAGATGCCAACACAGGATTTCCTGTAGCTTCAGAGCTAATTCTGTGCTACCTCTGGGACAATTCCTCAAACATCCACCTACTTCTTGTTTCTGTGATCATCTGCATCTAGACGCCACGAGTTTCCTGTCAGCGTGTTGTTGTCACTCAATATTGCCATTTTCTTCAGTGTATCTTTTTCTCCGTTTTTTTACTACAAGACTGGTTGCTTCTTAAAGTGCATATGTGTTTTGCTGTGTGAGCAGATTGGGCAGATGGCACAGTCTGCTATAAAATAGATGTGGTGCCCTCCATCAGGTCAATTCATGTTGCCGTTTGTAAATCACCTTGATTTTGTCCTTTATTGTATTATTCCGTAAAGAACATTTTTCTCCCCTTCTACCTAAATTTTCTACCTAAAATGAACAATGTACTGTAGGTGAAGCACTTGTCTTTCATTTTTCCGTTAGATAGCAGCAGCCACACTGGCAAAGACAGAGATAATCACAATAAGCAGCTGGGGGATTAAGACTAAGCATTTGCTCGGCTGCTGCATGTCCAAGCTCTTTGTGAGACTTCAAGTCTGCCCTCTTGAACCTGAACTTTTTTTCTTTTTTTTTCACTATTTGTATACATTTTTTTCTTAAATCTCTTCTCTTACAGCTTGCCCCTCAGCTGAGCTGGAAGATTTCATTGGGCCAAGGTGAAGGTCCATCTGCAACATTTTCTCTGCCAACTTCCCCTCCCCTCCTTCCAACTCTTTTTTTTTTTCTCAACTCTTTTAGTCATGGTTGTAACAGCAGGTGTTGCTAAAGAGCAAGAGGAGAAGCAAAGAGAACGAATGGGCCAGATAGAGGACAGATGGAAGAATCGATAAAAAGTGAAAACGAAGGAGTTTTGCAGAAACAGCCTGTTAATAAAGTTAATAAAAGGATATAACTGAATGAGAGAGAATATATTAAAATTAACAGGTCTACTTTTCCCTTTGTAAGATAGTGCTAGTCTTTGGTCCCTTAATTCAAACATCATTGGAGGGAGAACTTTTTCTGCTGGATTCATTTGAGGGAGACATTCTTGTCTTCCACCTGACAGATGTAGGTGCCTGTCTGTAGACATGTCTGGACTCTCCAGTGTAGACAAACACAGACACAAATACAAACCTTTGAAATTCCTGCATAATTACATATATTTAATTCCACAATGATGCTGTAGATATACAAACTTGTTTTAAGCTGAATGTTAATTAAATTATTATTATATCTATCTCTGTATTATAAAAATGAATAAGTGAACATAAAAACCGTTGACCCTGTCTAGTTTGACACCTATTAATAATCAAGTAGGCCTACAACATAATTGCTCTGGTGTTGACTGTATCTTTTGGTTAACAAGGTTTTAGGTTTACAATATGCCTCAAGTTTGCAGTTAAATAAAAGAAGCTAAATCAGTTTGTTTGAGATTGTTGTTTAAAGGCCACAATATCCTAAATTATGCTCCTAAATGAACAAAGTGGTAGTTTCACAGCTCTTCTCCATCTAAAAGGTCCAGAGAGAGTAACCAGGAAATTACATGCCCTTGTATGTGGATTTGGATGACCAATAAGAATGCCACATAAAGCAAACCAAAAACTGGTAGGAAAATCTGGTAGGAAAACCTTCTCCAGGAACCAGGTTCTTTAGAGCAGTAGTTTTCAAGCTTGGGGTTGGGACCCCAATGGGGGTCACAAGATAATTTCAGGAGGTCACCAGGTAATTGTAAAAAGTATATAGCCTACATTTATCAAATAAATTTGGGATTTGTATAATGGCTGTCAAACCATTAATTCAAAGATAAATCTGTGAAATTAACACCTTAATTTTTTAACACATTAATGCATAAACAAAGTTAGTAAACATGTCATAATAAAAATTTGAACTTGGCATCATCTCGGCGAGAGAAAGCTGATTTTGGGGATGGAGGTTCTTTGTCTCAGCAAAGAACCAAATCCACCCCAAAAACCCTTTATTTATGGAGATTCTCAGTTTTAAAGCCCTACATTTAGAGGATCCTGCAGGATGACTCCCCTAATATATCACACAATTGGAGGTGGGGTCATGAACACAAATGTATGTTTTTCTTGGGGTTTATGGCTCAATGGTTATGGTTTGGGAACCCTTGCTTTAGAGAATCCTTTTCTTGGCTCCCTTAATTTCACCCACAAGAACTGGGACTAAACAGAGTTTAGGGCGGAGATATTTTATCCCACAATGGGTCCTCGTTTTGAAGTTGCCCTGAATCTTTGAAGAGGAAGTAATAAAACATTATTCTTTGATTATTTCACAGCAGTTATGTTTGAAGGCACAAATAATTTCCACAACCTGTATAAATGAGTGTGAGACTTGGAAATTTTAAGTTTGTACATCTGAAGAGGACTTGCTGGTTTTTACTATTAGTGTTGGTTCAGTATGATATTACCAACACTCCAGCAGCACTATCTGGTAGAGCAACACACTTCAGCAGACTTCACTTCCCTTGTGACCTCAGTGGAAATGCACTAGGCCCAGGGTTTAAAATAAACAAACAAATGAACAAAAAACAAACAAACATACTGAATATGCACCGACTGGCAGGTGACAGTGGAGAGAGGAACTTCCTTTTAACAGGAAAAGCCGAACCAGACTTTTAGGTTCATCGTGAGCAGGGGTGGTTGGAATGTTGCAAACTGAAGCAGATGTTCTTTGAGACCCTTTTTTGTGAGGGTTAAATAAACATAGTAATAACTTCTTCTTTTAAAAAATTTTTGGAAGGGAACTTTAAAGAACTAAGAAATAATAAACATGTAAATTTGGAGCAAAATAAACAAAACCAATTTTTTTAAAGTTGCTCCTATTTATGATGCATCAAGAGAGAAATTAGAAGGCAGTGTGGGTATTATTTTTTTTGGGGGGGGGTACATTCAAAGACTGATTTATTTAAAAAAAAATACAATTATTTAAAGTTTAAATCAATAGGGGGCATGCATATATATATATATATATATATATATATATATCTCAATTTATCAAAGGGGGTGCGCTTCTGCAGACAAAGTCTGGTGTGGGATTTTTGTTTTTGCAGGAATGAGACTGAACCACGGTTGGTTGGGTGAATGTTTAGACTGTTCTGCCTTGTTCATATACACTCGTCTTTCCCACCTTCTTATTCCCAGCAGTTCACTCTGTTTGAGCAGTCAGTGCTGTTGTTATGCTTTTGAAAACACACAGGTGCTCCTGCCTCATTTTCTAGGAAGGAGGAGAAGCCACAGTGAACAGCACAGGGACGAACTGTACTCGTGCATTTCTCAGACACAGTTGCCCACAGTCTGAATGAACTTCTCTCAAGGTCACGCACCATTCAGTGCCTTTTCTCTACTCATGTGTGAAACGAACTACATCCAGCCTTCTTTCTTTGTGGCTCTCTTCTCTAAGCCTTACCAATAAATCAAGCAGGTTCAGGATGTAGTTTTAGGAAACTTGAACAAGAAATGGCTGTTGCAAGGTTTAAACTTGCATGACATTTTCTCCATTTGATGGGGCAACTGTTTGGCAGTCCATCCTGCATCACTACCCACATAGTCTCTTTCTGTCACACTTTATATCTTCTCTGCTGTAAGTGATGTCAGAGCCAATGCTGGGATTTGGATGAGGCATTAGCTAGCAATGTGAGCATGCCCTTACTTGGCTAAGGCTTCTATCTTCCAACACCCTGCTTTGAGGCCCTGGCCATTTTACTGCCTGTAGACTTGCACTGGCCCCTTGTGTTTCCCAAAGAGCATTACACCATGTCTGTCTTTGATACTTCTGCCTCATAGCAGTCGCCAAATATTAAGGTGCAGGTGTTGACTCAAATAAAGGAATACCCTCAGATGGATTTTGGTTATTCTGCATTGATTTCATTGCAGAATAATATTTCTTTACTTGTTCTTCTCCATATTTTTCTCAGATTTGAGACGGACATGAATTGAGTTTCTTCCTCTTTATTGTAACCATTCTGTTTTTGTGTGTTTGAGCCACTCTGTCCTTCATCTCCTTGTTAAATTTTTCCTGAAGAAGAAAATATGTCATAAGGGTTACTTCCTGCTGCTTTAGAACCTCTTCCGAAGCCAACAATGTCCAACAACTTAGTTTGCAGCTCTTGCCCCTTTTTCGAACTTCACTTCCCATTTTTAAG
>JBBBVU010000021.1:15172795-15206969 GCA_037177055.1 Atherinosoma microstoma | reverse complement strand
TGTGTGTGTGTGTGTGTGTGTGTGAGCAGATCATATCTCTTGTGGTATTGCAGAAAGAAAGGGTTAGCTAACTGACACAGAAGCTGTGTATTTGTAAGACAGTTGCGTGTCACTGACAGCAGTGACAGCATCAGTGACATGGAAATAGCTGGACCAAGACATGTGGAGGCACATATTTCGCACCAAAACCCGAGCACGAGAGGCAAGTTGCCACTTTTTTTCCACATGCTTGTTAATAACCCCTATTTGATGTGAAATGTCTGCGTGTGTATGTGTGTGGGAGGTGCCAGGGTGATGGCTTTGGTGGGGTCTGGCACTTGCCCGAAGCTTCAGACAGCTGTGTGTGCTGTCATAATTTGGTTGGGGTGGAAGGGATTTTCTTTTGTGAGGGTTGCCAACTTCTCAGCTGTGAAATTAAAAGCTCTTCCACCTCCTTAATCATAAAAAAAATCTAAAACTTCCCTCCTTTTCAGTCTACAAATGCCATCGACTTACACAGCATCAATAATTCCTGCCCGTTTTATGTTTCCGCTTGAAACGGTCTATATCGTCATTGCAATAAGAATGAAACTGATCAGCATAGCCATCACTGTTATGTTGAGGCCCTAAGCCAAAAGATTTTCACCTTAATAGCATCTGCAGACCATCTGCCTACACATTTCTCTACAATACCACAACACCGATGTAGAAAAATCTTATGTCAGCTGAAATTCAAAATCTCTGTGATCTCTGCTGATATTCCGAAAAACTCAGCCACCCCGGTGCTAGCATGCTGAAGTTATCGAGCAGGAAGGAAGTGCGATCAGTTTTTTTTTTAAAAAAGAAGAAAAAAGAAATAGAGGAAGTGAAAACTAGGAGGAAAGAGAAGTTTCCTGTCACTAATGTGGCTTCACCATCTTGCCCTTTTTCTTTCGTGTGTGTGTGTGTGCGTGCGTTTGTGTGGGTGTAATTTGTCCATTATGAAAGGGGAGGAAATCTTAATGTTTATGTTCCCTGTAATTGATGCTAACTGCCCCATATAATCACTTCCTATAGAACGAGTCTCACATCACCTGGATAGAGAAGGAGTTTGCCAATATTAGAGACCAGGTAAGTTCTCAGTACTTCCAGTTACTTTATATCAGCCAATGTGCAACATTGCTGCTGCTTCGTCCTCTTCAAACTGAAACTGGAAATTTATCCCACCAATCACAAACACATTAAGCAAAGACTGCAATGCAGGTCTGCAACAGCTCAGTTGTGCTGCTGTTTGGTCAAGAGAGAAGTTGACTCATGCGCTGCATTTATTGGACATGGGTGTGTGATGGCTTTTCCTCTCAGGTCAACAAGGTATTTATTGTATCAGGAGCAATAAAGAGGGTTATGTAGCACAGAAGAAAGGAGCCATGTTTGGGCTTGCAGGTTTGGTTTTTAAAGGTAGGATGAGCAGACCTAATATGTGATGGAAGGAAGGAAGATGCCTGGTCACAGAGATGAAAATCTGTCATCCAAGCCAGAATGGAGTTGTCTAAATTTTCCCAGGCATGTCCATAACTCTATTGTCACTCCCTTTTTTCCCTCTGATGAATTATGAGTAAAGGGAAGTGGCAAAGAATTGGGTTTTTAATCTGGGAGGTCACTGATTACTAATACATGAAGATTTATTTAGCTTTATTTCAATTTCAATTAGCAAATATTTTAGCTTGCTTTGCTTTTTTTAAAAATTTAATTCACCATCTCTTTCTCTCTTTTTGGGGTTTTAAATTTGCATTTCAGTCTGAACAACTTTTTTTCTGTTTCTGGTGATGCCTCTCTCTCTTAGCCACAGATGTGTTAGTGTGCTACAAGCTGCGTGCAGGACTGTGAGAATGAGAGCAGGCTCTTCCTTCCTGCTCACTTTAGTTCCAGTTCACTTCAGCTGTAGCGAGTCGGTGAGGGCACACAGGTCTAATCAGACCAACACAGGCCGATGGAGAGAGAAAGAGGGGGGGGAGGAGAAGAGGTGATATAATGGAAGAAAAAAAGAAGCATTACTGAAACTTATAGCAGGAAGCCCCCTGCTGAAGGAAAGTATAGGAAAGGGGCAGAAAGAAATTTTTATATTTACCTGCAGAGTGCAGAACAAATCTTAACATGAGGGCACAAGAGAGTCTAAAGTGTGTTTGTGCAGAGATGAGGTGAAGTTGGAGATGATTTATGTGAGTTAGTGCAGTGTTTGCCAGGTTATGGCTGTAGGTAGGACGATAAAACTGTTTGGGAAATGCTGAGATGGAGAAGGACAAGAGAAAGTTCAACCTGAGCCGTATGCTGTCCCTCTACCTATTCAAAAAGAACAAATCTCTGAACGGCAGCCCTGCTCACTGCAACAGCTGCAGATCTACAGCTGCATCAGACAACGGCATTGACAGCAGCGTTTCACCTGAACCAAGGGACAAGTGGACGGTAAAGTAATTCCTCTTCATGTTGACATCTTGAGACGCTCGAGCAGCCGGTGTCTGCAGAGCTTTTTGTGATGTTGTTGTGTCATTTTTTTATATTGACAAGCAAGGACGTGGGATTTATTATGGCTGCAAAGGGCTGGGAAGGCTTTGTGTTTGCTGTCATTGATAACTGGTTAAAAACAAGGTGCAACTGAAAGCCTCCATGTTCAGCCAACTCTGGTTTCCTGTTGTCAGATACAGCTCCAGGGTTCTGTGGCTTGTGGCTGTTTTGTTTAAGCTTTTTCTTTGTTTGTTTTCTGTAGAAAACACTTCAACCAGACCTTGTTGAAATTTGATTATTACTTAAATGATCATTTGTACAATTGTTCAGTTTTTTTGTGTATATATACTGTAATCCTAGATATTTCCCCATGAGCTTTTTATTTAACAGTAATTGTGCTCACAGATATAATCACTGTTTCTATAAGTTAGCATTGCCACTAATGCTGATCAACCAGATGTGATGTGATTGGTTGGTTGTAGTTTATTTTGTCTCAGGTCTCATTTTTCAAAAATAAACTGTAATGCAAAAACGATCATCTACTTTTTAGGGCTCTATTACTCAATTTAGTCCCTGTGAGTACCTCTGAATTTCATTAACGGAAGTGTATGTTTTAATTATGAATGTTGTCTGAGGGAAATGATCATATTGTGTATCATCATAGGCCTGGTGCATGGAAGTCAGGTGAACTGAAAAGGTCAACCTCTAGGAGAAGACATTTCATGCTGCTGATGCTTTGATGGCTTCTGTTGATGAGTTGTGGGTGAAGCTGAGTGTCAGCAGGTCACCAGTGAGTGTTCATGTGTTTGAGCTGTCAGCAGTGCCAGTGGCACTCCACCCTGTAAAGATCTTAGATACAAAAACCCCCATTGCTTCTTTTTAAAGCGTGCAGCCGCGGTTCATGTTACAGTTTTGTGTTTCCATTTAAACGATGCCGTGAACATGATTCCCAGAAACACAAAAAAAAAACCAACAGCACATTGACGAGAAGCCATTATGTGTAACATCTCATACTTGCACACACGGCTCTCTTTTCATGTTGCTTCCTCTTTCTTAAGGGTTTATTTTGATATGTTGCTATTTGCAGTGTGTGAGAACAGCCCAGTTTACACAACAAGTGGTCTGACTATTTTTGAGCAACCCAGAACAGAAATTGACATTATCGTTATAATAGCCCTCTACATTGTGATTTCTCACACTCTTTGTTTTTTACACTCTTTAGGAAGATGGAGAAATCAAAGAGATCAACATCACCCATGTGGTCAAAGAGGGCTCAGAGAAGGCCGACGCCTCTCAGTTTGAGTTGCTCAAGGTTTTGGGACAGGGATCCTTTGGCAAGGTAACACACAGACTCACTTTAGCTTTTTCAGCCTCTGACTATGCATATTTCTGTTCCTCCTTTGTTAAATTGTTCTCTCACTCCATGAGCTGCAGCTGTGTTCTTGATTTTGATTGCCTCTTTTGGTTTGTTCTGCTTTTTCTTTTTTTTATGCAGGTGTTCCTCGTACGAAAGGTGACCCCTCCTGATGACAACCAGCTCTATGCCATGAAGGTCCTTAAGAAAGCCACTCTTAAAGGTACAGAAACCTGCAATGTGCTTACAGTACATTATGTTAGCATAGTGGGGCAGTAACAAAGGGCGTAGCTTTAGAAATATTTCCCCTGGTCTCAGCTTTTGTTGGTCTGTTTTTATAAACCTACAGCAGGTTTTTGGGGAGTTATACATTACCTCGGTGAAGGAAGTAAATAAAATGACAGATGTTTCTTCCTGTTTGCAGGAATGACAATGTTTTCTGTGTAGTGATGTAAGAATTGCTCAGTTAATCAGTCTGTTTCTTTTCTTTGTTCTTCTGAGCTGTAAAACAAATGTGTATATATTAGGTTGTGGGAATACAGGTCATCCTGCATATTCATTTACTTTTCTTTGACTTATTGCACTTTTCCGAGCTTCCATTTGTTTCAAATAGTTGTCTTTGGCTTTTTTTTTTCTTTTCTTTTTTGGTGATTATCATTGTTTTTGAAGTAGTGGCTTCAAAAAGCAGTGGCGTTTCATGTACGAGGGTGTATGCTTTTCCTGTAAGTCAACATCAGCGGCATACAGTTGTATGTGAGCAGAGACCACCCCAGCTTTCAGTGGGTTTTTCTCATCTTTGTGTTTAGGTGGTGTGGTTTCATCATCTTGATTTAAAAAAACAAAACGGGGCATTCAATTTGTTCTCACTGTCTCTCAAACTGCTGTGGTTTGTTTTGCAAAAGCTAATCTACACATTTTACTGGACTTTTTAGTTCAAAACCAACTCTACTGTCAGTTCGATCCCAACTTAGTATCACTTATTCATTGATTCTTCACGTACAATGACTTGATGTAGAGCCTCGTAAATGGAGTTACTTTTGTCTATTCATTATGCAGTGAAACTGAATAAATCTGCAAATGATTTGGAAGCAAAACTCTATGTTCTGCAATGAAATAGTTTGAATGTTTGCTAAATGTTTAGATACAAATCTAAAAGACTCTCGGTTTTAAATCACTCTGGTGGGCAGGATCTAATCAGACACATCCCCATGGGCCGGTGTCAATCACAGGATATAAAATCTACTTGCACCAGATCAAATGGAACCTTCCGAAGATGGAAATGATGGCTGGTTTAGACATAACTGTGCATTGATTTTCTGTCCTCTCCACTCCCGTCCAGTCTTGTCCAAAGACTTCCGCTCTTGTTTACTAAATGTAGACATTTCCAAGCTGTCATTCACATTTAGACAGACCAATTGAGACATGCTTCCTATCTTCCAGCTCAGATCCCTCCTAAAGAGGATTCATCGCTCACTTTTTCTTTATTGAAATTTAACACAAATGCACTCAGTGATTATGTCTTTCATCCCTCAGTGAGAGACCGTGTAAGGACCAAGATGGAGAGAGATATCCTCGCAGATGTCAATCACCCATTTGTTGTCAAGCTTCACTACGGTGAGTCTACAGGATGCTTTGAAATCTCTGTTTCCAAGACCTAGATATCAGTAATTAAAGTGGATCTTTCAACAAGAGAAATTTGACAGATTTATAGTCAAAGTGGAGTTAAATGAAACGTTTGCATTTGCAGCATTCCAGACTGAAGGGAAGTTGTACTTGATCCTGGACTTCCTCAGAGGGGGAGATCTCTTTACTAGACTCTCTAAAGAGGTGAGTCATTCTGTAAACCGTGATATTTTATTAGTCTAATTTTCCCCCATTGTCTAGTTTTTATTATTGTTTATTAAATATTTTTCTTGTGCTTCATTCTTTTCCTGTGTTTCATAACTTTTCTGTGTATGTCTTCCTTCTCCCAGGTGATGTTCACAGAGGAGGATGTGAAGTTTTATCTAGCAGAGCTAGCATTAGGACTGGACCACCTACATAGCCTTGGCATCATCTACAGGGACCTAAAACCTGAAAAGTAAGCAACAGTTAGATTGTATTGTCACTTAGGCTGAAATATTTAAGAGGAACTAGCATGTTTTATAAACTGCGCTCCATGGGTCCAAGCATCAGTCATCAGAGGGAACATTTTTCAAGCATGATCAGATTCCATGAGGATTCCACTCTCGGAAACATAAATTGGAGTCTTTGTGGAAAAACAGTTCCAGCTGCTGCAGAGATCCATGAATACTTTAGGTTTTTATTTGGGGTAATCTAATGATTAATGCATTAGCTGAGTATCCACAAGCCTGAAGTCTTGGTTTTTCAGTTCTGTTTTGAAATAAGGAGTGGGTATTCTATTTTCATTGTAAGCTCTGATAATTATTATTCCCTTACCACTTCAAATTATATTTATTCTTTAGGTCTAATAGCCTTTCTTCTTTCCTAACCTGTCAAACCTGAGCCCAGCATTGTTAAAGTCAACCTGTGGTTTTCCTTTTTTCTGTTATTATTATTATTATTATTATTATTATTATTATTTAGCTGGTGCATTATTTTTTTATGGTAAAGCCTTATTGCCAAAAACTATGAATATTTCTTCCACAGTGTTTTTGTGGCACAGATATAAAGATCACAACAGAAAAACATGCTCCTCAGATATGCTAGTGATCAAAAAGTCAGTCAAGGTAGTTTTTGATGTGTAAAGATTATTGTTGTAGTTTCAAAGTAATAACCCAGATTACAGCTCAGCAAATGTCTTCATGTTCATATCCTGACTTTGGGCACTTTACCTTCTAGCATTCTCCTGGATGAAGAGGGACATATCAAACTTACAGGTGAGTCTCCTGCTTCCTCGTATCTAATCTCTCTAGCAAACACACGTTTTCCTCTCCTCTGCCTTGTTGACCTTCATTACTCACAGCACCATGACAGCCTTATCTTGCTGACTGCCCATATCTGCATATGGACCCATATATGTTCCTCAAGTTAATTATTACACTTAATCTTATCAACATCCCCCGGGTCCTGCCGCCATTGAACCAAAGGTGACCCCCGGAGGTTTAGAGAGGCAATATAACTCATTTGGATGAACTGCTTTAAGATGGAACAACAAATCATGTTGCACATGTATTTATCATGATGGTTTGCAAATTCACATTTTCTGTCTTACGGTGTGTTTTCCAGATTTTGGTTTGTGTAAAGAAGCCATCGATCATGAGAAGAAAGCTTATTCTTTCTGTGGTACTGTGGAGTACATGGCACCGGAGGTTGTGAACAGGCAGGGACATATCCATAGCGCCGACTGGTGGTCATTTGGTGTACTAATGGTAAGGAGGGGGGAAATATGATTTTTTTCTCACAAATGTTCCCTATATTTAATGTATGCGCTCTTTCATAGTTTGAGATGTTGACAGGAGCGCTGCCGTTTCAAGGGAAGGACCGTAAAGAAACTATGAACCTGATTCTGAAGTGAGTGCAGTCTAGTTGCTAAAACAATTCCACAGAAAAGCCTGTTGTCACATAATGGAGCTACTCAAAGTGCCTCAGGTGCAATGATTAAAGCTGCGTCCCATCTGTCTCTTCCTGCAGGGCGCGTCTAGGGATGCCTCAGTTCCTAAGTGCAGAGGCCCAGTCTCTGCTCAGGGCTTTGTTTAAGAGGAACCCTGCCAACAGACTGGGTTAGTTTCAGCTCAAGAACATGACTTTCACCAATGGCAAGAATATCTGACACAGTTTCAGAGGGGAAGGGTGATAATGCTCTGCTTGTTTGCCCCTAGGATCTGGCGCTGATGGTGCGGAGGAGATTAAACGACACGGTTTCTTCTCCACTATAGACTGGAATGTGAGTTCCTTGCTGCTGAGGACATTTAAACTGTGTATACATGATAAAAAAGATAAAAATAAAAAAAGAGATGATATTCAAAACATCAACTAGATGGTGCAAGTAAAAGTCTTCTTATTCCTTTCAGAAACTCTTCCGAAGAGAAGTAAAACCTCCGTTCAGGCCAGCTGTTGCACGTCCAGATGACACCTTTTACTTTGACTCGGAGTTCACTTCCCGCACACCAAAAGGTGAGAGTTCAAAGCTAAGCTAAAAATTCACCTGATGCTACCAGGGTATTTGACTTCAGGTCTTCCTGTTTGGTTAGTCTGACAATGCAGCCGTCTGCAAAGTTGTCTGAATTTTCATCGTTTCGGTTTATTTCCCCAGCTTTTTCTTCAACATATACTCTGTAGAAACATCTCCAAAGGAAAATATGTTTCCAACAGCTGAGTTGTTTGTTTTTTTTTCTTGCAGACTCCCCTGGTGTGCCTCCCAGTGCTGGAGCTCATCAGCTATTCAGAGGCTTCAGCTTTGTTGCATCAACTATGTTGGATGAGGAAGGTTTAACAGAGCCTGTGAAGCCCCCACCCCACCCAGTGGTCCAGGTCAGCTGTTGGTTACCAATGAGACATGTTTATTGTTGATGCTAAATTAGAAGTAAAGCAAGAGAGGACAATAATGAATCGGGGTGGAGGATCATTTCTTGGGAAAGCTACTTTTTAGATGAAGAGTTTCTTCATCAGGACAAATACATTGTAACTTCCAAACTTTAGAGTTGAAATAGTGAGTAAATGTGCAGTAGATTAAAGCCATGCAGCATATAAACGGACTAAAGTAAGTTTGGTTACATTTCATTTAGTTTTAAAGCAGTTGTTAGTTCTGACTGGTGAGCATCCAGGGTTTCTATCCAGTATGGAAAAGGGAGGAATTTGACTTTTGATGTGTTTACAGACTGTTGCTTCTGTTCTGTTCTTAATAAAAGATTGAAAAATAAATCAATTGTTTTTGTAAAAATCTGAACTTCTAAAGGGACTTGATCATCAAAGCAAAGTTGTTTTTCAGGCGGTTTTGATCAGGCATGCTGCCTGGCCAAAAATTTTAATTTCCAAACCAAGGCAACAAGTATGCCGCTAGACATGATTCACACTTCTTGCACATATGCTACAAAAATGGAGTCATTTACTTTTTTCAGTTTGTTTCTTATGTCATCTTTAGACTAAAAGATATGGCGACAGATAAGGACAGACAACTGCTGGCGCATTACAGATATTACTTCCATATAATGCTGCTACATTATTATAATAAGAAATATTTGAGATCAGTTCTTCTTCTTTTTCTCTTCGTCTGTTCCCTTCAGGGGTCAACACCACTGAATCCTCTCCCTCCGTCTTACCCTATCTTCTGCATTATCTTCTCTTACACTAACTCACTTAATTTCCTCTTTCCCTACTTCCATAAATCTCTTCTTTGGTCTTCCTGTCAGCCTCATGCCTACTGGTTCCAACCTCAGCATCTTTCTACAAATGTATTTACTATCACTCCTCTGTAAATGCCCAAACCATCTTAGTCTGGCCTGTCTGACTTTGTCTCCAAAAAATCTAACATGTGCTGTCCCTCTGATGTATTCTTTACTTATCATATCTAACCTGGTCTCTCCCAAAGAGAACATCAATATTTTAATCTCTGCTGCCTTCTGTTCTGCATCCTGTCTTTTCCTCTGGAGGCAGAACCAGAGGTATTTGAGATTAATTAAGGTTACCCTTGCAAATCAGGGAAATAATTTAGAATAACCATTTATTATTAATGCAGCAGATGCCTTGTTTTGCATTCGACTTGTTAAGAAAAGCCCAAAATATGGTTCATCGGCATTTTGATAATAATATTTGGAATCCTGCTGCTAAGGCAGAGGAGGAGATGAGCCAGTGCAGGGGTGAGATGTCAGAGGAATATTAAGCTCATCAGGTACTCCCTTTTGTTTTGTTTTTTTAAAGCGATATCACATTAATTAGCAGCTGGTGTTGGCACCTTCGCTGTTAATGACCCAGTGCATGACAGTCTGTGTTGATTGATTTGAGCTTGTTTACACTGCAATCAGTCCACCCTGTAATTATTTGTAATGGTTGAAATATAGATTTCTAAAATCAAGATTGCTGATTCACTCTATGGTGTGCTTATAGTAAGTGTATCACCATGTATAACCATCTAGCTGGCTGTCCCATATGTTCTGAAAAATCTGAGAAATGTTTCAAGTAGTCTGCAAAAGTGTGTTGGAGCCCTGATGCCTTAAAGAAGGAGGGGAACAAAGACAGATGTGTTATGTAAAGTGCAAGTCAGACAGGAGCATGAGGAGAATGGAGTGGTTCTCAGGAGGTACATGGCCTCAGATCCTGTTTCATGGTTGACAGAAGCAGCTGTGAGCTTTATGTGGAAGGTTGAGAGTGACAGTTAGACAGAAAGAAAGTGTTTCTACAAATAGATTCAGCTCCTTGTCTAAAACCATCAGCATCCTCCGAACATGTCAGCTCTGTCAGGTTGTCACACCTCCACTGCTCTTCAATATTTAATTCTCTCTGCAGCAGCTGCATGGGAAGAACCTGCTGTTCAGCGACGGCTACGTACTGAAGGAGGACATCGGCATGGGCTCTTTCTCTGTCTGTAAACGGTGCATCCACAAAACCACCAACACTGAATACGCAGTCAAGGTATGAACAAACCTGGAAAATTTACTATGTGGACATTTTTCACGTATATTTTAGTTTAGTAATGTTCAGATTGTATTTTACAGAGTTGTAAAGAGAGTGAAGCAGGAGATCTGATTTGAACCTAATATGAATGTTGCTGTTTATTTGTGATTAACAGATGATTGACAAGACCAGCACAGACCCTTCTGAGGAGATTGAGATTTTACTCCGATATGGACAGCACCCCAACATCATAACACTGAAAGATGTGAGTCTAAACACAAATGTAAATCAAAGTATTGCTTGCTTTAAGCATTAGAAAGAAGAAGCACCACTGTTTGTGAAACTGTCTCGTGTGTGTTTCTGTCTCAGGTGTATGATAACGGTAAGCAGGTGTTCCTGGTTACGGAGCTGATGCATGGAGGAGAGCTGCTGGATAGGATCCTCAAGCAAAAGTTCTTTTCAGAACGAGAGGCCAGCGCTGTGCTTCACACTATCACCAAGACTGTGGAGTATCTCCACTCACAGGGGGTGAGCTCAACTGGCTCTACAAATACACAGCCTGCTGTCCTGTCCCAATTACTGAGCTTAAATATGGATTTCATTTTTTTTTTTAAATCTTACGGATGATGATTTTATTATTATGTCCAATTTGGGTGTGCAATCAATTCAAAATAAATTAGTTGTCAAAGTGCATATTAATTTCTATTTAAAACTACTTCCTATGCTCTGATGGAAAAAACACAATCTCCCTTTATCACAAGCTGTGAGCTAGGGATCGTTAAAAGGGCAGTATCTGTGGATCTCTGTGGTCAGGAGGGTACATGCCGGGCCATAAAGTCTGAGATGGATGTTAGGGCTTCAATTTTGAAATCAATACAAAATCTAACTGGAAGCCAGTTAAGAGAAGGAAGCACAGGGGTGATGTGGTCATACTTTTTTGCGCCAGCAATGACTCTTGCTGCAGCATTTTGAATCAAGTGAATTCAACAGAGGGGGCAGTCTGATTTAGGTGACAATACAACCAAGAAAAGGGATTATTTTTCCCCCACTTGTATCCTGTCTGTGAGCCCTCCTCCTACCTCACTTTTTACATACAATTGCCCTTATGTTATGATACAGGAATCACAACTTTAATAAACTCATTTAAAACTGCTTTTCTCCTTTAGAAATTTATACAAAACTTTAACTTGCATCCTGTTGTGTTTTTAAAATTTTTATTATTTTTATTTTTATTTGATCTACTGTGTTCTCCAGGCATTCTCCTGGTTCTTTGCCCTTGTTTTAGTCCTTCTTCCTGTGTCCTTTTGCTTTGGTTTTTTAAGGTGGTGCACAGAGACCTAAAACCCAGCAACATCCTCTACGTTGACGAGTCAGGGAATCCCGAGTCCATCAGGATCTGTGACTTTGGCTTTGCTAAGCAGTTGCGTGCCAATAACGGTCTGCTGATGACCCCGTGCTACACTGCTAACTTTGTGGCTCCTGAGGTGAGCATGTGACAGTCACTGTGATACTTCGGAGAGTGAAGAGTGTCAAACTAATAACCTCGACGGATGTCGAAGTGAAACAAAATTGTGTTAAAATGTGTTATAATATCTGACTTGCAGGTGCTGAAGCGTCAAGGTTATGATGAAGGGTGTGACATCTGGAGTCTGGGAGTTTTACTCTACACCATGCTGGCTGGGTGAATAGAAACACTCAACAATGTATTTCAGCATATCCTTTCTTTCTAGTTGCTCTCTGTGTTCACTCCGTCTTCTTTTCTACCTTCAGTTTTACTCCGTTTGCCAACGGACCCGAGGATACCCCAAATGAGATCCTGGGCAGGATAGGAAGCGGTCACTTCAGTTTAACCGGAGGCAACTGGGACACAGTGTCTGATGTTGCAAAGGTAGAGCTCCAAATCTTCTTAACAGCTTATTTGTTCCAAATCCTCAAAGCTATTACTGGTTTCTTTCTGGCAATTGGTTGGTTTCATGTGATATTTTGCTACTTTCTAGGATCTTGTGTCAAAGATGCTTCATGTGGACCCCCATCAGAGACTGACTGCTAAGCAGGTCCTCAAACACCCCTGGATTATCCAGAGAGACAAACTACCCAACAGCCAGCTCCCACACCAGGACCCCAAACTGGTCAAGGTACCAGAAAGAAGTGCATTTCTAAATATGTTTATGAACTTAGAATAAGTTACAATTTAATAAAAGGTGGATTCAGTTCAAACTGGGAATGTAAGTTGTAATCTATTGTAAAAGTAGTTCTATGATCAATTTTTAGTTAAAAGTGCTGCCAGATTATACTGTTTACATTCCACTGATGAGAAGGAAATAGTGCACCCTCCTTTATTCTAAGAGGGGCATGATTAAAAAGACCATCTGGTTCTCACCAGGTCTTAAAATTGGGTAAATACAGCCTTGCAAAACAACAGCACATGAGATATTACACTGTCATTACTTATTAAACAAACACCAGGCCAAAACGTAGCAGCAGTGTGGCAAAAACTATGTACACTCTTGACTACTTTCATAGAAATTAAGAAATTAAGAAGGAAAAAAGAAAAGTAAAACATGGCAGCACATTTTTGGCTTGCAGAGCCAACTGTCAATGAACTGAGGCAATGTTATAAAGAAGAGTGGGCCAAAACTGCTCCACGATGATGAGACACTAATAACGTGATGTAGAAAATGATTACCTCAAATTATTGCTGCCAAATGTGGTTCTACAGGCTGTTCAGTCATGAGGTGTACTTAGGTTTTTTTCTGCTTCTATATTTGTTAAAGCTTAGCCACCCTCTATAAAAAACTTTTAGAATTTAAAGAAAAAGGGAAAAAAACACCATATTGCAGTTGTCATGTCTTCAGATTTTCTACCACATGTTGGACATTTCAGCTGAAGTGATCAATTTACTGTTTGCTTGCAGGGTGCAATGGCAGCCACCTACTCTGCGCTGAAGAACTCCCAACCTACTCCAGAACTCAAGCCCATTGAGAGCTCCTTCCTCGCTCAGAGGCGCGTGAAGAAGCTGCCCTCAACATCCCTGTAGAGACTCAAAACAGCCAATCGGCTCACTGGAGTCCAATCAAACCACACCTCCTGGCCCTACACCTCTCAGTCAGCTTGCTCGTGGACGTAGTATCCACCCGCTAAAAAACCAGCCAAGGAATCCTGACTATGCCCTGCCCCCAATCCTTTAACATCCTGCTCTTGCTGTCATCCCCCTCGTGTGGGCTCATCAGCTGCTGTTCGCCAGCCTTCTTAGACCAGCAAAAGATCATGATGATGGATGGGAGTGATGAGAGCACAACTTTAAAAAAACAAAACACAAAGGGTGCAGGTTTTTGGCAGATGTATTAGTGTCGTGTTGGGTGTATGATGCCAGTGTGTGAGTGTGTGCGTGCATGACCTGCAACGAAGTTGAGGCAGCCATGTTTTTGATAGTGACAATGAAAGTTTTCTCTCCTGATCATTGCTGTAATTGGTTCTTGCTGCACGGCTGTCATTTCACCGTCTTTCTGTTCCTTTTTGAAGAATTGATGAGCTTTATATCACTGGTTGTGCTGCCAAATCCACTTGTGCGGACAGCACAGAACCAAAGTTCTGTCCATCTGCTGTTAAATGTTTTCAAAAAGCATTGTTAAAATAAATATTAAACATTTCTGCCATAAATGCCTGTTTGGCTTTGGTACAACCGGGATATGTTGATTCTGGGAAATGTCAAACGCTGATGTTTTTGGTTAATGTCAAATTAAACTGTATTTGGTTTTACAGAGAGTGTGTGTTTGTGTGCGTGTGTGTCAGTTGCATGACTTGCAGTGTGTGTCTGTACTGTCTTGCGGGATGCTGCAGAGTCATGTGCATGGTCTGGTGATGTGATGATGTCATGTGGCTTCCTCGTTTTGCTGCTCCTCCTTTTCTCTGCTTGGTCAATCTGCTGGCAAACATTTGAGATGTCTGGTATTTTTATTACTACTGAATCTAGTAAAATAGGTGGCTTTCTGTGAAAGAAAACCTGCCCAAGGAACAGTGTGGCATGTTTAATTTTGCTATCTGCTTTGTTTCCTCATTTTCTCTTTTTTTTTTCCACTGTGTTTCTTGGATAATATTGAAAACTGTTTTCTTGTGTTGGCTGCTTTTGTTGTTGTTTTCTTTTCTTCTTTTTGTCCAAACAAAGTTGTGATTTGAAATCGTGAAAGACAAGCTGAGCAGATCATAGCCTGTGGATTTGAAGCTGCAGAGGTCTTTTCTTCTGTTGTATAACAAAATGGCAGAGCCTGACTGTAGTCAGAATGTAATCAAGCTCTAATCACTGTTTAGTAATCTTACACAAACCGGGCCTTTTTGTGGAGTACCTATATTTCCAATTCTGATATTTGAGTTTAATTTACCACGCTGGTAACATGAATTGTCTAAACTTAAGTAACAGTGAATTTAAGAGATTTAAGAAGGGTAAATGTGTCTTGTCCTAAGTTGCTTCATAGGGTAGGTCCTGTTCTCAGCTCAGTGCCTAGGCCTACAGGTGAGGCAGAATGTTTTGCATGGTTAAAAAAAAAAAAGCATGAAATCCCAAAAATTCACTGCATCTATAGAAGGAAAGACCTGTGTGGCTAAATAATTGGTGAACCAGCTGTCTTACCTCAAAAGGGATCAAAGTTATATTATAATTCTTATTTGGTGGCAGAACTCTCCCTTATTTGATTAATGGTATTATGGTGAGATGTTATTGTATGATAAAATAAAGATTTTTATATCTTACAATATAAAAAGTGAGTTACTATGACAAACTGTCTGCATTGTTTGTTTGTTTGTTTTTTAGTTGTGCTTTATAATGGGGTACTCCAAATTCACAAAAACTCACATTCACGGATTAAAAATGGCTCAAAAGTCAAGAAGAAGAGGCTCCAATATGCAATTAATGGAAGTTATTTCCCACTAATGCAGCCATAATGAAAAGCTCCACAACAAATCTAATGCAAATGATTTATGGAAATACGTTTTAGGTTTAAAATGTAAATTTAAACAGAATGCAATAATTTACTTATTTCAAGTATTTAACTGAAAAAAGCAAGGTCACATTTGAAATGTTGAAACTGACATATTCTCTCTCCCCTGTGACAACTGACCTGAATAGGATAAAGTGGATATAGAAAAGGGTCGGGGGGGGATGCAAGACCAGAAAAATTGTGCAACACGGAAACATTTCAAAAGTCAAGATATGCTCCAAAAAACAGCATAAGAGGCTCCAGCATCACAGTAATCTTCTACAGACGGATTACTAAAATGAAGTGATGCAACACATGGGTTCACATCCAAACTTTTTCTCTTGTGTGCTACTGCAGGCAAATAAATAAGAATAATGCATAAAGAAACAAACATAACACCAAGTTCCAAAGTTCTGCCTTGCGTTATCTTCAATGAGAGCTTTAAATGATATAAAAAGCACTCTACTGCATGCTGAGTTGTGTTTTTCATGACAAACTGTAATTTCTCAAAAGAATGTAAGCCAACGTGATGTTGGGTCTCGTAAAATTTTGTTCAAGTAGCTCCATACAATGGTCCGAACATTTGCACAGCAGTGGTAGTTCAATGAGGTTTGAACATTGGTGATATAAGGAACAGATGGTGGATCAGTGGGCCTACAGACTGGTGCGTTTCCACAGACGATCACTGGAGGGAGATAAAGTGTAAGCTTTTATCTCTCTTTTTTTTTTTAACATTGAAAAGTTCAATAAATCCTGATCCACTTAGATGAATGCACTTCTTTTTTCTTTTTTTTTAAAAAACAACTCCTGACTAAGACTGGCGTCTTCCTTAAGTTAATTAGTCTGCCATGGTGCATTTAATTATGTCAACTGATCCAGACTATTTAAGTTTCTTCTTTGAAATAACTGCTTACACAGTTTGTCATGTCAGACGGAAAATGGTCTTCAATCCCATTCAAATCTAATCAAATGTAAAGATTTATATGTGCACCCTTTAGGCAGAATAAAACAACTGTTTGTAAATCACTTTCACCTTCAGCACGTCTCTGCCTGTTTCTTCATGTCTTCCATTTTAATTGGCATGCTTTCTCCCCCTCCTCCTTCCCACACTAAAAATATCAGCTCATAGTATCATCACGTACCTGCTGGTTCCCACCTCTGTATACGCAAGAACACTCCCTTACATAACAGACAACACAGTAACTGCTGCTCACACCGTGGGGGCGCTGGTCACCTCCAATCAACTGGGATGATTCATGCTTAAAATGTGCACCGACATATCTGAGATGAATGGCCTGGTTCGTACCTAGACACATGCTTAATCTTAAAAAATGTTTCCACTGGGCTCTGCTCTTCGTGCTTCCACATCATTCATGCCAACAATTCATACAGCAATGAATGACTTCCTGCTATTTTACACTCACGTGTAAGACGTGTAATACTTGTGCACGCAGACTGAGTCAGGCTGCAGCAGTGGGAGGAGACAAAGGAGACAACTGATATTGATTGATTACAGAACAGTAGAAAACCATCACTGTCATTTGTCTGCCTTCCCGGAAGAGAACAAACTGGTGCAGTTTTTATGCTTGTCCCATCTTCTCAGTTTACTGCTGCTGTCAGCTGGAGCAGCTCGGCTCAAGTGCTGAAATTTCATGGGTTTTTAGAACAGTGGGAGTGTGTGGGTGTATGTCAGAGAGGATCCTTGACTCATAAGCTATAAAAAGGAAATTGTGAAGGGCTGAATAATTTTGAAAACATTCTCTATTGAAGGAGGTCATAATTTTTTATTGTGCTCGTCTGGTGTGAATCATAGTTATGACATGCTGCTCATAGCATCTCCTGAGGTTCTATTGAGTTGCATATAAAATCTAATCTTGTTACTTGATCTCCCACTGCAGCACCCGCTCCAAGGCTAGCCTAATTTGTCATTATATGGCACTTAAAGTTGTTCCCTACATTTTTTTCTAACCTGTGCATACACAAACAATGCCAGGTTTATAATGCAGACTCCACAATTTTTGTGTCCCTATAGTGATTGGATATGTTATATATTACATTATGTGTGATATAGGCTACTGTTAATGACAATAACTTCACCAGCTATAAACGTTTCCCAGTTCTGACCAACAGTACTGCTGCAAAGGATTTCCAGAAAAGGCTGACAGTATTGTTAAACACTCAATGTATAAAGCAAAGATTGTAAAAAAAAACTGACTATGCATCTAAACGCTGCAATGGTTTGTTTTTCCTTGGAGCATTACTTGATCACACACCACAGGGTTGGCTGTTGCTCAGGAGGAAGAGCAATCGTCTGTCAACTGGAAAGTTGGTGGATTGATTCCCAGTTTGCCCTGACTACATGTCGAAGTGTCCTTGGGCAAGACACTGAACCCAAGTTGCCCCCCGATGTGCCTATTGGGGGTATGAATGTGTATAGATGCACTCGGTAAGTATCAATATAAGTGCTGTATGAATGTAAGGGTGAATGTAACATGTAGTGTCAAAGTGCTTTGAGCGGTCACATGACTAGAAAGTCCATTTACCATTACTGTCTGTCCCTGTTCTTTTTTTCAGTCTGAGTTGTTTTTCTGACATTTTTCAAGTGATCTCAAGTTCAGATTGACAACTAAAGTGTTAACTACCATTTATAGCTTCAAACACACTAGACCCACAGCGAGATCCTATTATTTTTCCATATATCTGCTCATTTAATAGCATAAAATCCATTTTATCTCGTGGCAAAGATAGATGAGCCCCAATCCTCAACTCTTCAGGTCTTTCACTTATTAATTTACACTAGATTATGTAATCCCTGCAGGATAATACTTCCACACATCCTGCTTCACACACCTCTGAATATTCAAGACACAGCTCAAGATAAAAGATATTTCCATTTAAGACAAATGGGATAATATAAAGACACCCAGATGCTCTCAATCCTTCACACGTGACATATCAGAGATTAGAGTAATCTGGAACAGAGGGTTCAGTTTGAGAGACTGAGTACAGGATTTCATTACAATTGTAGTTAAAAATAGTTGGAGGAGAGACATGGGATGGGGTAAAAGATAATTGTATTTTGGAAGTATCTGGCACACAAACGCAATTAATTCAGAGCACTCAATAGAATTACTGCCTGTCTTCTGTGTGTGTGCGTGTGTGTGTGGGGGGATGTTTGTGTGCATTTTTTTATCCACTTGTTTGATGCGTGGAAGCAGACAGGGCCATCTGTCACAAATGTACTGTAAAAGAGATAGATGTATATAAAAATGCAACAGTGATGTTTATTTAGGTCAGGCTGGTTGACAGGAAATCTTGCATTAATATTTGTTAGCAATTAACACCCATTTTTGCTCCATTTCTGAGTCATGACATTGAATAAAGGGCAGAATATTTTAATATGAACCACTGTACTCATGTTTGAGACCACAGCTAAGAGGGCCATGATACACCAGCACTTTCTTCAATATTTTCTTGTTTACATTATTCATTCTTGTAACATGACCTTTTTTTTCTACTTCACAACTGCTTCCTGATTATGTTTAGTCATGAAAAGTACTTGGTTAGAATTAGAAATCATAATCAGAGCTGCAATTCATTCTTTTAACAACTTGACCATCACCTTCCTCTACACTATTTATACAGTTTACATTTATCTTACCATCACTAGAGGTCACATACTGATAATTGTAGGTAGTTTTGACCTGCGTGAGCAAATGCCCCCACTGGGTTGTCTTTTGGAGGATAGTCTGCGAAATTATGGAAATACTGATCCAACAGAAGCCATGAGTGTATTTCACATTTGTTTGTGTGAGAATGTACATGTGAGAGGGAAGGATAACGGAACAACTGTAAATCTGGTTTTCTTTAGAGCACCAAGCTTCTGTCATCTAGTTTATGTTGGTCAATAAATGTGTCTGCAGTGTGCTTGTGACTGTGGGAATAAATAATGTTTAAACAACACTTTGTCAAATTAAAATCATTTTTTGTGAAAACATCCTGGGGTTTGCTGGCAAGCTGACACTTGCCGCTCTAGATATTTGCCTGTGATGATGGCAATCATGCTTTCAGCACACACACTCTTGAGAGGATTAGTTTAGAGGTTGGTTTTTATCTGCAGGATGTGGCACATTTATTAAAATCCGCTGAAGCACCATGAGTGCATGTCTTCCACCTAAAAGCTTTAGTTACCCAGGAAGCTGTGTGTGTATATTGTAGAACTGTGTGAAGCAAAGGGGAAACTGTGCAGTAGGCTACATACAAATGGAGCAAATTTATCCAAGTTTCTTCATGAACTTTGATCATTCAGAAATGTTATTTTAACTTTATCATCATATTTTGTTCCATTTATTGATTTCAGGCTGTCTTTGTATCCTCTGCCTCATCTTAAAACTTCCCTGCTTACTGAATAACAGCATAAAGTCCTGAAGGGCATAACAAAGACCTGCCATTTATCCTTTCTCTATTCACCAACAGCCAAACCTTTCCCATTATGCTTGTCTGTCTTTGTAATTTTCTGCTTCACTCCCTCTTCACTTTAAAGATCAGCAAAGCTAAAAGCAGCAGGAGAGCTACTGCTAATGCAATACCAATGCTGGGATAAAAGCAAAGAGCTAAGTGAGCTCTCAAATATGCAAGCACATACTGTAGCTACTCACACACATGCACACTCACCTCTGACCCGCTAAAAGCTTTATCTGTTTTACTTCAGTCTAAAGGAGGACAGTTATTTAAAACAAAACTTGCTCTTAAATGGAGTACAGTTACCTCTCTCAACCTTGTACTATATATGCTGGGGTTTCTCAGTGTCTATAATGGTCAAACAGTCACAGAATCAGTCAATATTTGTCTAGACAGAGGAAAACTTTGATTGAATTAACTATGTATTCTATCATGATATTTTAATCAAGTAATATCTGAGCAGTAAGCTTATAAAAACATCATTTCATGGTAAGAGCCTCAGATAGTTTTGGCTGTCAACAATAATGTGATATTTTCATAAGGACAAAATTGTGTTGTGTTGATTGTGTTGCTACCTTTGACTTGACTACAGAAAAATATACAATGCTTGTCAGAATTATTGACAGAACGGCAGGCAAAGAATTTTGATTTGAGTTTTCAAAAAGGAGTCAGGATTCGTTGGTGGTCCTTTTCGACAGTTCTTTTGTGGGATTGGGTATGTTTTTTGGGTTGTGCTTTACCTTTACCTCATCACGTTTACCTCAAAGGTTTACCTGGACGACATATTTCAGTCTTAAAATTCTTAATACTCTGATTTACTATTCAATTCAATCCAGCTTTATTTGGATAGTCCCAACTAACAACGTTATCTCAAGGCACTTTGCAGACATAATCAGTTTTTATTGTGATTCAATTAAAACAAATCCATGTTAGTCCAATTTATAATAACAGTGTTCATACAAGCCAATTTATATAAAATAATGACCTAAGTACTTATAAAGTGCTTAGATAAATGAATACTGCATGTTACTGCAGGTTATCTAACTTGTTGTTAAATGGGGTTATGTGCTATAATAATAAGCCATTTTTGTATTTTGTACAAAGAACTCATTCAAATGAATCAAAACAGTACCGATAATTGTGTCTGGTCTGTATTTTCTATATATTTATCACTGTGTAATATATAAGATTTTGTTGCTGTAACTTTGAATTAAAGGATTAAAAACAGTGTTGTTTGCATTTCTTTTTGAGGATAATCAAAATTCTGTTTATAATTCAGCAGTTCCAGTCAGTAAAAGAAAATAAAGGAATACTGCACGCTGTCAAATGGGTCAATAACAGAAAGGGTAATAATACTGAGCAGCAAGGTGATTAAGGGAGAGATAAAGTGGAGCATCACACCTTCCTTCTGCTATTGCCATTTGATGTCAAGGCAATGTTGCTAGGGGCAACCATCTGAGCAAGAAAAAAAGGAGAAAAATGCAGAGACCAGCTTGTAAGCAGAATGGCAGCAGAGAGGCTGAGAGAGTGGAAAGTAACTGAAGCAGCGTCAGAGAGAGATTGACCGGATACCTCTGCATCTCTTGACTGAGCAGAGCTGATCAAAGCAGACCTCCAAATGATGACAACGAAGCAGAACAGTCAAGCGGAGGACACGAAAGCCTGCCAGCATCAGCAGCAGAGAGAAAAGCTGCCCAATCATCAGCTGACATGCTCATGAGATCAGCAGCCAATGAAATGCCAGGAGGCACCCTCCCCAACACAACCACTCAGATGCAGATACCGCACAATCCTGGCTCAGATCTCTTATTAATGAATGGAGCAGTTCCCAGGCTGCATCACTGCACATCTCTGCATCCCTCTGCTTGACTACTTTTTTCATCTGACACAGGAGAACGGAAAAAACAATCAGCAGCGACAGGAAGGACAGCAGCAGGAGAACGAGTGAAACGCTGGCTATGAAGGGACGACAAAGAAACACAGAAACCCATGATGAGGGCACAGCAGAGGACATGGCAGCTGCTGTTAAAAGCACGGACTTGTATCCTGATCTCCACCCACCGGATTCATCATCTCCATCATCTTCTTCCTCCCCTCTTCCTCCTTCAGCCATGCCGCCTTCTACATCTGCCTCCGCACTCCTGGCACTGGCGTCTCCAGCCACCAGGCGTTCAATTTCCATGGGTGACTTCCGGAGGGTAACAGAGGCTCTACTAGCTGGTTCAGAGCCCCCATCCACTTCTGCCACGGCCCCCTCTTCCAAACTCGTCACCCCAAGCTCTAGCATGGAATTTGAGGCAGCCAGGCGGCGTCTCCTGGAGGTAGAGGAGCGTCAGCGTGTCATCAGAGAGATGGAGAGGCGACTGGAGGAGCTTAGGGAGGTGTTTGTGCGTTCAGAGCAGCAGGTGGTGGTTCATGGAGAGCTGGTGTCACGGATATCTAGTGCATCCCAGCAGGGGGAGCTGTATGTGGCAGAGAACAGCCAACGCCTGAAGAAAGGCCTGAGGTTCAAGAAACATCGACCTACTATCGTCTTTTCCTCAATGCTTGGACTTCGTACGTGCCTCCCCTGGCCTGTGAAGCTCAAATAAGACAATAGAAGCTTGCATTCCACCCTTCACTTTAGAAATGTGCTTTACATAACTGGGAAGATAGACTACCGTTCTTTAGTTATCACTCATTGACATGGCTGCTCTCCAGTTTCAACCTTTCTGCTCTTGTATCCTGAGGCTGGTCCTCGAGAGCTTTAGAGTGCCTACAAATATCATAGATGCTTGTATGGAACTTCCTGTTCAGTGTATTTCTGTGGAAATTCTCTGGCTAGAAAACCAATCAAGCTCCCGCCCGTGCAATGTGTACAGGATGTCATTATGTCCTTATTGTTTTCCACAAATACTTTGCTGCTTGCAGTTACAGTTAAGCTTGCACAGGAGAGATTCAGATAAAATCCATGGTGCATAGATGAGTCAACTGATGTAGGAGGAGGGTTCAGACTGACCTGTGAGGTATCGAGAGCTTCATTGTACTTCAGCTAACTTAATTTGCAGAGAGGATGATGTATTGTTAACGTCTTCAAGGGAAAGAAAGACAAAGAGTGAAAAAGAAGAAGAACAATCTAAGATAGAGGAAATAAGTTAACAATTGACTCATTAAGAGGTGAGAGAAGGGTACTAAAAGATTTTTAGAGGTTTATCTAAAGATTGCTGCATTTTCAAATTAAAAACAAAGATGAAGAGAGAGAATAATTACAAAACTTAAAGGAAAAAAAACGTGCCTTGGCTTCTCTGAGACCGTTTGACCCCGACCATGGTATCTGTTTTGGGCAGCATTTACAAGGAAAAGCAAGATGACAGGAAGGAAATTCATGCTGGGACAATTCCACCTGTGGCCTCTTTTTATCCAGTCACCTAGCAACCACTCATCCCTCCATCCTAAATCTGCTTCCACAAACATTCAGAATGTAACCAGCGGAGCACTGTAACTACAACACCATGTGTCAGCTGTAGAGATCCTCTGAGGGATTTAGTCAAACATTTTAGAGACTGAAGCTTGCTATTAATACTGTTCATTTCCTTTTTTTTAAGATTAGGTGTGAAACTTTGGTTAAGGCATGCATGTGTGAGCAAGAAAATTTAGGGTACGCCATCACAAACTGCTAGTAGTGTATTGGTGTCATATGTGACAATGATAAACAATTAAGACCATCATCTTTGCTGCTTGCAAACAGTAGTTAGTATGCACAGGAGTCTCGAGAGCATTGTGTCACTCTAATCATGTTTTTGTAATAGAAGGTAGTTTTGACAGCTTTCATTCAGGGTTTCTCTGTGTTTTCATTCGTTTGTTTCTGGCAGAAAAAAAAAATCAATTATGTTGTAATCCATCATCAAATATTTGTCCCAAATGCAGGATGTCATCTAATTTCTACATATGATCATTTTTGTTCCCCGATTCATTATTTCGTCCATTGCATTTTTTTCTTTTTGAATTGACAGTGATAAAGTATCTTACATCTTCCTCCACTACTCCCGTGGTTTCAGCTGCATTAGTGCATGCAGGATGCACAGCTAATACACCGGGGATATCTATTTTTGGGCATTAGAAGGTTATGGCATTGAGGCAGGAATTCAATCTGAGTGCATTTGTTGAACAAATGCATGTATCGAGAAGTGAGTGCATGCTGGTATCTATGTGTGCTACATTCCAAAAGAATGAATAAGGATTTCTGAACGTGTACAATTTCTGAAAGTGCTTTGTTTGCTCCTTGTGTCATAAATGGAAAGAACAAAGAAGCAAGGCTTTTTTGCAAGAGAAGCACATTATTGATTGTAGAACCACTTACTGTGGTTTTCCATAAAATCTTCATATATTCCTGTTTTCATTTTTGCTTGCTTGCACAGATTTACACAACGAATCAGAAGCATCTATTTTTTTTAAGTCGGGAATACCAAAAGATACTGACTCTAAGATGTAGCTGCCTCGGTTAAAAGACCCTGCAATCAAAGTAAGAAGAAAAACATGGTGTGTGCAAAAATAGATGTCTGGGCTTACAGCATGAGTTTTGAAATGTAGGTTGGTGCAAATTAATTAGAATGAGGCCATGAAATTTTCTAATTTTGACCTAAGGGCTTAAATGATCAGTTCCTCCAAGTTGCTTGGGAACACAAGGGACTCTGACAATTAACACAACCCATTACAGAGCACCAAAATGCACGGTTTCAAAGAAAAGTGCATTCTGGTGCTTGATCCATACAATTCCGGGTGTCTCTTAATTCAAAGAAAAAATTGCAGATTAAAAGTTTCTGTATAGCCGATAGCCATGGAGACTTCCTCCTTTATTGTACACTAACTATTCCACATGGCCATGTTAACACTGCTTGCTGTCTTTGTGCACACCAATAGCCTAGCAAACAAAATTCTGCAAAATAAGTTGCTAGGAGAATATATCTGTGGAATAAAAGGGTCTCAAAGGCCTTAAACATGTATTCATACTACTGTGTATATAGCTACAAATGTACTTGTATATATGGCTGACCTAAAATGCCTTATGCAGTATTCGTGCATTAGCATTTACAGTAGTGATGGTAATGGTATTGATGATTAAAGCGAGGACATGGGGAACTCATGACCATCATGGACTGCATCCAGAAGCATCTTTTTCTGCGTAGGATAAAACCACTTGAGTCATGCACTGCTGTGGGACTGCACCTTTTCTTTTTTATATGAATGGAAAAAAAAAGAGGAAAAAAAAAGACGCTTCCCAAAGATTTCTGGGCCCACTTGCAGAATGAATGTAATGTTGATTGTTACTCAGCTGTTTGTCTTTTCCTGAACACTGACTAAAAAACTATAACCACAATTTTCGTTTGAACCTGTGGTTGGCAGTAATGTTGTATTTATTTCATACCTCTGGGATGGCATTCTAGCCAATGTAACTTTCAAAAGAAGCAATTTCATTGTATGAGTAAATATTTGAGTAGCTGGGAATTACTTCTACAATTGCAGTTCTCACAGCCCTTTACCAATACAAACTTTGGCTGACCATAGGTCCAAAAGCACATTTCCGATGTTCATTTATCTTTGAGTGTTTTAATATTTTGTGTTTGCTATATTGTTAATGTGAATTATGCATTTGTTATAACAACAGAGAATCTTTCTCATATCAGGTACAGTGTGTGACACCTTTCTTCACAGTGATATTTTTGTTCATTAAGAGCTCTACTTTAGTATGAATGTTAAGTAACAGGCACAATGTTAGTTCAAATGAAAGTAACAGCAGGCTTGGCACTAATTAGCTTTCGTTTCTAAGTATTTAACAAGTGATCGCACAATTAAGTGTCAAATGTTCAAGTACCTGAAGAACCAGCCCCAGCTTTTGAGAACTTTCTGCTACACTTTCTGCTGAGTGAAATAGTGAATGTTTTTCTCCTTTTAATGCTTAAATTTCCCTCCACCTATTTTGTTTTCTTGACTTCAGCACAAAGCTGCGATGTATACGACTCGTAAATATGATAAAATCTCATATCAGACTATTTCATTTCAGTTTTTTTGTAAAATAGGCTGAATTATAGATTAAAATACTGAAATGTTGCAAACATGTTTGTTTTTTCTTCCTTTCCTTGGGGTAGAATTAAAATGCTTAAGTATTTATTGACAACTGCTAACAAAGAGTTTTATCTGATATCTTTTGCAGCTGAACGGGACCTTTAGGTTCACCTTGCAGCAGCTCACAGCAGTATGGGGCTTGGTCAGCAGAAAACTGCTCTCTGATGTAACAGATGTTGGAAGCCAGAAAGAAGCAAACTGTGAAAAAGCTCCAGGCAGAAAGATTTAACAGGACTTATTTTGCCTCCAGTCATCTGCATGTCCATTAGAGCCTCTTTTAAGCTGATTATTTGGTTAAATGGAGGTTAGATAACACTGTTTTCTTGGAGAAGAGCAGAGTTACTGGAAATATTGTTTACTTCCAACTGATCATTATTGCAAACAAGGATTTGTGAAATCATGTTAAGCTGATGTTTTTGGAGCTGGTGGCTCCAGAAATGCATTACCATGAAGATGGGAACTGCACTCATCTCAGCAAGAGATAGAACATCTAAATATCCTTACTGATGTTTTATTCATTTATAGAGATTGCAAAATTCTATACCAACATGACACTCTTGTATAAGAAGATACTAATAAGCCTATGCAACACTTTCCACCCACTCAGAAATCATATAAAGCCAAAGATTACTACAGGCTTTACCCTGAAGCTCATGGATTAATATAATATTCCATTATGTGTACATAATATTACAGTACATTTCTGCAGTAAGTCTCTAGGTTTGTATTAATAAAGCTAAAATGGACAAAGGTGTTACTAAATGCATATATTTGTAATGCAGAATTTCTCAGAGGGAACATTTGATGTTTTATGAATGTTTTATGAATTAGTACAGGCATGCAGACCTCATGTGGGATATGGCTGTTTGCATGTGCTGCTCAATGGGAAGAACAGAAAATGGATGTAGCATGATGCTCGACTATGCTGGCTCAGTGAGGTGGCTGGTTATGTAAGTGACAAGTTGTAATTTCATCATTGTGGCTCTGGGACAGAGGGTCAGGGCAAAGTAGCATCCAGATGGAGACAAAATGAGGCTGGAAGGTAGAGAGAAGCTGCAGGGAAAACTGCCCAGAGAGATTTAGCTTTAGGGTGGAATATAGGTTAGAAGAAAAACTGCTTAAAGGATATATGAAAAAAAGAAAAAGAAAAAAAGCTAAATGGTAGATCCTCTTATTTAGTTGTTTTGCCTTGTTTGAATGCCTTTTATTTCAAATGTGTTGTTTTAAAGCATAAAAGATTAAGCTATTACAATATATATACAAACAATGGCAAAAGTAAAAATGACATCTTTTGCAGATCTCAAAGTAGAATTTTAAGTTATTTGAAGTCATAAATAAGTTATAGACTTGAACTATGGGAAGTCCACACACATTCCACCAATTAGGAAGCCATTCTGGGAATGGGGTATGGGCACTGAATAATTTAACCAATGTGTACTTGTTGTGAGCATAAATGACTTGAGTCTTTTTTTGTTTCTATGCATAGTACATTTATACCAGGTCCAGAAAGATATAATTTCATTTACAGATTAACACTTTATGATTATCATTAAACATGTTTAATGTGTATGTTACAAATATACTCACTAAAATGAGCTAATTTATGTACATTCAACAAAGTTTCCACTCACAGCTCTGTCTAATGGAGTCACATGCTGCCTCACATCTCTGCTAACCTGTCTGTCTTGTGAGTTCTTTGCTTAATCATCAACACTGTAACCATAAACATTAACAGAATCAGTGATGAGCAAACAGAATTCTTACCTATATGATTACAAGGAAGAAAACCTGCCCCACTTTATCCCAGTGTTCTTCTGTTCAGTGAGATGGGATCCTCTGACCAAACATGCAACTCTGTCTATTCCCTTCTCTTTTGTCTCACAGCCATTTAGACAATGACTTAAAGTACAGAACATGTGATATCAAATCAAAGGACATCAAATTGGTAACAAAAAATAATACTGTCTTTTATATTTAATAATGTGGGGGCAAACACTTTTAAACATATATACAACAAACTCTGTATAAAAGCAGTGAAATGTGTTACATTTGGATATTAGTTCCTGATATAAGAGAGTAGCAATGCCACCTCTCCCAAAATACTTTCTCCCATTAAGGCCGTGAATCTTGGCAGCTTTCTTGAGTGCAAGTGTGCTCGTGTATATCTGGAATTGGGGGGGGAGGACGAACAAATTACTGTGAGGAGCTGTTACCAATAGCCTCTCTTTAAGTGCCATTTCCTGGTAGGTCAGTCTATTTTTCCCCCTCCCTAACAAACCATAGTTTTTCCAGGTTCTCCAGAGACCGATGCCTGGAGCCAGTAGAAACTGGATCCTCCACTCTCCCTGCAGTCAGTGAGTTATACCCAGACTCATGATGGCCAAAGTTTCAGATCACTCGCTGGACTGACAGACGCCTGGCGTTTTGTTGGAGACAGACTGGCAGGCACATCCTTATGCAGGCGGCAACAGACCTCATAAGTTTCAGTATACTGGGATTTAAAATATTAATATTTCCTCACTCGAAGCAACAAGCAGTTACATCCCTATTCAGCAACTGGCGAAGTAAATATTTACAGCTCAGTCAACTTTTAAGAAGCTTCTTTTGAGTTTAAAGTGCCTTGGAGGGTTTTGCCCAGCTGTTATATTTTGCCTATAACTGTACCAACAACTTAAATATATGCTGCAGAAATGAGTGATTAATGGTTACATGGACATGAGGGGCAGGCTATATCACACCCACCTCTGTACCTTTGAATTGTACTTCAAGGTTTATGACAACAGATGAAAGCTTTCAGTTTCTTTGTTGCTTTCCAGGATGAGTAAATGTTAAAATAGGAGAGAACAACTAGAAGGGCCATTTCCATATTGTGATGTCCCTTGGCCAGCAGATCCTGACCTCATGTGGAAATTTTTAAGCTTGCTTAAATGGGTTAGATCCAGGAATACAAGTCTTCTCCTCTTAAAAAATTCCACTTGGTGACAAAGTTCCCCATTTCAGAAGTATGTTTCCCTCAGTCTGTTAGTCTGTGTACATAGTTGACAGGAAAGGTCCCACTCCTGGATGGTTCCCCTTCTATGTGACCAACCTGTTGGAAAGGGAGTAAAGGGATGTTTATTATATGCGTAAAACGAAAGTTCATGGCCATGTGTGAAAATCACTACGATTTTATGATTATAGTGATACATTTGTGTCTGATTCTTTACATTTACAAAAGTCTACAGTGGAACTAAACTAGTATAATCCATGACATGTGTACTACTCTCCACTACCAGCTTTCAGTAAACATCATTAGTGACTGAAATCTCTAATTACAGCTCACTGTATGGAGTATGACCACAAGGGGAGTGATTATAAACAAGTTAATATCACTTTGAGCTGAAAGGAGAAGAATGTGTAGTTACACTCACCCACCAGTGGGGGTCATTAGTGGCTGTGACCACAATGACTTCATCTTTGAAAAAAGCAAGTTGCTCCGAGCTGACTGCTCGGCAGTCCACCAAAGCCTTGACACGCTTCTGTGGCCGGCTGCCAGAAACCTGGAGGAGACATGTAATATGACTCTCAGTGTGCCACCAGCAAATTCATATTGACTGTGAAATCTCTCTGGATATTTTTTGGCTCCCAGACTAAGAACTACAGGACAAACACCACACAAAGAGGTATCTGTGTGTTTGTACCATGGCGTTTCTGCGTGATCGCGGGGCACAGGTCACAGTAGGCGAAGATGAAGGGGCTGGAGCAGGTGTCGGTGCAGGAGCTGGGGTGAGAGGTGGACTACTGCCCACTAAGCTGCAGTAGAGTTCCTCCTGGCTGCCCACACAGCTCTGGGCCAAGGCACCACACTTCCCCTGGCTGCCTCCTCCACTGCTGGTGCGACGATATGACGTGGTCTTCTCTGAACTGGAGGTCGACACAAAAATAACTCGAACTTGCTCTGATCAAATCCCTTTATCAGCTATTGATTAGACAAAATGCAGAGTTAAAGCTCAACATAAAAATTCAGCTTTTTCGTTACCTGACAGGTCCTATGTGATTCTGAGAGGATACTGGTGTTAAACTACTCTGAGACCAAGAACTTGTACTGGGCGGGCCCTCCCAGGTCTGCCTGTGTGCCCTGTGCAGACACCCTTGTCCATGTGGGGACCTAGGAGGTCTCCCAATCTGGCTTTGATTCTCTGAATTGAATGAAGCCGAGCTGTGTTTTGTTTGTGTCTGAGGACTGGATGAGTGAGAGGCCGGGTTAGAGCAGCGTCGTGGCAGGTGGTTTCCTTCCTGTGTTGTGGCTGAAATCTGGGGGTCTGAGCGCCCTGAGGAGATCAACACAAAGACCAAGAGCAACACTGTATCAGTGAAACAAACATGAATTGAACTAAGTTATTCATTTAGTCAAAGCAAGTGTCATACCAGCATCTTGCCAAGAGCATAAACAAATAATTGAAAGCTGTTTAAGCTGAAAGAACCAACTTTGTTAAAGTTCAGTATAAGGCTGCATGCAGTAGTTTACCTCTTTGGATGGATTTAGCTGGCAGCGGTGGTGGCATTAATGTTCCAGAGGGGGCACTGCTGGCTTGAGGATTTCTGAAATCTAGATTTTCGTAAGTTTGGCAAGGCCTGCTACTTGTAGTAGCACCATTACTCCCAGTCCAGCGAGCAAAGGAAGATACCCCACTACCATTTGATGATGGAGAACGATTTTTAGGTAGCGGGCTCACCTGGAGAAAAAAAATGTAATCTTCTAAATGTTTATCGCTACAATTTTACAATATTTAATTAATTTAATTTTCATTATATTTTCCACACTGATTAAAAGCCCACATATTGACTTTTGCTAAACGTCTTTGGCCAATTGACAGAATCAGTAATGAGACTGGATAGTTGTGTATTACCCTTTCATCAAGGTCATCTTCGCTGTCATAGAACTCCTGAGAAGGTGTCTCCCATGTGAACTCCACATGGATCTGAGAATTAAACTTCCCACTCTGGGCCAGCTCCAACTAAAACACACACACAGACAAATTTTAGCAGACATGACTTTTTTCCACAAATACATCCATACCTGTAATAATTGAAATCAGCCATCTGACTCTGTAGTTCATTTGCAGCAATAAAATTAAACCCCACTTTATTCTAAATCTAATTTAATTCTTCTTTTATGCTTATTTTATTTGCTGTTCCCCTTCTGGCTTAAGTTGGATCTTTTGAATTTTAGAGATAGATCACAAGAAATTACAAGTAAGTCTATAAAAGTGTGAGATTATAGTCACCACATGTTTAAAAACTGAAAACATACATCAAACACAGCTTTAAAGATAATTAATTACCTCTATGCAATCCAAAACTTATATACAAATTTTGGAAGTTTTGCTCTTTTTTTTATTTCCACAAAACATCCTGGAAGAGCAAACAGGATATTGCATAAGGCAGGTCTGATTCAGCAGGGCAGATGGCCGGTAAGAAAATAAAACCAGTTTATAAATGATACACATTGGGGCCTGATGAGGATTGAATTTCTTGTCCTGGGAGTGAGCCCTTTGCTGGGCTTGGCTACACTGGGAGTTATTTTAAGGTAGTATTTCCAGCTGTGGAAGTTGTGCTGTTTTGTTTCTGGAGTTGCTTTTTTTGTAGGTATTCTAATATTGAAACTTGATTCCTCAATTGAACTTACTTCCTGCCCGTGTGTGTTCTTCAAGTGTTTTTAATAAAAAAGTTTTAAATCGAAGGGAAAATTAGGTCTCACCAGCTCAATGCAGTGCGAGTGCTGCAGCCTTCTAGCAACGTCAAGAGCCGTCTCTCCACTTGAATTTACTAAAGAGAAAAAAGGAATTGTGGTTTTTAACTCATTGTCGGTTGAATTGCTCTGTCACCAACAGCAGAATAAAATGTACCTATGTGAAGGGCTGCCTTGGCTTTGAGCAGCAACTTGAGGGATTCAGGCTTGTGATACAGGACGCTGTAGTGAAGAGCTGTGTTTCCTTCTGCTGTTCTCTTCTCCAGACAGTTGCTGCACAATGAACATATGGCACAGACAGATGGCGTCAAACTTTACCATAGTGGGTCAAGCAACCCGACAGTAACAGTAGTTAATGAATCATATGACTAGCCAGACCTGTTCTGACAGAGGAAGTCCACCAGTGCCAGAGAGCTTCTCTCCTCCAGACGCACAGCGAGATGGAGAGCTGTCTCTCTGACCACCTGAAAAAGGAAGGAAAAGAGACAAATGAGGAATAGTTGATTCTTAGAGATACTCCATGCATACATGTATTTTTTTTCTTTAGTCTTGTCACTGACTGATGTCGCTACAATATGGCATTTCACCCATTAAACTTATGGCAGATCAGTTCTGCAACAATGTATTTGTGTCAGTTAAAAATAAAAACAGTCCTGCAGCTTTAAAGATGACCTGTTTATATGAAGCGCAAAATGAAGGGCAGAGGTGAAGGTGTAATTTAATAAGCCTGTCCTATTTGCTCTCCAGAGACATGAACTCTGACCTAAAAGCTAAAATAATAATAAATAAAGTACCAACTGACATAAACAAGCAATCTTTAAAAAAAAAAAAATCCTAATTTTTTTAACATTTATCACTTTAAGAACTTCCATCCTGCTCAAAAACACTAAACTTTCAATCATTTTCAAGATTTTAACCCTTTAAATATTGAATATTGGAAGTTCTGCCTCATTCATAAAAAACCCCACAAAAACTTATTTTATATATAATATTAGATAGATAGGTGTGACACTTGGATATGTCAAAGATTAGCAACAAATTTATTTGATTCCATTTGTGTTTTCTACTTACTATATAGAAAATAAATCAGTTTTTGTGTCTTTTTTTATTGAATGTGGCAGTACTTTGGATATTCAAACTGGCATTTAATGGGTTAAAATACTGAAAGTGATTGAATGTTTGGTACTTTTGAGCAGGACAGAAGTTGTTTAATGATTAATGAAAGAAAACCTAAAAAAAAATATTAATATATGATGATTTTATAGCAGTTTTTTGTGCAGGGACATGAGGATCACCAGAGGATCCCAAGTTTGAGGAGGGCACAAGGGTTAAAGACAAGAAGGAGAAGAAGAGTTAGAGGGACAGCAGAGGAGGGGAAAACAAGATGAAAGGATGAAAAGAACAGGGGAGAGGAGAAAAGTGGATCAGTGGCCAGAGGAGATGTGAGTGCCTCTAACTACAAGCATACTTGACTGAAGCACACATACACCAAACTTTACATTCTGTAAATATCCACACAGGTCCTTCAGCCAGCATTATGTGCCATTTTTAACAGAAATAAGTTTTTTTTTATTTATAGCTATTTTGGCTAACATTTTAAATTAAAAGGAACAAGTAAAAAAAAATAAAAAATAAAAAAAAGTCTCACAAAAGCATTTGGAGCCTTAAACAAACTGAGTGGGCGGTTTTCTCAGGATATTGCTGTCATTCACACTAAATACAAGACATCTATACGAGTGTTGGAGTTTGAATTTGTCACAGGATGATATGAATTTATTAAAAGCATCCAAACCCTAACAGGACACTTCTAAGCCAGAAATGTAGACGTGGAAATCCACCTATGGCTGTAAATAACCTTTACCTGCCCCTCAGGGAGCGTGAGTGGCTTGGCCAGGTCTGCTCCCTCAGCGTAGAGCTGCAGAAGTGAAGTAAGGTCATGGCTCCTCATGGCATCATACAGCCGGCCTGGACAAGCTTCTTCTCTGCGCTGGACATACCGACGTTCAGCGTACTTTGCAACAATGTACTCCTTCCTGGCATTCCTAGTTGTTAAGGAAACATGAGTAAATAACATACAAAGCATTCATTCACCTTTTAAATAATTAGATTGACGGCTGAAAAGAAATCAGGAACTTACATGTCACTTTGTGGTAATGGCTTGACAGAGTCATTTGGGAGGCCTGCCTCCATGGTGTCATTGAATCTGGTGTTGCCAATGCTGACAGCCAACTAGAGATCACACAATGAAGCCACAAAGATATGACATGGAGGCATGTCAGAGAAAGGCACAGTTACGTAATGTCTGATACTACAATCCTGACAATAGAAAATCCACATGCTGCGCCTGTTTTTTGTTTGCAATTTGTGTTTCAATGAATTTATTTAGTACCAGTAGCTCAGAGGTGCTCAGCAAGTCGAGAGTAAGTGACTGAATCCTGGAGTAATGGACTCCCAGATCTCTGTGGATGCCGGAGCATTCTATACATGTCAGGATTCCCAGGTTGGTGGACAGCCACGTTGGGTCTGAGATACACAACAAAA
>JBBBVU010000021.1:15128722-15139466 GCA_037177055.1 Atherinosoma microstoma | reverse complement strand
GTTATTATTACAACACTTTTCCTGTTTATTACGTGCAACAATAAACAGCCATGTAAATCATGTCGAAAATACTGTCCCCAAACTTAAATCCCTTGTTTGTCAATTAATTCATGAACTGATATTTTTGGGAGGGTCTTATTCAATTTAAAGTTAAAAGAGAAATGTGTATAAAGCATCAAGAATTTAAGATACAATATTTCATTTTATCCAGCTTCTCAAAGTAAATATATATTAAATGTGTAATAATAATGACCTACTTGTATTCTCAGTAAGGAAATGGAACAGCCAAATTAAGGGGAAAATCGTTTTAATAGCTTCTTATTACGGTATTTATGTGTTTTAAAAAAGAACACTGATAAATTTAGGAGAACTGCAATTAAAAGGTTTGAGAAAAATATATTTGGGTGTTTTAGTGTGACAAGTAAATAAAAGTAATGCATAAATATAGAATGTACATTCCCTGGTCCTTTTTACATTGCAGGAAGAAGGTGTTTTATTACTTACATGGGAATTTTTACTTCCATTTAATAAAAGTGTATTGTGGCCTGCAAGGTGTTGCTGTGGATGGTTTAAAATGATAATTGGATTCACTCAGCACCACTCTTGCTTATTGGCTCATGAGAGATATTGAAAGAAAACACCCCCTCCCCCATACAGGGAGAAACCCAAGCCATATGACTATGACCCCCATTGGCCAAGACAAAGTAGACTCACAGCCACAGCAAGTCTATTGTCATGCCTTGGTCTGAACTACATTTCATATGAATTTAGTCTAAAAAAAAAAAAAAAGTGAAATAAAAATAAAACAATAAAGTGTGTTGTGTGTGTCTGTGTTGTTGCTAAATTAAAATATTAGCTATTAACTTTACATTTTGGCAGCTGACACGTTGCCCGCTTATTACACTGGATTAGATGAGAAGGTAATTATGATTTGTCAGTTAGTAAGGAAATTAACTTTGATCCTCATATATCATTACAACATTAATCCTCAGGCTCTGTTTCTTTCTCCTTCATTCTGCAATGAGCAATCATTGTCAAGCACATTCGACAAATATGTTTTTTCATATTCATGTTTTATTCATATGACATAAACCAGCCTTTTGAACCAAAATAAACCAGTTATAACAATTTGTTGTTTAAAACAAATCCCGGCTCTTCTTCACTTGTAAAATAAAAGCTTTTAATTATGAGTCCAAGTAACTGAAGAAACTGAACAAACACCCTTTTTTGTACTCTGAGAATATATTGTTGTGTATTTGGTTTCTAAAGTGATAGAAACCAATAAAGTCCACACATCATGTAAGTATGTAAAATGTGGGCATAAACTCATTCTGGTGCTGAACAAACAGGAAAAAAGTCAAATAAAGGTGTTTCCAGTCTTTATTCTTTGGCCATATTTTTCACTTCCTGCACTATGATGAAAATACAATTTGTATTTGTTTGAGGGTTCCATTGAATCTACATTACAGACATTCTATATAACTTTGAAAGGAATGGGCTCATCTAATCTATTAGACTAGAGCACATGTTGCTGCTTCCTCATCCAACAGCCCCATCTTGTGGTGTGAACTGGTATCTGATCATTGCTACTTTGTACTCAAACGTGATGGGGTTTAAAGTTAAAGTGTAAACATCTTCTTCTAGTTATTCTAAGGACAGTGACACTTTTCCTTCTAATCTTCACTTTTTAGTCACATAGAGAAATTTTCCAGAATGGAGAGGAATGTTTATGACCAAGTGATCACACATCTTTCAGGACATCTTGAAATACCTTCAGATTATTGAAAGACATATGAAACATTGTTTCCTAGGTGTAATAAAAACAAGAATAAAATGAATGTTTATACTCAAAATGGTCAAAATCCCTGAATTTTAGAAAAAGATATGAATAACTTCAGTTATAGATTATGATAAAAGATGCAACCTCATTAAATCTGAAATCTGAACAACGGTTCTGATTTGATTCATTCTTGGAAACATTCAGCATCTCCAGTACGAGATAGAACAAAACAGGTGTGCAGCATAATAGAGCCACCATGTTTTACTGTAGGTAGTGTGTTTCTTTAGGAGCCCTAAATTCATCATCAATAAACAAACTGCAATCTTAACAACAACAAAAAAAATAATTTTCACAGTTTATTTAACTTCATGCTACCAAGACTGTGGCTGGGTTTTAGCAAAAATTTGTTTAGCCTTTTTGTGTCTTTTCGTTTTAAAAAAATGGTGTCACGTTCATACTTGTCCTCATATGGGTTCACTGTGCAGCATATGGTATAGAGTGAAACCACAACTGCAGACTCCACCAGATCAGCCTGATGCTTTTTGCTGGTATTTTTCTGAATTTCCACCTTTACAGATTTCTTTCATATCACATTTTTATTGTGATATGTGGAAACATCTGACTGCAAGAAAGATTGAAAGAGGGATATTAAGACTTGTGATCTCGTGTGATAGTTTTGTATCCTTTGAATGTTATTGAATTATTATTTTAGTTTCTCATAGACAACTCCAAGGTGTTCATTATAACTACAAAGAGATTACAAGTTGCCACTCTTTCATTCATTGGTTAGTTTGGGTCATGTGACCACTGTAAATGAAGAAACTGTGAAACAATTCTATCGTTCTTTAGTTATTGGTTTTATGATGATATATATATATATATATATATATATATATATATATTCATTTTTTCTGAGGGTTTCTTTCTTTATTCATTTTATCATCTATTCTTGTTAATTCATTTTGTTTTTAAATTCTTCTTAATGATTTCTGCACCCCGCTGTAATGTGTCTAATGTTTGTATGTAAATCACCTCGAATTGTCATGCACATGAAATGTGCTATACAAATAAACTGGCCTTGCCTTACCAAACATTGACAATTAAGTAAATTTTGTGCTTATATCAGATTTTACTTAAAAGTTTATTTGTGTTCATTTCTGTGCTTTTGATAAAGGCTTGCTGAAATTTTTGACCAGCCAGAGTACTCTCATTTATATATTTGAGATAAGGCATGAAGGACAATAGGTTTGAACCAGGAACCTTTTTGCTGTGAGGTGATTGTGCTGATGGTGCTAACCACCACGCAGTTCTGGAGCCCATGAAGGACAGTATTACCAGCCACTTTATCAGACCCAGACATGCCTAAATGCAAGACAACTTGCTGAAGTTCAAATCGAGCATCAGAATCAGGAATAAAGGGCTTTAAATGTGCCGTAGATGCTGGTGCCAGAGGGGCTGGCCTGACTTTCAGAAACTGCTGATCTACTAGGATTTTCATGCACAGCCATCTCTAGGGTTTACGGAGAACGATTCGTAAAAGAGAAAATATCCAGTGACATGTTCGCAGGACGGAAATATCTTGTTGATGTTAGAGGAGAATGGGCAGACTTGTTGGAAATAATAGAAAGGCAACAGCAACAAAAATAACCACTGCTTACAAACCAGGTATGCAGTACCGTCTATTTCAGAATACACAACACGTCCAACCTTGAGGCAGATGGGCTACAGCAACAGACAACCACACCAGGTGCCACCTCTGTCACCTGGAAAAAAGAAACTGAAGCTACAATTATTATAAGTCAGGCTCACCAAAATCGGACAATAGAGGATAGAAAAAAACGTTTCCTGGTCTGGTGAGTCTCCATTTCAGCTGCCCCATTCAGATTGTGGGATCAAAATCTGGCGTAAACATGAAAGCAAGAATCCATCCTGCCCTGTATCAACAGTTCAGACTGCTGGTGATGGTGTAATAGTGTGGGGGATATTTTCTCACCACACTTTGGGCCCCTTTGAAACGACTTCATCTTAAAATTCTCAGGCAACACAACAGTTTTGAGTCTGCTGAAAATAGGCGTCCCATCCCACAACCAAACCTTTTACAGACAACAAAGCAATTGAGCAGGTTAGCTTAATATAATATCTGGACATATGGATCCACTTTCTAGGTGGAACATACTTATTGATCATATGTGCTAAAATGGCCCAGAGACTCCACTTTCTATGGAGGCTAAGTTTGTACAATACATGCAAACAAATTCTGCCTTGCGTTTTATCTGCTATATCTGAGAGCATCATAAGGTACGGCATGGCTGCCTGGTATGATCCTCTTAAGATCCAGAACAAATCCAAGCTTGATCATCAAGTTTCACTCTCTTCCGAAGCAACTGGAAACAAACTGTTAAAATGATATTATATCCACAATCGGTGCTGAGAACAAATTGCCACCTTCTAGGAGATGATTAAGATCCATTAGACATAAAACAAATTGTTTTAAACTCTCCTTCCTCCAGTCTTCTATTACACTAAAACATTCTGCCCCAACCCAGCCAGCATGTCCACATGGGGCTCATAAGGGTTATATTTGGGCTGTAGGTAAGAGAACCAAGTAGGTTTGTCTGCAGTTTCCATGGTGGCCTCACCTGTGTTTGGGTTTCAAGTTGGTTCATGGTTATATTTGGGCTATGTGGGTACTGAGTGGGCATGGGCTTGAACTGGGCAAATTTTGCAAGTCCCATATGGTTTGAGTTACATATGTGAAACCCATATGGGTAAGTGAGGCCACAGTGGAAGCTGCCGGCAAACCCACTTGGGTCCCTTATCTACAGCCACACATGGAATTGCTGGCAGGAAACCTACAATCCTTCAAAGTTTAGTGAATATTTCAGTTGTTTTTATGGGTTTGCTGTTTTTATTTTGATAGCTTTATCCCATTTTAAATCAGTTTTTAGTTCATGTTTTTGGGTGACACACCTGTTTTTATTCTCTTGTTCTTAGCACTGCTGTTAGCTGAATTTGCTCATGGTTGTTGTCTCTTACATATGCTGCTGTTTTTAACCCCTGAATGAACCCTTAAGCTAATTGAACATTGATTAAACGCTAACTGATTATTATTGCTGACCATGTCCATCCCTTTACGACCAGATCTTTTGATGGCTAATGCCATCAGGATAATGCACCATGTCACAAAGCTCAAATCATCTCAAACTGGTTTCTTGAACATGACAAAGAGCTCACTGTACTCCAGTGGCCTCCACAATCAATCCAATAGAGCACTTTTGGGATGTGGTGGAACGGAAGATTCTCATCATGCTAACAAATCTGCAGCAACTGCTCGATTCTATCGTGTTAATATTGAACAAAACCTCTGAGTATTGTTTCCAACACCTACTACAAGCAAGGTGTGACTAATTAAGTTGACCGTGAGTGTATATAATGACACAAACCTGATCTCAAAGCATCCTTGACATTTCCATCAACTTAAAAAATCATTTAACAGTCTCAACAAAAAGGCCAGTCAAATTAAACAGAATAATAAATAAAAAAAGGATAAATAGGAAATAAAAAAACAAAAACAAAAAAAAGTATAATTTTGTTTCTTTTTTGTGAATCTGCTTGAATGGTTTAGTGCAGGGATTTCCATGTACAAAGCTCTTGGGCCAGGGTCCTGCAGCTTTTAGATGTTTCCCTGCTGCAATGTACCTGGCTCAAATTAAATGCTTCTCCATCAGCATGTTGATGAACCATTAATTTAAGGTATGATGCAGTAGAGACATCTAAAACCTGCACGACCCATGTCCAGGAGTTCCAGAGTTGGTGATCCCTGATGTAGTGTATGTCTGAAGTTTTCCATTAGCTTTACTCAGTAACTCATTTTTATCACTAGGTGGCGCTGTGATATTATTATTAGTAGCAGACTGAGGGTTAGAACTAGGTCATCATGTTCAAGGCTTAAGAAAACTGGAGGATACATTTTCAGTTAGTTGTCTTTTCAGATGATTAGAAGCTTGAATAAAAAGATGTCCAGTAATACCACAAAAATGCTAGTATGAAGCGCTCCAGATGAGACATGGATGAGATACAGGTCCTGAATTTCCAGACAAATCCGAAAGGTAAGTTTCAGCTCTTGAGATTACAGTAATATTTCCCATAATACCCATTGTGAACATATGGGATTTAATGATAAATGAAGCCTCAAATTTTCTCTACACGCCAAATTTTCTTTGGACAAAACCAGAGATGATGTTCTTCAGCTCCTGAAGTCAAGGCCACAAAGTTTTAAACTGTACTGTCATAAATGTTAATAACTCCCGACGTAATTTCTGAACGACCAAGGTCAGTTGATTCGTCTTCGCTGTGTGGGAAGTTCAAGCTGCTTAAACTGGTTGCTACTCTTGCATTGGAAAAATAGAAGCACTCACAGGAAACTCCCTTTGTCTGATTTCCAACCACTTAACCTCAAGATTCATCTGAATACATCCTGTTGTATCAGCAGTTCACTGTCATCCAAAGCCAGAAAGTAACGTCAGCATCACCCCAGAAGAACACTACCGGCTCAAGCTCATTCATTGTCATACTAAATACTCCACTCCAGCCAGATTGCTTCACATATTTTTTTTCCTTTTATTTCATTACATAACATACAAAGCAAAACTTTATAATAAAGAGTTTATGAAACTCATGGCACATTGTCTGTAGAAATAACACAATCCCCACAAACATTTGTAATTAACTCTAGTATAGAGTTTGGATTATAACAAAGAAAACTCCCATGAAAAAAAAAAGACTTCCAAAAAAACCTCATACCTTACATACCAACAGCAGATATGTATACATGCCAAAGTTTTAAGACTTCCAATCACTAGAAAACATTATTTTAGGGGTGATAGTGACGTGAGGTGATACAAGACTTGTAGATAGGTTCAGGATGGGTGTGGAGATAAGCCCACAAAAAAGTCTGTTTGGAATGCAATACAAAAATAAAAAGGAAATTTAAAAAAAAAAAAGGACAATGTACCAATATTTCTACTTCTATTTATAAGGAATCCCAGGTTTTATGAGGAAGACATACACAGCTGGTCACTTTCAGTTTCCAATCGTGGCTTCTGCTTTGGTGTGCTGATTTGTCTGTCCAGGAGGCAAAGAATGAGTCTCTGTTTTCTTGCTCATGCACTACTGTTGATCCCCACTCATCTAGGAAACGATCCACGTTTTTCTCTCTTTAAACCCTTCTCTGTCTTCTCCTTCTCTCTCAAATACCTATCCCACCCTTTCTGCCCCTCTTGTCCTCTTGCCCGGAGTGAAGTGGAGACATGTGTTTCCCTGCACCTGCATGGAGAGAAAGGAAGAAAAGTGAAGTCAGATCTCTCCCTCTCACCCTCCCTCCCCTCCCTGCAGAGGGGAGCAGACAGACTGGCGCCTAGCATGGAACTTTCATTAACCCCAGGCAGATAGCAATGAATCCACTTCACAATCACTGGCCTGTCTAATTGGAAGCATGGTGAATGTGGAGCAAAAGGGGGAAGCTTCTTTTTTTAAAAACACATCAAGGCTTACACGAACTTTTATTCTCGTTTATTTCTCTTGGAAAGTTAAAACCACAGTGATGTAGCAGATTATGAAAGAATGATTGAAGGATGTGTGTGTCCATGAGCTCAAATACTAAGAGGGATGTGCTATGTGCATTCTAACACATTCATCGAAAAAGGTTGCATTAACTGAGAGAAATCTTAAATTAGACAGGAGAACAAATACGTACCATAATGTGTCATCCTTATCCTAATGGCACAACCGCCCTTCTTCTTTGGAAAAATTGCGAGTTAGGTCGGCAGTCTGAATGAAAAGCACAGACACAACAGTGTTAGCAGCTGAAAACAGCATTAACCTGACTCTTACAAGAATAGATTAATCGAGGAAGTATAACATCAGAGATCATTATCTGCCTCTGTACCACAAAAGGTTTAAAATAGACTGTGAGCAGGGACGCATGTTGTGTTGCAAAAACGCTCTAAAACAACACAAAATGTACACAACACTGATTTAAATTAAGATCAGATTACATTTAAAGGCCATCAAAAATCCCCGTCAGTAGCTAAATGTCAGTGTCCGGGTACGTTGAAGGACAAGCATCAGTCCAGCCTGCAGCCCACATCTTTTCTCACCTTTATTGACAAAACCATCTCCGGCGTGGCAGTGTCCTCTGTCTCCAGCGCGATCTGCAGGTCGAAGATGTAGTCGATAACATGTTGGAGGATCTCCACCTGGCTGACCGACTTGTTCTGCGGGATGCTCGGAACCAGCTCCTTCAGCTTGGAGTAGCAGTCGTTCATGTCGCACACGGCGCTCACCGGCTCGTCCAAACACGAGTGTTTATTCCGGCTGATGGCGAGGTTCTGCTCCGAAATGCAGCACACGGCCTTGTAGCAGCTCCTCACTGAGCGGACGGGACTGATGGCTTTCATGCTGAAACAGCCAAGCGAGAGAAGACGATAAGCAAAGTCGCTGGTTGTTGTTAAGATGTAGGTTGGTCACGGTTCCCTCCGTGTTTTGGTCTCCTAGTTACTGTCCTCAACAGCTACGGTGTTGTGACAGCAGAGTACGGATAGGTTTTTTATACACTGAGCGCATGACCACGCCCCCTTTTTCGCATCATGTTCTGATTGGTCAGTGTAAAAAATGAAGCCCGATCTTATTGGCTGATATCACCTTGTAGAAAGGCTGGAAAGAATGAGGAAATTAGGATAGGGTGGCCTGGAGGGGATTGTCAATCAATTAGTTTGTATCTTTTCCAGGTAGTGGTATTTATTGTAGATACATAAACGTTCCAAAGTATGGTATTTTCAAAGTTTACAGGAACACGGAGGTAAAACAAGCTTCCTTCTCGTTTAAATCTCTTGTAAACTGGAAGTAATTTGCGAGGAAAGTTAACTAGCTTATTAAACTATTGATTTAATTACATGCATTTTATTTTGACTCATTACAAAGGCTATTCTTAATAAAAATCACTTTATGGATCACTATGTTCAGTACTTGAAAGCACTTAACGTGGATGAATCTTTTTGTTACAAATATGCAAGCCTACAAAAACAATCATTAAATTTCATAAGATTTTGTCAGAGATCACACACAGAAAACATTAATACTAAAGAACATATTAAAATACTTGTCATATAGGTAAAAGGTCAATGGAAAGACAGGTTATTTATTAAAGAATCAATTCGAAAATAAGTCATTTGACAAGCTCATTTCTGACTAGTAATGCATTGGGAGTCAACTTCCTTCTATATATCTTTATTCTTACTTCCATGATGCCAGGACAATGTGCGATTAAGCTATCAAGTAATTTGTTAACAAAATCTAACCATCTCGGTGTGAAACTGTCTTAAAAGTTACATTTGAACAAGTCCAAATGTTGTTCCTTTTTAGTTTACATCAAAGCACGTCCCGTTCTGCTCCTATTTGGGTCTTATTTTCCCCTTTTCTCACAATCCTGTTTTGTGGAGGAATGCAGGCCTGAGCCAGCTGTGTGTCCTATCCCGGCCCAGCTGTGTTGATCTAACGCGCCAGTCCCAGACATGCTGGCGCCAGCCTCCCGACGTCATCCATTCACCCTGACGCGCACTCCCCTCTTTGGCAGACGGCCCGCCCTCCCCCGTGAACCATCAGAGGGGAAAGAAGCAGAGGCGCTCAGAGATCCAATTGGTTGACCGGTTCTGTCAATCAGCTAAGAAGGCTCTATCCACCCTCCCACCTCCACGCTTTTCTCTTCTTGGGTGTACAGTTGCATTCAGTGAAATTAAGTGAAAAAACTTTCCAAACAAGCCACTTTTTTGCCATTAATATACACGACTATTGTAATGAAAAGTGGCTGCACGATAGTCTTCAGTCACAATGAACACGCCGTTGTTATCAAAACGAGACAAATAAATGTGGGCCAGGCCTGACCTACAGTAAAAAAAAATAAGAAAGTACAGAAAAAACTTCACTATCCAGTAGGACAAGTCGTCCCAGAATAGAAAACTGTATGAGATGTTGCAATCTGAGTCTCACCCACTCACAGATGATGGTGTGAACTTGTGTAATGTTATTTTAATTAGGCTATGGCGAAACTGGCAAAAAGTTCAACTCCTGTTGCCTATGAGGCAACAATCTGACTGGATAAGGTATAACACAAGTAACACGAGCTGCACCGTATTCTTATCTTCAGTCTGTTCACATGTAGCTATGCGTAAATACGCACGACTGAAGATACCCTCCCAATTATACAGAGGTTTAACAGATGTTCGAGCCACAACTGCCTACCCCGCCTCTTCACAACCGCTGACCCTGCGTGACAAGTCACTCAACGACCTCACTTTAGAGCAAACCATAATATTGAACCGTGAGACAGGACTTCGATCCAGTGCTGTTTTAAAGATATATTATGTGAGTGGCGCCGAGTATCCAAACAAGACTTTGACCTTAAATAGCTTTCTTAAATATGTCAAGAGGAGGACAAATATTGCTTCAAACTTCCCAGTTCTGGTGGGAAAAGAGTTGCACTGGCTCACTTTGCTGATGAAACCTTCACTGGGGCAGGGATTAAGCAAAGATTTGGTTGTTGCAAGCTTTCACGCAGAGATGAACAAAAATAATTCCATCTCCAAATTGCGTGTAAGGATCCACAAAAAGGACTGCTCGCGTATTATCTGTACTTTTGAGGAATTATGAGCAATTTCTAAGAAAGGGGGGAAAAAGGTTAATGCAGTTTTTTCCTCAAGCCTACCAATCGCATGTCCACAGATTCCAGATTTCTCAGTGGGTAAATCTGTGCGGAACACACACTCGCACCAGTGTGTCTGGGCAGGGATCAGGTGCTTGTCGGAAAGGCCCCGGACACAATCGGGTCTCTCTTTCAATGGATGGGAGAATTCCGAGGCCGGCGTCAGTGAGTCTGCCTTTCTGCCCGCCCTCCCTCTCCCTCTCCCT
>JBBBVU010000021.1:15057249-15074353 GCA_037177055.1 Atherinosoma microstoma | reverse complement strand
TGTGTGTGTGTGTGTGTGTGTGTGTGTATAACCACGCACACACATATATCTCTAACAAATCAGTTCATGACATATCGGGTTTTTGTTGCACTATTTGCATTTTTAAAAACCATGCACTGTACATCCTCTCCACAATCTGCACAGACTGCGCTGAGGACCTATAAAGCCACATTAACACATGATAGAGGCTCTGGAGCACCAGTCTTTTCTAATGACTCGATAATCCGACCCAAATGCTGCCTGCTTGCTAATCTCTCCATCAGATTACCAAACTAGGGACGAGCACTGCCTATTTGTCCCTGCCCGTCTCTCTGTCTGTCTGTCTGTCTCTCCCGGCCTGTCTCTTTTCATAATCGCCTTCTTCTTTCTCTTTGTTTCTCTGTATGATAAAAATTCTTTGCTCGCCTCTCTCTGATCTTCGTAGTTGCCTGCTAGTACGGTTGCACGACTGTTCGCCTGCTCTCATCCCCTCATGTAGAAGCTTTTGAAATTAAGGGTGAGGTGGTAGGATGTTAAAATGCAGCAACAAATTTTTCTGCCAACATACATGAGGCTAAACATAACCGAATGTGAACATGTATATGTATGTAAGATGCATGAAAGAAAAGTTTGTTTCTCATAAATTAAGGAAAATGTCTATATTTTTGTGTTGATGCTTTACTCTTACTCATAAATGTATCTATCCGTCACTAACGCAAGCTCAAACAGACTCTGTCGTTCCACCCCAGAGCGTTGCTGCAATGTTACTGTGCATTTCATGTAAGCGCATCTAAACCAATGTCATATTTGTCACACATCAACCATGTCTGAATCTAAATGTTAACTATGAAAAAATTGCCTGCAAGGCCCCACAAAATGTCCTTTCAACTTTACAGAAATCACTGGAAATCTTGCTGTGTGTTTACACATGTGTTGTTTTGCAGTGTATGTTTGGAGTAATGTATGCATCTGTCTCCTGTACTGCAAGTCAAACTGCTGCTGACAATCTGAAAAAAAAAGAAAAAAAGAATTTAGATGTTTAGGTGTTTTCATAATAACTCTTGATGCGACTCACATAAACTGAAGATATATTTGAATTATTCCTGTTTATTTGACAATCTGTACAGATTTAGTGACAGGCCAGAGGGATTGCATTTTTGCGTCATTCTTCTTAATATTTAAATTCAGTTTTATACAGATTTTTAAAAAATTAAAATGAAAGAGTGAAATAAGTGAGTCTCCAGTTGCTACGGTGTGTACGTTCCACCATTTTCTTTGTCACAGATAAATGAAGATAAGCAAAGGATCAAAGTTAACCTGCATGAAACAAAGAAAGCAGTGCTGCAAATGTGTGATACTCCGCTCAGCAAACTGTTCTCACAGAAAGTGTATTTAAGTGGTCATGGCAATAAAACAATTACAGAACTGTTCTTAAAGCACTGTTCTTGTTTGATATGTAGATGGAGATAATTGTTTCAAAGGGAAAACACAAAATTTAATTTCTTTAACAGCTACATTTACCACTGGAGATAAAAACATGACTGACAGCCATTATAAGGAGGAAAAAAAGCTGAATACAATGACATGAGACACAAGATGAGCACATAAAATTACACTCATATAGGATGGATTTCTTCCTGTGTAGATATGACAGTTGTAGACGTTGACACGTTTCAATATAATAAGAAAGGTTAGCAGGGATGGAGATGAGCTGAGTGATGAAGTGAGGCATGAGATGGGAAAGAGCAATGGAGGGCTGGAGGAAGCGGGAGTGGAAAAGGTTTGCTAATAATAATCATTTTTAAAAAGTGTGTATCCCTGCTAGATTCAGCACTCTTAGTGGACGTGTGTCTGTGTGCACATGTGTTTGAGAGAAAGAGAAAAGGATGGGGGGGGCGCGATACTGTGGTTGTCCATTTACCGGGATCAGCTGATGGCCACGGATGATGGAGCGTGGAGGGGTCAAGGGTCAAAACCCTGCATTGTCAGCCTAGCCCCGCTCTCCCGTGGGGTTCCCTCCCTCCATTGGTCCCCCTCTTGCATCTATCCCCCGCTCCCTGCTGCACATTTACATACATTTATCAACACTATGCATCGTTGTCGTTGTCAGGAAGGAGGATGCGCTGCATGCATTACTGGCTGCCTACCCCTGCAGTCTGCCCTGCTGCTGCAGCTCATGCATCCATCGCAAACTCATATTTTCAAGCATCTGATGTTGCTTTCAGTCACTGGCGCATGATGTGTGTGCGTGTATCTGAATGAACTGTGTATGTGCTGTATTTCTCTGTTTCCATGCACATCTGTGAGTGTGCAGGACAAGACAAGAGCTCCCATCCCCAGCCCCCTCCTCCCCCAGTATTAGGCCTACCCTCTCACCCCTCACCCCCCCTCCCATTCCCACCACCCCCACACATACACCTCCCCCACTTTGCCTGTGTAATCCCTGCCAGCTGGCCCTGTTGGCTAATCCCTCTGCACTGATCAGCTGGGCCACGCATCCAGTACGGGACAGGACAGGGACAGGGGCAGATAGGGGCGGGACACTCTATATGTGTGTGTGTCATGTTTCTGCATGTGTGTTTGCGTGCGTGTGTGTATGTGAAGTGTGTGTGTGTGTGTGTGTGTAGGGGGGGGGGGTGTCGACCAGAAAGCATAAATTGAAGCCCGTGCCTTCGCCTCGGCGCAGTGTGTCTGTGTGTGAGCCAGTTGCCTGTTCCTCCTCGTCTGTCCATCCCTTACCTCCCTCCTTCTCTTCCTCCTCCCTTGGATCCTTATACATATATACCTACTTGGCTTATATATGTATATTCTACATTTTGGGCTTTTTCGTCTTCGTTTTTTGGTGTTGTCTCAAGCAGATCCAAATGGAATTTTTTTAAATGGTGGTGACTGGGTAGAATTTAGCTGAGTCTTTTTTTCCCTGCTACCCTCTTCTCCTTCCCCCCTGACTGCATGCGTGACACCTGCCTGCTGCCTCCCGTCCCTTCAGCCCCCTTGTCCGCCATCCCACCACCCCCTGTGCCTGCTCCCCTGCTCTTCCCAACCCAGAAGGACCTTCACAGGATGGAGCTGCACAGTAACAGCTACAACTACAGCAACAACAATAACAAAACCAGGACCGAGGACCTGAAGGAGGAAATACTCTGCAGCCACTCTGCTATTTTTTTGCCTCGTCTTTAGAAAGGAAGGATATACTCGATCAAGAAAAAAAAAAATCCTCTTGTGCAACAGTAGTATTCTATAGGTAAAAATAGTAAAGAAGTGAGCACAGTGGCCAAAGGTTTGAAAATAAGGAATTTTAGGTGTAACACTAGCAGATTTTTGGGAGCCTTGTTTATTGGGAAAAAGCTACGATTCTCATGTCATGTGTTGCCTTTGAATCAAACTAGTATTTACTTTTTGCTAATTGATCACAATATGGAGATTGTTGTTATTTAGGTCCTGCTTTCAAGTCTGTACATGGCTAGAGTTACATGCGCAGAGTGCACAGAGAGAGAGAGAGAGGGAAAGAGAGAGAGAGAGCGAGAGAGCAGTAAAGGGATGGAGAGTAGGAGGGAGGGTAAAGGGGAGATAACGACATAGCTTTACCAACTGTAATGAAGAACTGCTTGGTCTGGTTAAAACGTACCAAGCTCTTAAACGGGAAAAGTGGAGCCACTGCCATGGTGAGGATGAGGTATTGCGGTGCATCGTAGTGTGTCCTCATAAAAATCTACTCGGCATCCTTTGTTTTGCTCTGAGGGGAAGATGGTCTGCAGGAATGGTAGCAATCAGGTAGCTGGGCTGCTGCTCTCTTTATGGTGCAACAAAGGTAGCTTTGCTCGCTTGCTCTATCTTACTCCCGGTTTCTCTGTTCTCTCGTCTCTCTGTGGTGCTTTTTTTAAATGACACGCTGTACTTTGTTTACACAGAGAATATATGGATGCTGTGAATCCTGCTTAGAAGATCACTACATGTATTTATTTTTTTTTTCACATTTTTGGTGCTGGAAACCCATTTTGCACATCTACAACTGCATGCATGCATGTACACACTGTGAGCTGTTCAGAGAAGTCACAATGTCATTGGCTTATATTGTGTATGTGTTTTTGTTTTTTTCTGTATTGCCTGTATTGAAAAGATGTTTTCATTGCAAAGGGAGAATGCATGCTTGTGTGGGATTAGCATGCAAGATACTTTGACGTGTGGAAGAGCCGCATAGCCATCTCTGAGCCTACAGGGATGACAGATCACAGGTGAGGAGAGAGGAATGAGAAAGTCAAATAAGGATGGATGTACTTTAAAGACTCAACAAAGCAACAGTGGTTAGAATTTTCTTTTTTAAATATATACTGTAGAACAGAGGGAGAGTGTGATTGAAAGCATGGTAAGTGACAGACTTGAAGATAATATGACCATTAGCTGAAAACGCTTTGGAAGTTTGGGTTTGAGCTCTTTGTGTTCACAGTGGACCTTGATTTAATTTCAATACAATTAAGGCACGCGGTGAATGCCAAGAGAGAAACCACAGTCTTCGCTCACCTGAGAGACCAGCATTAAAGCTACAGGACAGGACAGGGGTGCTGATAGTAGTACAAATGGATGTTCCTTACAATCCTATGAGATTAACTGGGAATGCACATTAAGCAAAGTTGCACAACTGTGACCACAGACACATGTAGCTTACAGATCATTTAATGCAAACTAAAGAGACATAGAAGAAACATGGAAGAGATCCAGACAACGTGATCACTGGGTACCAGTCTGCTAATATACTGGTTTCCATAATGTCAGAGCAAACAGAGCCGTAGGCAGTCGACCAGTGTCGCTCCTGTGGCCAAATGGACAGAGGGATCACACTAGGGGGATTTGCCATGTGGTGACAGAGGGCCACTTCAAAGGTCTGTGTGTTTACGCATGAGAGTCCACAGGAAGATGAAATATAGAGTGAAAATACTACGACATGATGTGCTGCTGGAGTTTAACTCCTTTCTGCTGTTAGTTCCATCATAAAACCTAACAATCTTCTCAATTATTCTCAATGTGTACTGATTTATATTCCCAATAAACAGATTTCCATTCCTATCAATATTCTGAAAATACACTTTTTGTTTATTTAAATTCATAGTGTTTGTTTGTTTGTGTTTTTGTTCTGCAAAACATCTCAATAAAGAAGTCATTTCATGGACTGCATTTCTATTTGTGGAATCTAGTATTTCTTTTTAATGTAAAAAAAAAGCCCAAAGCATCAAATAATTTGAATAATGAGCATCAGTTCTACTCTTATAATCACAGCGCTGCATATAATGATTCAAGCTGCAAAAAGGCTGCAGGCAACAGAGATGTGAGTTGACCTACATCTGAGATGATGGAGGCAGAATACGCAAAAAACAAAGCTGCGAATTCCGTATGAATTCCTTTAAGTCTGTTTTACTATGTTTTATAATGTCATGTATGCTTCTAGCTTTAATTCTCAATATTTTTTTAAAGTATTGAGACAAGTCAAAATGTGGCCGGAAACAATACAAAAAAAGCAATTATGCATCATAGTAACTACAATCTATGTTAAAGATATTATATTTAAGAAATTGTGTTTTTCCTTTGTGTTGTCCATAATATTCAGTGCACTTAAAGGAGGCTTATATGCTTTTTTATGCTGATATGCCTGTCAGCTCCACACAATTAGTGTGTATGGGGTTGAGTGTGCCACATATGTTGAGACAGAGGTCATCAACTGTTTTCAGGCCCCTTCGCCCGTCTACACATTATGCATTTTCAAAATGCTCAACACAATCAGGGGACTGGGAGAAATGAGGGGGTAATACTCAACACATCAACAGTGCAGGACCCCTAGAGACAGAGAGCAGGTGACCGCATACAATCCCCCTTTCATGTGATAAAAACCTTCATCAGGATGACATATTCTTATCCATTAATAGTCTAGATGTTATTTTAACTTCTTTGGCGTTATGATGCAAAATAATGCTGGTAAATAAATGAAAGGTGTAACATTACAGACCAAGAAGTGATATGTTCAGGTTATAGTCGATATTTAATTGTTCACATTTATTTAAAAAATGTAACATAATTATTTTTTTATCTTTGTAAAAAATACATTTGTTAAACTGACTGAAATTGCATGTACCTGTGTGGTAATTTATGGTTAAATCAAAAAAGAAAAATCCCCATCACATCTGTAGAGTTTACAGTTTATATAAGATTTTTTTTTAAAGGCACTTCACACATAATTACATAAAGTGTGTGTTCAACTTGGCTTTTTAAAAATTTTATGTATAAATTTGATATAGATAAGAGCTTTAAAAAAGGCTTGAAAAGACAGACGAAATCTAATTTAGTCATGTAAATAGATGTCGGGTTGGCGACATGGTGAAGCGTCACTAATGGAAGAAAGAGATGGATGCCTGATGATAATGAGGGGAGAATAAAGCAGAACCATGACCTTGCAGTGCAATATGAACACAAAGACATCACACTTTCAATATAAAACTCTCTGATTGGACAATATTGTTTACAGGACGTAACAGAGTAGACATTATTTTAAAATATTTTCAATGCGTAAAAGTAATGCATGTCTTATTTAAATTAGAAATATTCTCTTGATTTAGTGTCCTACGAGCATTCTGATCCCTTTGATTTCCACCCCTTCCCATGTACTTAATCTCCAAAACTTTATTTGAATGAGATATTTCATAAGACAGCTGTATAAGGGTTTTGGTAGTTCAGTGCCTCTCCTGAATGTGGTAAATATGTCGAGTCTCTGCAAGGCTAAAAATGTCGTCCACCACATTTATTTAGCTTCTCCATCACTCGAATGCATTTGGCTTCATGTGCGCTCCGAGATGCGCATGCAGACACCCCCAGCTCCTTCAACACTTTCCTTTTCTCCCCTCCTCCGTCGTCTCGGTAGCGTGGCATCTCCCCGCGCCTATGCTTTATGGTCGCTCATTTGCATCCCAGGAGGGGCTGGAAGGCGTCCCCAGGGACTCGCTGATAAGGGTCAAAGGAGATTCCCTGGAGGCAGCGTGCTTTCCACGCACGACGCGTGCCGTCAACCTCTTTCCAGACACACGCTCGCTCAACGCAAACACACAACGCCGAGTTCTCTTGTCAAATGTCGGTAGCCAACTTGACCCCCCCTTCAACAAAATAAAAGTTATGTTCGCTCTGTATCGCCTTGTGTGAGCCTGTCCTGTAAGAACAGACCTTTGTTTGTGTCCTTACATTATTTACGTAAAGACTGTCCTACTGCACCCTGTAGCCTACAAATGTTAGCTTGTGCCAGTACCAGTGACTGTAAGGCCAGTACACGGTGAAAACGTGCTCTCATTAATTTAGACTTTTAAAATGGGCATACTTTAATGCAACATAAGCCTATCAAATTTTAAATATAGGCCTTAAAAATATAAACCATTATATATATAAACCATTTATTTATTTATTTATATATATATATATATATAAAAATTATTAGGCCCATTTACCATTACAACGGGCAGCATTTTAGGAATTTAAAATGCAAAATTAAAATAAACTATTAAAGAAAAACCCAGCCATCTCTAAAGGCCCAAATCCAGATAAGATGTGACAGCACGAGGCCTTGATGCAGGGCCCCGTGTTGGAAAGCAGAACCAGTTTGAAGAAGCTGTTCTCGGTGAACAGTCCTTTGTCGTCCTCTTGTGGCTCCTGCGATCATCACAACCGGAATTATCAGGACAGAAAATGGCGGATTGCAGATAAATTTTAGTATACAAAAAGTTTACAAATATAAAAAGGGGGACAAATGCATTGTAAAGGTATACTATGTTTGCATAACTTATTTTCTCCTTGGTTTAAAGCTAATCATTGTTCTAATTACTGACGTTAAAAATCGCAACCCCAACATTTAATTGGTCCAGAACCAAACAGTTTACTTAGACTGTGCAACATCAATAGCAGCATACAAATTGTTCCTTTTTGCACGAAAATACTAAGTCTACAGTTTGATCAGATACAATAATGACGTTTGGACATTCACCTGAAGTTCAGCATGCACACGTGTGTGGGAGGGGAAGAAAATAATGCAAATTTAGTACAAGCATCATCATGCCCACCATATGAAGTCAAATATAAATTAAACTGGTACAACAGGCCACCCACATTACTACAACTAGCCAATGAGGAGAAGAACCCACAAGACTTTGTGGAGCATTTTTATTATGCCACACATAAAAGCCAGTAGTTCTGTAGGAGGATTTTTTTTCTCTTTTGAGAATGGTCGTCACTGATTGTGGTATTATAGCACGTATGATTGATTGAGCGAGCATTAAACAAGAGTCTTGGAGTGTGCAGGACAAGGCAGGACAGAAAAGTAGAGAGGAAAACAAATTCCAGGTGTAGCGGGATAAATTGGAAATTTTGATTGGGTAGGATTGCAGATTACACATGAAGGTGAGCAGATCACTGATAATGTAGGAAAACTAAACTGCACATACACACTGCATGACAAAAATCACTTTCCAGTCAAACAAGGGGAATGCACACCAGTCTGCTGAATATACCACATTTATTACTGATTAATAGAAAGAGTGGGGGCAAGGCCACTCACATCAGTCTTCAAGAAAACGCAGGAGAGAAAAAAAAAAAAAGAAAGCAGCCCATAGCAACAATGAATTAACCTGTCCAAGAAAAAGATGGTAAATTAAGTCTAATGAAGACTGTTAACAGAGGGCCCCAGTTTTATAGACCATAAAAATTATACAGTGAGCAAAGCTCATCAACTTAACATTTCTTCTGAATTCAAACGCTCTGCCCCATTCCTCTTCTGACCCTACCGCCCCAACACACTCCATCGATATGGGAAAACAAAACAGAGGGCCTTTCTGAACATTTCCAGTCCTCTCAAACAAAAACATGGCAAGCATGTACAAAAGATTCTTAAGTGAGCGTTGTTGGCACCGGCCTACATTTAAAATCCAGAGGAAGCTCCACTGGATCCTGGTTGAAGATTTGAGCATCCTCTGAAGACAGAGGCCAGGGTGGGGAGGGTAACAAAGAAAATGAGACAAACTGCCCTTTCTTAACTTTTGGGGCACTAATATTAGCCAACACTACAAATTTCTATGGGATCCGTGTGCTTGTGTGAGAATAACAGACTTGCTCTTGGACCATAAAAATGGATGACGATCCTTTCATTTAAAAAAAAAAAAAATAAAAGAAAAAAAAAAGAAGAGGAGAAGCAGCATACAAAGGGGAAAAGCATATGTAGTGGAATGGGGTTGGGCAAAAAAAGATTTCACCTAAGGATGCTATGCATTTAGTTGCAGTCCTATGAATAATCGTTTCTTCTTTTTTTTAAATTTTTTTTTTACTACAAGTTCGAAGTAAGTCCTTAAAGTCAAAAGAAATCAAAGTCTTCATTTAGTTTTTTTCTTCTTTTTTTGTCCTTTGTTAATTCTTCACCCCTATTAGAATTTCTTAGAGATCTTGATGTAATGGTGTAATGGGGTGGGTAGGGCTTAAGAGGGGGCCATTGCAGTCCTTTTGACCAAAGCATCGTTACTTGACTCGTCCTTGGCGCTCCTAGAAAGAAAAAGGGGGGAAGAGTGATTATAGATAACAAAAGTGACATACAATAAGTATGTACAGACAAATGACAAATCCCTTCAGTTGATTCCGTTTGTCCATCCATTGAGTGAAACCTGCAGAGCCCTCTAGGGGGATTTATTGTTCTCATAATGCATTACAAACAGGGCTCTAAAATGAAAATATGAGCTCAAAATGTTTAATGTCTCATAAACACCTTATAGATTGAAAATAATATCTAACATGATATATTCATTAACAACTCCAACTACTTCCGTCTTCATAAAAAGATTAAAAACAATACTTAAGGAAAAGAAGCAGTTACCTGAAGCCTGTACTGACTCCTGTTGCTTGGGTTGCTGGGATATGGCTCACTGCCTTGGACCTCCACCTGTCACACACAGGAGTGAAAACTGAGCACAACTGAAAAATGTCAGACTGAAAAAACAGGAAAGTCTCCATATTGAAAAATATACATATGCTTAAAAATAAAAAAAGACAAGGATTCCTCAGAAGGCAGGCTAGGTGTCTAAAAGAATGTCATTGAGACAGTGGTCTATCCGGTTAAAGATCAACAAGCCAAATGTAGACTACAACTCTGCCAGCAAACACAGAACAACCCAATGCTGTAATACTTCTACAACTACTCCAAATAGATAATTAAATAAAAAAATAAAAAACTAGCTGTCCTGGTTAAATTCCTGAACTTTAAAAGTTTTTTTTACTGGATGAACTTACTATTTCAATTTCTTGTAAATGAACAACAACAAAGTCACATTCTCAGCCATCAATGGCCACAAATTATATACAGTTTGAGTGAAAATATCAGGAAAACACCAGATAAATTAACAATTACTGTTTAAGAGGTGCTAATTAGGCACGTTATAACTATGTATACAAGCCAAAACACAATTGTGTACTGTATTTCATACATGAAAAACTTAGAACAGCCATGTCACTGCTAAAAACCATAAAATATCTAAATGAATGTCCATAATATAATTGCTGCATTCATTCATGTTTGTCATTGAGTGTAAGAAAGCAAGTAGCAGGAAAAAACATGTCAAAACAACAAAAACTTGACTTTTTAAGCCATTAACTTTTAGCTAACATTTCTGCTTCTTTTGCAAGCTTCTCTTTCCCTTTGAAGCATTCATCAAATAAACAAAATATACAATGGATTACAAACAATATATGTCTTAATAAAGACACTTTCATAATAACAAACATAAGCTAAAATTAAAATTGTATTAACTTGTTTTGGCAAATACTGTGTTGTCTCAGTTGTTTCATTGTAACCATTAAGTGACTGGAAAAGGGGTGAAAATCTAAAGACAAAAGTGAAAATAACCCAAGGAGTAGTTCAAATCAATTATTAAACATCTTAAGTCAGCTGTAAAATTCTTGAAACTTCGCTGCTGCATTTCTTTCATACAAAACAATTTACACATGCACATCCCAGAGCAGATTTCATACACAGCAACACATGAGCATTAACTTTCATTCATGTTTCATGGTTTATTTTGGTCATCTTTTTACCTTTTTAACACACTCTTCCTCCTCCTGACGCTTCTCGTAGTGAGAAAAGTCATCAAAGATGGAAGTGGTGTGTTTATATCCAGCGATGATCTTTAACACCTGCCTGGCCTTGTCCAGTGGTACCTCCTGTGTGTCCCGAGAGTTGGTCACTGGCTTATTTTCGTTGTTCTCCAGTCGAATGTGCCTCAGCTGACTGTTGGGAACGTCTTTAACAAAGATCCAGCGCACATCAAAACGACCCTTCCACTTGTCCTGCGACCACACGCCAGCAGACGTGTTGTAGTCCACGGGTGAGCGCATCTCTGCTACCCCACAAAAGTGACCACTCCCATTGACACTAAACAGAAGATAAAGTGGCCCTTTACCACCCAGTGAACGGTAGGCTGCATCAAGCCTCTTGTTGCCATGCTCCGTGCTGCACCAAATGTTGTACTTGATGGAGCGGTGGATGTCATCCTCGGAGTAGCTCTTGATGATAAACACCCTGCCCTGCTTGAGGTTCCAGTCAAAGTCCTTAGGGTTATAATTGTTGACCATGCGCAACTTCTCTAAAACCGGGTGAGGTTCAGAAGGGACCCCAGGAACCACACCCACACCTGAAGAAGTGGGAGGTGACTGGCCTGTTCCATTCCCACCAGCATCCCCAAATCCATTGGCCCGGTTTCGTGGAGGGACCCAGCGAGTTGGTTGAGAAGGTTGCTGCTGTTGGCTTGGTGGTGGAGGAGGACCCTGGGAGAGAGGAGGCTGGGACATCGGAGCCATACCTGGCTGCCCAGTAGGTGGAAGTTGATGCTGCCCCATCTGTGAAACAGGTGGAACCAGCTGTCCATTGCTCAGGGGCATTTGTGGGTTCCCTGCAGCCGTAGCTCCAGGCTGCGGGGAAGCCTGATTGGGCGACTGCCCGTTGCTGGGAATAGGGGGCACCTGCTGAGGAGTGGCAGCTTTAGGCATGGTGCCCTTGTTGTCCCAAGTGCCGATGTCCATGTTGTGTTTAATGGGCGGAGGAGGCAAATTGGCACCTGCCATGCCCCCCTTAGTTTTAAGCTTGGGTTGAGGCTTGGCTGGTTTGCTGGCAATATCAGCCCAGGAGGCAGGCTTGGCAGGGGCAATTGAGACAGGCGGCATGCTGGGAGGTCCAACAGAAGATACAGAGCTGAGGGGGCCACCACCAGGTAATCCAGAGCCAACCACTTTAGGAGCCATTTCCCCATTACCACCAGGAGCAGCACCTCCAATTTTAAGCCCTGCCATGCCCTGGTCAAGGCTGTTCATACCAGGTGCCTTGTTAAGCGGTTCGTTGGCAGCAGGTGCAAATGGGGACTGTCCATCAATCATGGCACCGCCAAGTGAACTGGGTGCATAGGCATAGCTGCTGCTGTAGCCAGAGCTCTGCGGTGTCCCCGACTGTCCCTGAGAGCTGCTGTTGCCCCATGCTGAGAAGTCGATGCCACTGGGGAAAAAGTTGAAGCCATGCTGGCCAAGGAATGGGTTGCTCCCCAGGGGGCCTGGCTGGCCAAACATAGCGTCCGGGAGGTAGTGGGGTTCCCCATTGCTCAGCTGTCCATAGGAGGCCAGGTAAGGCATAGGAGGGTCCCCACCTGTGGACCATGCTGCCTCATTTAGAGAGTAGGAAAATCCTATGGAGGGGCTGTAGTAGCTGGGCATGTACGAGTCCGACATGGCCGTATAGGCATTGCTCTAAATGGAAAGAGAATCAGATTCAGTGACCAAATACTTGGAATTAAACACATAAGTGCTTCCCACAAACTACAAAGTAAATCATCCAAAACAGAACAACTTTATCATGCACACTTCTGAGAACTGGAAAATATAGGGTTGATTTTTTTTCCTCAACCAATTTCAGCGTCCGTTTCTACACATGGGGGACAACCACCCAACAGAAATACAAAAAAATCTACAACTGTGTCTTCTAATTCAATATCATAGCAGCAATTTGAAAGGATTCATGTAAACATTCAGAAAAGTTCTGAAACAAAAAACAAATCTTTGTAGGTTTAATTTCCACTCTGCATCTTCATCCACACTGATTACATGCAAAAGAAAACGAAAAAGAGACCATTTCCCACTTATATGGCATATTAAGCCTGGATAATCCTATATCTGAAATGTCTAAAAAAAAAGAAATATATTTAACAGTGTAATATTAAGTATTTTCCCATTTTGGGGAAATCAGTAGCGTGGAGGAGAGATATAATCTCGGAAAAGCATTTAAAGAATTACTCAGATTATGAAATCATTATGAAATATGAAAGTGCAGAACAAATATATAATATTGAGCTACTCATTACTCCTCCCACAAAAAGCCAACTACTGACATTGGATGAAAATTGCAGCATGGTTTTATATGTGTCACATCAATATTCAGCGAGACACAAATGAAAATGTTAATGATTTGTCAAACATAAAACCTTGACAATACTCAAGTAATTTTTAATCACAGTGATTCAGGCTGGCAAGAACCAAACGTAGGAATAAACTGGTCAAGCGCTCACCTGTCTGGCCTGAGTATTCAGGTAAGGCTCAAACTCATCGTCATTCAAAGTATCCTTTTGGGTCACAGCTCCGTTTTGCACTGAAAAGAAAACATTGATGTAAACACGAGCTTATGCATTATGTGACTCCAGAGATGTGAGTGGGTGCAGATCAGATAAATTTACAATGGCATGATCACCTTGTAACATAGTAAAACCACTCCCTGACATTATTTATCACTGTCACAGGAACAACCTGAAGTTGATTCCCAGATACCACCACTGCTTAACATGCTTTAGGATACAGAGCAGAATAAGATCAAGCCCATTAATGTTAATCCCTCAATTGAAGCTGTAATTAACTGACAAATAATGTCAGTAAAGCTCAGACTCCCATGTCCAAAAGGCAAAATATCAATTAAAATAGTTTAAATCATTTCCAGTACATCAACAGCCGAGTCAATACCCAATGGTTAAGTATTCTGTCCTGAGGGACGCAACTGTGCTTGATTATATAAAGATATTTGAAAGCTTTTCAGTAAATTAAAGAAATATATTCCAGAAGAGACATGCTAGAACCCACGCTAACTTTACAGTCTGGATGGCAAGATGACGGAAAGTACAGGAAAAGCGTGTCGGAAGACGTGTCATATTGGGTTAACTTAGCAACGTGCTAACGTTAGCACGCTAGCTATGTGGTCAGCTGCATGCAGTTAGCAGGGTCCCCGTGTATCGAGCGCCAAGAGTCCTTTCAACTTGACGAACTTGGCTAACACTAGCCCAGTGGCCAGCATGCTGGGATGGAAACTGTAGCTTAACAGAAGTTATGACTGATACGGAGTGAAATTAAGAGCTAAAATGTAGCGTCGCACCTGTTTGTCTAAGAAAAAGCGTTCAGTATAACCAGGAAATATACGACGAAGTGCATCCCAATGCCATTTAACATGAGCCAGTCAAGTAATAGCTAGCGCAATGCTACCTGTGGGAACCTTTCGGGTGTTACTTTATAAAGGTAAAGGACATCCAAGACCATGGCCTTAAATGTCAAAAATCTTCCTTTAAAATAACAGTGGTTTTGTTTTTCGTGTAGGTGTTTAATTAAATTCAATACAAATTCGAATACATTTACATCCCACACAGGCCTATTCGCCAAGATGCTAACATTCACGCACGCAAGATTTTCAAAGCGCACGGCACGTAAAAAGATCCGCATTCACACAACTTAAGTAAATAACAGACACTTCTTGTCCTTACCTTTATTAGCTTGGCCTTTCGGTCTCTGGATTGGGTCCAGGTGATTCATGAAGGTTTGATTTATGAGAAGAGAGGAAGGGGAAAAAATAGATGAAGAGATATATTTTCAGCAGTCAGTTCCTTTAGCAGGTGGTCAGGCCTACTGCACTACTGAGCCACAGCCGATGCCTCCGAGCTAAGCTATCCGCGTTAGCCGTCGCGATGCTGACAAATTTGGCCCTCGTAAATGTTCAGAAAATACCTCTCTTTACCTGTTCAAGAAGGCTGCTGGCTGACATGTCTTTCCCCCCCGGAGCCTGTGTAACTGTGTTTACTCCTAAATAAAAGTGGCAGGGTGTAGAATGTATCTAGTAGTTTCAGCCAAGCGCCCTTATCTCTCTAAAGAGCCTGGTTTCTACACAATGGCGGGCTGCAGTTTGCTTGACAGACTCCTCAACATGGCTGGGCGGCCCTCGTCAACTCACGATGACATTTATTCACAGCGAACACGCGCCCCCTAGTGGGGTGGAGGAGCAAAAATATCACCTCAGTCAAGATAACGCCATATAAAAAAAGCTTAAATCTCAACATGTAAGTACAAAAGTCTGATTATATACCCTCATTTTTTACGTAATATACAATAAAAGGCTTTAAGTAGGCTAATATTTCAGAGTTAACACATGCAAATTTCTACTACCCTCTGCCATGGATCATTTAGACGAGAGAAACATTAATAAATGTAAAACACATTTAGTGATAGAAGGTTTGGGACACTGCCTTTTCTTTCTTTACTAGAGTATTCATTGACTTCTTGTTTAAATCACAAAATCATATTTTCACACTTTAACTTAAAGACTGGGGAATGTTTTATGTAAATGATAAATAAAGCCTTGATATGTAATAAAAATATAGTCCCCAACAAAGCCAAAGGTTTAAGTTGGACACAACCTGGAGGTTGAGACTCTGTCAGAGGTATTAGAATATAATGAAATATTTTCAAGAACATGAACGATAACAAATAGATAACAGTCATATCGTATGTAGCATCATACTTGGTTTATTGTTTGATTAGTAGGTATGTTGTGGAGAGGGTGTGTTGTTTTATCTGTTATGGTGAGCAGGTTATTGAAACATGCCAATGGGATTAAAGGTCTTGCTAGCTGTTTGTGATTAAAACAGAGTATATTAGGTTATACCCTTTTTGTTATTCTTTTCTTTTTTTTCAAGGATTTTTACTATCAGACTGATTGTTTACAACCATAAACCTCACAGGGGCTACAACATTAAATGGCTCAATCTGACTGGGATTTCTGTATGTGACTGTGATGAGCTTTTTGCACACCTGGGTACGCAGACAGAAGGCCTATCACTTGTTTTCAGTTTGCTTCACAAACTAAATGTGTCAACATATCTCGGAAAGCTGTTCATAACTGTTAACCCTTCCTAATTGACCAGTTGTCCAACAGTTACAGCATTCGCATTGCCATTTCATGCTTCCGCCACAAGGTGGACTCATAGTTGCTTTCATGATTTTTAAAATTCAAGAACAGTAAAAAAAGAAAAGAAAAGAAAACATCTTTGCATGTGAGTGTTTTATAATTCTTTCACATGACCTGTCATGACCGTGCCTCTATTTCTCCTTTTATGATACTCTAAAAAGAAATTCTACTCACACATCTAATATAAGACATTTCATAAGCAGATATAGATGTTATGTTACACTTTACATTATATTTGATATGCAGTGTTATGTGCATGTAAACTTCAGTGACTCTGACTTACCGTCCTTTACACACTCAGTAAGCTGATACCAACGTATTCAAACTCATCAAAAAAGAAAGCATTGGATTATTTGAGATAGATTCATTTATCATTCCTAGACTTTTGCATGATTCTGCAAGCTAGAAATAAAGATCATTTCTTCTAGTAGTTTTTTTACTTTCATTTGCAAAATCTAAAGTCTCGTTCCAGCAGTTAGAAAATTGTTTAAAACTCATCTGTATACCTCAAAATTTTTACATTTTGTAAGTTTTAGCCAGTAAAACTCAGGCCTTTACAATTACTCTGAATATTTCTGCTTAATTTGGCCCTTCCTGCCAGCAGCTGACACCAGCCTTTCTCTGATAAACAATGACCAATTCTAATATTGGAATAAATCATCTATAGCCAATGTGTTATTGTTTTTCACACACACATATATATATATATATATATATATATATATATATATAAAAGTCCCAGGCAAAGTTTGAGCCAGAGGGGGTTGCTGGTTCGAGCTGGGGAGGGGTTTGAAACAGTGG
>JBBBVU010000021.1:15030900-15047766 GCA_037177055.1 Atherinosoma microstoma | reverse complement strand
AGGAAGCCAATGAAGAGAAGCTAAAACTGGAGAAATATGATCTCTCCTGCTGGTTCTCATCAGAACCCTGGCTGCAGTATTTTGGATCAGTTGGAGACTTTTCAGGGCATATTTAGGACAGTCCATCAATAAGGAATTGCAATAGTCTAGTCTTGAAGTAACAAAAGCACACTGGGGGCTTTGCCTGTCCGGTCTGCAGGGTTGCTGTCGTAGATATCGGGGTGGTTTCCTGTAGTGGCGCCCGCGGTGGTCATGGGTGGGCTGGCTCTTGGTGTGGATGGATCCCCAAAGACATTGTTTCAGCAGCAAACCAGATGATTATCATGTTTTATTGTAGAAAATATGAGTTACAATTCTTGTTTGGATAGAATAGGGAGGGAGGGAGAAATGTGGGAAATTGGGGGGGGTAGTTGCATTTTCTTTGTGTGTACGCATGTGTGACTGTGAAAGAGAAACTAGAATATTTTTTAATTGTTCTGTTAAATAGGCTACTTTGTTGTATGAAGGATTGTTTTATATACATAAATTGTTTTTATGATGTAAAGCACTTTGTGTTGCTTTCAGGCATGAAAAGCCCTTTTTAAATTAAATTTGATTTGATTTGATAAAAATTGCTCCAAATGTTGAATTGCATTATAGACTTAATGCTTCAGGATTCTGAGTTCTGGTTGATATTACATTTTGTTAACCTCATAGCAAAATTGCCTAAGTCATATTTTAGCCAAATTGTAATATCTGCCTAGTTCTACTCTTTTACACTGCTGATTCACTGTGCATCATTGCCAATAAAACCTTAAGATATGACTAAGGTAGTTATGTTTTTAAGCTAACAATTTGTAGATATAGGGTATTGTCTTGCATTACAACATATATATGATGAAAAAAGAAAAATGTATTTAAGTCTTTGAACTTAAACCCTTTTTAAATGTATGGAAACTGATTATTTTATAAATTGTAATTAGTTAGAAAATGTATCTGTCAAAATGGATAATGAAGTAGTAAAGAAAAATATGCATGCTTTCTATTTGAACAGCTTATGAAAGCATAACTTTTAAAATGCTGCTACATTAAACTGACTTCTAGTCTCTGGAATCCTGGTGGTCTGTGAGGACAATGAGTGGGTTGTTTGGGGAAGAAAATAGCTGCACACTTGCACAATCTATCAGAGAGGATTTATCACCAACATTTGTGTAGAAGGTTGAATGAGCCAGACCTGTCCATATGTGGCCCTTTGTGAGTGTGTGTGCGCCAGCGTGTCTTTCCTATGACACTCTGTGATGATTTTGAACAGCTGAGATGAGTTTGTGTGGAACTGGACAACGGGGCAGCTGTACATCTATCTCTTGGACATATACGCACACATACACATGCACACCGAGGCATATAAACAACAGTGGAATCCTGAGGTCCAACCCTCTTGGGACCAAGCCACATTGAGACCTTAATAAAGGACTTGTTGTTTCAGGAGGTAGCTTATATGGTTTTGGGTTCATATTGCAAACAGCCATACTTTACAGACCATCACCAAAAAACCTGCTCATTTTCCTGATAAGTGCACATCCTAATAAAATGACACATCATCTGACAAGTTAACTGCTAACCTGTCATAAAGAGTTGACAAAAACAACATACATGCAATTATTCATGTATTTCTAGCAAAGAGCATAAACTATTAATGGTGCTGTTGCAATTTGAATAGTGGTCTAAATAAAACCAGGCTGGCCTGCAACATCTCAGCCAATGAGAGACTCTCCCCGGTCAAACCTCTTTTAAGAGGGGCGGGCCTCGATGTGCTGAAGGGTCATAAGGAATGATGTAACCTGTGTTTATTTTCAGCTTATACAAGAAAATGTAGACACCACCACACACTATTGCTTACAGAAAATCATACAAGAGCAGCTGAGCGCTCTTTGCACATGCAAAGTTTTTTCTATGCTCTGTTCAGTGTCACTGACAAACACTGCTTTGGGATGACTGCCATGTCTCTGCAGCTTGGCTATATCTTTTTTCTTGTTTGGTATCTCACTGGTAAACTTCTTCATGTGCTCTCACTGTTGCATTAACAGGTGTGCACATGTGCAATGAGGTAAACGGTAAATAGGAAAATGTGTGTGTATCAAAAGGGAAGACAAGTGGGGGGCAGACAGAGAGAGAGAGAGAGAGAGAGAGAGAGAGAGAGAGAGAAAGAGGGAGAGAGACATTTGGTCATGGCCATTAATACTAATAGTGGCCTCTCTTCCCTTCCGTCAGCTGCAGCTGTTGATCACGCTGGTGTAACAGTGAGCTTTCTGCCATTGCATCACTCTTTTCTCCCTGAGTCCTGCGCTGTCCTGCATTACCCTGCATAAATATGGATCTAGTGGCCCATATTGCACATCTTGCTCCAAAGGTAATGGACTGAAGTACAATTAATGCCCCAATAACGCTACTAATAGAGTAACTGACATTATTTACTGAGACTTTGTGCAATACAGAGCCATGCCAGAAGTGTAATGTTGCACAGATACACTGTAAAATCAGTTCATTAAAGCAGAGATGCAACAGGTCAAATTGAGAACTTATGTTATGCTTGTCAGCTTCATCCACTGCTATTTAAGACCATATTTGATTCATTAGCATGCCAATAACCTGCCTCCAGTTATTCATACTATGTGTGATGTATGCATTGCAAGTTGTTGGTCATGTTCTCCATCTAGAGAATGCAGCAGAAGGACGATGTAACTTCCCCAGGAGCTTGTCCACTAGCATACATCAGAGACATTCCACCTCATCTGACACTCGTCCATGGAATTCTGCAAATTTTCCACACTATTCACCCAGGCATTCTAAAGTGCCTGTCAAAAAGACTGGCATGCTCAAACCTTAAGAACCTGCAAAAAAAGAGGAACAGAGAACACTTTCAAGAAAATTTGTCTTAATTGTTTTTATTGTTAAATGTTCTTCTTAGTCTCTTTTCACCTGCATACACAGTGACTTCAGTGTTTCTGGAGTGTTTGTGATTGTCAGTATGTTTGTGTGAAAATATCTTTTGTTTGCTCTGCTGATAGGTGATAATTTGTCATAGATTTGTGCAGAGTACCTTTCTCCTCCATGTTGGTATGACCAGTGTATGCAACCTATAGTTGACACCTATGTGTCATTCTGGGAACACACTAAATACTTCAGATGACTTGAGGGTTTACTTGGCAACCAATGGCTGTTTTAAGACCATGGATACACTTTCAGCTTGGACTGTGCACAAAGATGTCAAGTATCCAAAGTACATGCAGAAGAATAAAAAGTCACGGCACCACATGTATCATGTGCTCGTTGTTGTGTGGCTGGTTAGCTCAGTGACTTATTCTAAATCTATTTGTGTAACTGGATGACATAGCCTACTATTTAGCTATTTTGGACAGCAGGAATAAGAGTTGCGAGGCTACAATTAGTCAGAGGTTGTTTCTAGGCTTTCTAGAAAACACGTTGCCCCATGTTTTATACTTGAATGTGAAATTTGCATTCCATACCCATGACCTTATTCATTCTATTGATACATGATCTCTATGTTCCTGGCTCAAAAACAATTAAGTTAATAAAAGAAATGAATCAGTTTGCAGCATAATCAATGCATAATGTTTGGACTATAGATGAGGTGGAAGTTGGAGTGCTGGTGCTACTAATGGAGATAATTTGGGGGTGGGGGGTGGAAGGCTGTTCAAGGTGGGAGGGGTTGACTCAGAGATGTACAGGACAGGGCACCCTTACGTTTGCTTCATAAACCTCACTACATTTTGCTACCGCAGCTGTTGTGGTGCGCACAGGGAGCGGAGAGGTGCGCTCTTTCTCGAGCGGTTATGTCAAGTCTGGCACGGACTTTTTTTTTTTACGCGGATTGGCGACCACTGATCACCGTTTCTCTTCACCAAAAGAACACGGAATGTTGTCGCACACTCTCTCGCTAAGGTCGGTTTCAGCAGAAGCGTGAAGACACCGCTCATTTACCATGAGCTGTTTGGATGTTATGTACCCAGCCTATGGACATTACGCACCGTACGCACCGACTGCTCCTACTTTTATCAATAGCTTACAGGTAGGAAGTGAGAAAATATTTGAATTCTTCTTTCACAGGTTTTATTTTCAGGTCAGATGTGGTCATTTAGATTGGGGGAATGAATAGTTTATGCAGCTTGTAAAAGCAAATAAGCTGATATTAGGCTAACTAGTGTATTTAATTAGTTTGTGATTCAAGAAATAATTAGAAGTTATTTTATGGTAATTAAATGGTAATTCAATTTAATGGTAATTGCAATGACGTGTGTCTTACCAAACACAGGAGTCGTTCTGCACCCACTTTGCTCTCCCACTCATCTTTGCGCGCACACATACACGTACCAGTGCGACACAAAACATTGTCAAAATGTCTCATATTCAGCTCCAGAAGTGTTTTCTCCAACACCTGTCTTAACCTTCTCCCTGCTCCTCTTTTTCCTTCCCTCTCCTCTGGCCTGCCCCCCCGGAAAAAACAAACAAACAAACAAACAAAAAAACAGGCTCCCACAGGTCTGATCAGCACTTCACGTCACAGCCGGGATTTTATGGACACTCCCAGCGTTCCCGAAGGGATGTCTGGGGGCCCAGGCGCTGGAGGATCAGCTTCCTCCTCATCTTCATCTAGCTCTTCTTCTTCCTCTTACACCCCTGCGGCTTCAAGACCGGAAGAGGGTCCCAAAGATAAGCAGGAGTCCCCCGAGGCAGAGTATCTGACTTCTCGCTGTGTGCTCTTCACCTACTACCAGGGAGACATCAGCAGCGTGGTGGATGAGCACTTCTCGAGGGCCCTTAGCTCCTACATGGATGGAGAGGGCAAAAGGCGGATGCCAGACCAACAGGGGACAGGTATATGGAATTACTGTTCATAGGCTTAAAATTGCACACCTGTTTTTTTATATTAATGCAGATATAATGAGCACAAGGTGATCTTGGACAAACTCAACACTTTTCATCTGCTTCCTGAAAGAGAAACATAGTTTTCGGAGATTGTAATTGTAGATGTATGGATTGATTTGACTTCATGAGTGTGGAAATTTTGTGTGGAAGTTTGAAGTTTGTGTGGAAATTTAAAAAAATTAATGATTATTATAATTTTTTTTTTTTTATGTTGGCCAAGCCTTTTGTGCATTGGTGAGCTGGCTGTGGTCTTCAAAAATGTGTGATCAGTTACTTAAATACAGATAAGATGGTTTCTGCGCAGGTTTTTGAGGCCACACAGGGTGAGCTGACAGTTCTGCAGAGCACAGCAAAGGGTCAGACAGGTGATGTGATCAGGTGACAGGACTGAAGTGTTGCTTGTGGGAACTGTTGTCCATGGAGAGGTCAGGGCAAAAGGTCATGCAGGTCAGGAGCTGTTGGCAGTCAAAAGGCACTTCTTTGATTCTAGTTGTGCTTAAAGTTTGAAGAAAGACAGAGTAGATTATGCAAAGTGTTTTGTTTTTGCTGGTTTGTGGGTGGATTTAAAGAATTCTAAAGTGATTACAGTCAAATTACCAACCTGCAGAATACAATTCACTTCAATTCAAATCCCTTTATTTGTCCCTGCAATTTTAAAGGATGCACATGTGCACGCTTTGGCAAACTCTAAGACTTGTGCCTCAAAGAGCTTCAAATATTGTTTTGATATGTTTGATTTTTGATTTCTTTTTCTTGCTTTAACTTTGTCTACATCAAAAATATAAGTTATAAATCAACAGGGACCTCTTTCTGCTAGCAGAAAGAGGTCTTAGATACCCATGTAGGGCCTGCAGCCTCCACTTACTCCCTCGTGCTGCTGTCACCTTATTCTTTTTCCTTGTTCGGCCGGATGTCTTCATTTCGACACCAACACACGCTCCCTGCCTCACAACAGATGCTATGTTTATACTCGGCCGTAAGCGCACAGCCTCGCCGACGTATCCCCTTCAAACGTCTCCATGGCTGCCATTCTGACTCTCGCTCCTGCTCTTTCCCTACAACGGTTGCTTGCCTTCTGGTCAGATTTATAAATGCTGTGGTCAGTGTGATAGGGCAAGTGGGAAATACTACCTCTCAGGATGAAGCATGGTGTCTTTTTTCAGAGGAATATCTAAATATAAAATGATACTGCTAAAAACATATAATGGCTTGCTGACATTCTGTCAAGGGCGAGGAGCGGGAGGGGGCAGAGAAAACAACAGGTGGGGGTGCAGGAGACAGTGGAGTGGGGCGGCGGGTGCAAGCACAGGGACAGAACTGCTCGCACATACGTGTGTGCGTGCATGCTTGAGTGTGTTGGTAGACTTTCAGGAGTATTGGGCTGACATGAGAGTGAGAGGTGTCACCATAGCAAGTGATTTAAGACTCTGTAAGCCTTGGGCGGCCTCCAGGTTACAGCGTCTGCCTTTTATAGAATTCGAGGATATAGGGACGCCTCTCTTTCTACCTTGCTCTCTCTTTCTCTCTTGCTCTGTCTGTGGGAGCATGGTTGTGTTTATTTCTGTGTCTTGTTGGGGCTAGGGCTCTGTGACAGTATGATCCAATGGGGAAGATATCTGGGCCAGAGGGTGTATCAGTCATGTGAGTGACATCTATCTTTTAGCACACGTGGCTCTTTACAGATCCACTTGCTTCTATAAATCAAGTGATTCACAACATAGTTGTGCAACTTTTCTTTTCACTTGGCCTTTAAGTGATGATTGTTCCCTCCATATCTGCTTCCCATTAGACACCCCTTCACCTAGCAGCCGGCGAAGCTTCCCCCCATCCTTCTGGGACAGTAACTACTCCTCACCTCAGAGCCGCACGCACTGTGAGACGGGCGCGCCCTCCTATTCCATGGACCCATACGCATCATCAGGGCTACATCCAGGCCTGCCGCACCCACATGCTCACCCCCACCCACACGCTCATCCTCATCCTCACCCCCACCCTCACCCTCACCCACCAGAGAGCTGGGGATACCCTCAAGCGCAGGCTTACGGCCCCCCGCGGCCTCTTCATGAACTCTATGCACCCTCAGCTTTGGAGCCCCACTACGGGCCCCTGCTCATGCCCACTGTGAGGCCACCTCATCTTGCTACCTTACCAAGCCACTATGAAGTGAGCAAGCTGGAGTCCCCGGCCTCCTGGCCCAGTCTGCTTCCTCCAGGAGATGTGAGCCAGACTCTGGCACTCAACATGGATGCAGGTACCCACTCAGCAATGTCAAACTTTTTGTAAATGTTTTCTGGAAGATACTAGTCTTTATCTATAGTTCATACACAATAATTATACCAGATATACCAAATATGTCTTAACACTTATGCTCTAACAATTACTGGAAGACTTTATATTGCAAATTAATAAAATGTTCCCATAACCTCCAACACAAACATACACACAGCTGTATCACTTTCCCATCCTGACTGCCTGTTAAGTATTGAAACATACGGTTATATGCTTGTACCTTTTATGTAAATATCCATACTCCCAACAGACTCCCATGTGTTCTGACACGTGCACACAAATACACGATACATCATAATCATCATAGAAGCTTTTTCTCCCCCTTTCTAGAACAGGATGTTTGGTTAAAGTAGACTCCATGACAACCTGTGTTCTGTTGTTCGCTGTTGTCCTCCTCATTGTTTCCCTGTCTTTTTCTTTCCATAGGCCTCCAGCAGCACAAGAAAGGCAAGGAGCTGTACTGGTTCTAACGAGCCCTTCAGTCACACTGACCTGCCATTACCAGATCCAATTAGTCCCTGGACCTGCTCCGCTATTGAAGCAGCGTGTCCCTTTATCCCCCCCACTCACTGCATCCCCATCTATCCACCCCCTTCTCTCTGCTCTCAGCCTACCCTGCCAGTATCACAGCCTTGCTCCAGGTCGACGTGTGTGCACCATGGAGATAAAGCAGAGAGAGGAAAATAGGGAGAGCGACAGAGTGTATGAACTGGCTACAATCTCCGCTGCTGCTCTCTCTCATCTCACCCTCCACTCTGTCTCCTGTCGCTGCCGGTGCAGCACAAACCCTGGCAAGGTGCAAGCCACAGTGACCTGTTTGGACTGAGAAAGACAGGATCATAACAGACTTTTGCAGAGGACAGAGAGATAGAAGGATGAATGGAGGGGCAGAGGGATGAATAGCAGCAAGCAGGGATTTCCTCCAACGTTCCTGGTTATCTCTGTCTTATGTTTTGTGTTGGTACAATTGTGGCCATTATCCACTTATCTGCATTTCACAAATGCAACATGCATCAACATCCAAGAGTAAACATGATGGCAGTTTATGCTTCATGGCTGTTGACATGAGGCCTTTTTGGGGGGGTTTTATTCTATAATATTTCTCTCAAAAACTTTTATTTATTTGTGTTAATGTGCGTTTCTCAAATGATCGGTTGGCCAGTGTTCTGAATTGATTGTGGTTCAGTTTATTGTGTTTCCTGAAGAGGGAAGTGACAGAGCTGCATTTGTCATGTGCTTTTTATGGAGCTTCTCATTGTTCAGAATTTTGTCAAAGCCATTTCTCAAAAAACATATCAAATATTTGTTTAGTCTGAACTATCAAATAAGATTGTATTTTCAATTTGAAGGTGTTCCATTTTAATTCTGTATCTCTATCTTTCTAAGATGTTTTGAATTGGGACTTTCTGAATATTTTGGGATGTTTTTCTCTCTCTGTGTGTGTGTGTGTGTGTGTGTGTGTGTGTGTCATTTCTCATTTTTGTGTCCAAGAAGATTGTAATGTCAATAAATATTTTTATGGTATATTGTCAGATCACCTGCAGTTTGACTTTAGCTCACATGAACAAAAAGCATGAAGTCTAACTGGATAGAAAGATGTATTCTTATTCTCACCCAGTAGTTGGAAAAATGCAACTGGTAAGCAAAAATAGGCTTTGTGGAGGTTTTGGGATCAATTTTTTATCATGCACATTGAACGTGCTGATTTATCTGTGGCTGTTTAATCCGAGAGACATTAGCACGGCCAGATGTGATCAAGGTTACGCTGTGCGACTCATCTTATTTAGGAGGCCTTCCATTTGAATTCCTGCTTGCATTCACACTTTGTCACCTATAAAGTGGGAACGAGTGGTGAATGCTAGCAATGTGTAACCAGAGAAGAAGCCAGCCATCCCAGCAATGCACCAAATGTTGCTGTGTTATTGATCCAATAATCAGATTATGTGCTAAGGTATGCCAGTCTGGGCTACGGTCACAATTTAGTGGCTGTTACATTATGCGTGACCCCCCCCGCTTGAGAGCAGCCAACTATGTGATTGGCTTTAAGCTGAGGAAACATGTAGTGTAATGAAATTAGAAGACTTTACCAGGCATAGCTTTCCTCTCCGTTTCCAATTCCTGCCTTCTTATTGCCTTTTCCTTCTGGCATTTCTTTTCACACCCGACCTTCAAGGATTTTTTCCATAGTTCGGATGTTCCCACAAATTGTAGCAAATTATATTGCTTAGCTGTCTATAAACCTCACATAGCATTAATATTTGCCATGTCAATCACACACTGAAGTAGTTAGACAATGCTCATTGTGTATGTTGTTGCAACACTTATATAAAGTGATCAATCCAGTAGGTTTAATTTGACCAGTAAGACATGAACCGTACATGTAATATGTATTTAATTCATAACTTATTTAGATATATGGGAGATGAGTTTATGACACAACATAACAAAAGTCTAAAAATGCTGCCATCTTCTGGTGCATTTACAACATTGCAAAAAGATTTTCCAGAACCCATGTGCCACTACTTCCTGTTATGAGACGCTCTTATCAAATGTAACACAATGTCAACATGTATTATCATTAATCATTAATCAGTCACAAGTTAATGCAAATAGTTTATGTTTGCCACAGTTATGTAATGTCTAAATTAGTTCTTTATATAAGATTGTGTAAATGTGCATGTAGTTGCTTGGCTACAGGGGAGAGACAGAAAAATAAAAGTTAATATGACAGTTTTGGTTAACTGCAGTTTTGATGAGAAGCAGTTTTATAATAATAAAACTTCTTGTAAAGTAGATCTCAAGATGGGGAAGCGGTTTTCATTGCTGGGCATTTCCTGAGAACAGATGACACGCTCAGCTGTTTTAGTCACAGTTTACAGTAAGATAGTTAGCCCTTAACCTCTGAGACAAGTGGCTCATATGATCAGTCAGTGGCCAAAGACACATCCACTTTTCACATGATCACATTCAAAACTGACAAATAAATAAGGAATGAGTTTTAGACCCTTTAAATGCTTAGCTTCGTTAATGTAAGGCACATTTAAATTTTTTTTTGGGATTGATCATTTCATTCAATCAGTGTTGAAATCATAAACTTAATTGCCTTTGCTATAAATCATAATTTTCTCCTTACAACCTATCAATCAGTCTGCTTACTGACAGTGCAGTAAGCAGACTATCACTATTGTGATGTCAAGGGGACCATTGTAACATGATGGTACCAGCAAAACATGTGTGACACAATGTTAAACTGCTGGTGAAGATGGACTTTTTATTCTGTCAAGCTAGTACATTACTTAAGTTTCCCCATACATATGAGCTAAAAATATGCTAATATGATCCAATCTCCATTTGTTTCTCAGGGCTGAGAGCACAGACTCACACAAACCTTGATCTATGAACTTACATCTCTCATTCTTCTATTTGTAATTGCTGACTCATGACTTGATCGTATCACATGACAATTTCTGTAAATGGTTCATAGAACTCAAGATAAGTCACAACTTTTATGCCTGCACGAAGCTCCACTGTTCACCACCCTCCCCTCTGACAGGCTCAGAGTCATGAAAACCCAGACCAACAGACTCAAACACTGTTTCTCCCCAATGGTTGTGATAAGACTGCCCCAAACATGAACAACCCCCAGACTATTTTCATAGAGCTTTAACCAGACTGTTGTTATGACTGCTCTTTTCACTCTCTATGACTCTACCTTGCACATTAACTTTGATTATTGGATTACTTGATATTTAGCTGCAGCTGGAGATTATACTTTTATTCTAAGAAGAAGTTTCAGGGGGGAATTATTGTACTCTTTACTCTCCAGTAAATGTCTGGATCAGTAGTTACTTTAAGGATGATTTCATGTTACAATGTTCATTGGAGTGTGAGCGTGAATAGTTGTTTGTCTCTCTGTGTTGGCCCTGCAATAGACTGGAGACCTGTCCAGGGCTCGCCTTCTAATTGCTGGGACAGGCTCCAGCTTCATCGTGACCCTGAATTGGATTAAGCGGTACAGAAAATGAATGAATGAATGTTCATTGGTTAAAGTTATATTCTAAAGGATACAGATTATATCAATAATCTCCATTGGACCATGACCTCTTGCGGGGAAAAAGTAATATGGGATCAAACTACAAGGGTAAAATGCACAAATTGGTACATCAAAGAATGTTTCTTAAGAAGAAAAAAATACAGGGTCCAAAGGATAAACCTCAATGCAGTAAGTTATAATACACCTGACCTATTACATGTTATATACTGCCACAGATCTCTCACCCCCATTACCCTGACTTTATGAACTAGATTTAAAAAATGACATTTGAACACTGAAATATTGGAAATGGGGGGGAAATGACTCGTACCAAAAATAGAAAATGACACAGGAGGATCAAGGACCAATTAAAAACCAGTTAAGACACAGCTGTAATAGTAAACACAAGGTATATACAGTTATGTGCTACAGGAGCACATATCTGAGGTCGTCTCTCTAAAATTGGCTTCTTCCACAAACTAATTCTAAAAACTGACATGCATTTTGAGTGCAGGGTTATCAGTGAAAATTGGAGCTTCTGTGAAAGCTCAGTTTAAAGGACATGCCATAATGCCACTTTCTGTGGATGATGTACAACAAAAAATTCTGCCACCTTTATATTATAAGCAGCATTAAATATTTCTGCAGTTTGTGCTTCAGTAGTTTCTCTGTGAGATTGGAGAGATGGATACTTGACTCTCAGTTAGCCTCAAGCACTAATAACCTTCGTCTTTACGACTCTTTTAGTACCCACTTACTACTACGTACAGAGCCCACCGCACAACACTTGACATTTTGGAGAAGACCCACTTGTCACGTTGTGATCTGTGTCAGAGTTGTGTCAAAGTGGCTCAGATTCTGTCGCTCACCCACCTTTCATGTTTCCAACTCACCAAGAAAGGATTCTTCACTTACTCCCAAAAAATTCCTTCTCAAGACCAGTGGTTCCCAACCTAGGGTCCATGGACCCCTGAGGGGGTCCCCCAAAGAGCAGAGGGAGTCCCTGAGGCTTTGACTGTTCAGAGAGCCAATGTGATTTAAATGAAAGCCATATCCACACAGAGATGACTTAAAGTGTATTCACTTAAGTTTCTTATCATTTAGTTGTTTTATTCACATGGAATCAGTGTTTTGGGAGCCAGAAAACACTAACACTGCACCATTTCATTAATGAGACATTTCTGAGAAATGTCAGATTATTTTTTTCTTATTTTGAATTTCTTTTTTTTTTTTTTTACCTTACTATTAATTACCTTAACTTTGGCTTTATCAAAGGAAAGGAATCAGCCAGAATGCATAATTTATGATGAAAAGCATAAATGATGCAAGTTTTAATTGAAGCATAAAACCAACCAGGGTGGGAAGGGGGTCCACAGCTTCTTGGTAGTTGCACAAAGGGGGTCCTCAGGGAAAATAGTTTGAGAACCACAGCTCTAGACAGTGATCACAGATTATCACTGTTAATCAATTCACCTGTAAGATGTCATAATATCGTAGCTGATTGTTTATCCACCACAGAAGTCATTTTTCTGTTTCGAGCTACTTTTGTATTGGAAACTCAACCTGATACTTGTGTTTTGTTTTTGTTTTTTTTACTGGTTGATGGTTATCATGGGTTCTACTTTCTTTCTTAAAGGAAATAAAGGATTAAAGTAATGTAAAACTTTGGCAATACATCAGCAAAGCTGCATTTTGTGTCTGAATTATTGTGAGTGATTTTCACCTTTTTAATTGGAAGGAGTCAAAACTTTGGTTCAACATAAAATGTTCATTCGGCATTTTTTAAGACACCAAAAACACAACCAGGTAAAGATAAACCGAGTTTAATGGTATCTGTAATCTTTTAGCTTTGCTTTGAGTTTTCTCTCATTTCACAGCATCTTTATGGTCTGAAGCAACATCATTACTCTGAAAGCCTTGTGACCATCCATCAGATGGGCAGTCAGTTTACGATATCGTACTAAGATGGCAAAACAGTTCAAAGATCAGGCACATACTTTTGTTACCATGATTTTTGTAAAAAACAAACCTAATAAGATGAAATAACACATTAACTTCTAAATGAACTCCGTGTTTTTGCTTATTCATGCTTACTTTTCTTTTTGATTTATGTTATTGTGAACTTGCACATGTTCTAACAGTAAATACGTAAAATTTGCATAATTTTGACTTTACTGTAAAACTGGAAAAAAGAGAACGAGAGAAAGAAAAAAACCCAACGCATGTGTGGAAATAGAAAGGAAGTCTTGTGAATGGAAATAACCATGAATCATGAATCAAACAGTACCAAATGCAGAGAGCGGTTTATCAGAATGTCTGTTATTTTATGTTCAAAGCAATCCAAAAGCAAAAACAAAAAGTTTATCAAAGTTTAATATGAATTTGGTTGAATTTCTTTTTGTATAGAATGAAAATGTTTCTGTCCAGACCGAAGAGGGACTTCATGTACATCCTGATATTTCCCGTAAATCACACAAACCTTCTGTAAGTGGGTGTCTGCTGAAGTGTCAGCTACTTGCATACAGCATTTTTTAGAGTGGGATTTTTTTGCTTGTAAGGTTTGTGAGGCTATGTAAGGCACACATTATAAGTTTTGGAGTATTCATGTGAGATATTTTTGGTTTTACTCAGAAGTCAGAAGAAGCCCCGTGTCTTCTACTGGAATCATGGAAGAGGTAAAAAAAAAAATCATAGCTGTGGTTTTCTATGTTTCTTCTTCAAGTGACTTTGCAATTCTAAATCCTCACACAGTAATTCGTCATGTTCTCATAGACAACCCAGTAATGAGTAATGCTGATGCTTCTTTTTTTTGCTGAAGTTGAACATGAATAACATCATCCTGAACTCCTTTTATCTCATAACTCCACCTTTCTGTTTATGAGCTCCTGACAAGCACCTGACTACAAAACATAACTTCAGTCCTATATAAGACCTCCTCTCTGAAGCCGCTCTATATCACCAGCAGGTGTTTGTACCGCAGTCTTCTCCACACACACTGACGTAGAAGCAGGTAAGTGGCAACGGCACTGATAAGGAGACACAAACAACAGCATATTTCTGTTATACATTAACGTGGGTACAAAAAAAAGAGGCGTTTGAGGGAGAGATGAAACTGGGAAATAGCACCGATGTGCACTGGTAGATTTATGACATCAAACATCGTGTCAGGAAGCATTTGTGAAACAATGCTGAAGTGAAAGAGATTTTCTTCAACCTGTGTGGTTTCCTGCAAGTAACAAAGGATGCCTGCCTTTGTCTTTTCAGTTCAGTCAAGATGAAGTTGCTGCTAGTAGCTGCTGCTATTCTGGTTGTGGCCAACTGTGCCAGCATCTCTCTGGAAGACCTGGAGTTTCATGCCTGGAAACTGAAGTTTGGTGAGACTTCTGACAATCATCTTTTGTTAAACAGAGTAAATTCTATAGCTTAAAAAGCCTACGTTTGGAGAAAAATGAGCTCGTTTAGACATTCTTCAATATTTAGAGAATTACATTTTGTTTTTAAGCTAAAAAGGGGATTTTTTTTCACTTCTTTCTCTTTCGGATAATTTCTTTTTCTGATTGACAGGAAGGTCTTACAGCTCTCCATCAGAGGAAACTCATCGCAAGCAAATCTGGCTCAACAACCGCAAACTGGTACTGGTGCACAACATGATGGCAGACCAGGGCATCAAATCTTACCGGCTTGGCATGACCTTCTTTGCTGACATGGTATGTGCATTAAAAACAGAATTGATTGCTCTTGCCCTAACACAAACTGTAAGAAAATTAATAAACTTGAATGTGGTGCCTCTTGACCAGGAAAATGAAGAGTACAAGCACCTGATTTCTAAAGGATGTTTGGGCTCCTTCAACGCCTCTCTGCCTCGCCATGGCTCTGCCTTCCTTCACCAACTTGATGTCACAGATCTGCCCACCACTGTTGACTGGAGGGACAAGGGATATGTCACTGATATCAAGGATCAGAAGCAGTGCGGCTCCTGCTGGGCCTTCAGTGCAGTATGTATAAGAAAAACCTGATGTCTAATAATCCAACAAACTTCAAATAATCGTTCTGTGATTAAAATTCTCTCTCTTTTTTTTTTTTTTACTCCAGACTGGCTCACTGGAGGGTCAGAACTTTAGGAAAACAGGAAAGCTTGTGTCTTTGAGTGAGCAGCAGCTTGTTGACTGCTCTGGTGACTATGGCAACATGGGCTGCATGGGTGGCCTGATGGACAACGCCTTCAAGTACATCAAAGCCAATGGAGGGATTGACACAGAGGATTCCTATCCTTATGAAGCTGAGGTAAATAAAGAGCTATATTACTGAAAAAGTGTTCAAGTTGAATGCTTATTGATGTAAATTATTAAGTCTAAAGGTACAGCTTCAAATGGTCACATGCCATCTGCCATTATCATGCTGAAAAGCAGACAAGGTGAAATATAGTAAAAAGTTATTGCAAGAAGTGTATGATACTGCCATCTTGTGGACAGAATATATCATATACATCAGCACAACAGCAATCTTTTTTTTCTTTTTTCTTTTTTTTAAAGATAATCCTATTACATTGCCACATGGCTTTTTTCCCCCTGATATACATTCATCCACAGTTTAACAATATTTCTGTATGCTAAAGTTTTTTGTTTTTTCACTAGGATGGCCAGTGCCGTTACAACCCTGACACTATTGGTGCCAAGTGCACAGGCTATGTTGATGTGAAACAAGGCGATGAAGATGCCCTGAAGGAGGCTGTTGCCACCGTTGGACCAGTATCTGTGGGCATTGATGCGTCTCAACCATCCTTCCAGCTCTATGAATCAGGTGGATACTTTTAAACACTCTTTAATACCTGCTAAAAAATACTAGAAGCAAAAGCAAGACAAAAAGAAATATAGTCACTTAAAAAAAATAAAAAATCTACACATTAGTCTAATCCATGTGTTTGTGTTTTTAGGAGTATATGATGAGCCTGACTGCAGCAGTACTGAGTTGGATCATGGTGTACTGGCTGTGGGTTATGGCACTGAGAATGGAAAAGACTACTGGCTTGTGAAGAACAGGTAAATCATACCTGTTGCTCATATTTTTACTTTATATTTTGCTTTCCTGCTAATAGTCATATAGTGATGCTGCAATGAATGCACTGAGACAAGGAAACATGATATTTTCACGGCGCTAAGGCTTCTTATTTATAGCTGTTGTAATGGAAATGAAATATTGTTGTAATTTGAATTTTTCTGTAGCTGGGGTCTTACATGGGGATCCAAGGGATACATCATGATGTCCAGGAATAAAGATAATCAGTGTGGAATCGTCACTGCAGCCAGTTACCCCCTGGTCTAAAAGGTGAGAATATGCAGAAACAAAATTTACACGAGTGAAACTTCTCAGCATCTGCACAGAAGACTTACTCTCCACTGTGTTTTTGGTCATTAATTCAATGTTTATGCTTATTGGATTTGCAGGTCCAGGACTTTACTCAGTGAGGAGGAGAATTGTGACATATAATTCACTTTAATGTTTTTTTTTTTTTCTAATAAATAAAAAGCATCTGAGTACTGTAAGATAATGTGTTTTTGCTCTTACTTGGAAGTTATAGGGGAACACATGATATCTCTTTACCTTTGAGCACTTTTAAT
>JBBBVU010000021.1:15008814-15028737 GCA_037177055.1 Atherinosoma microstoma | reverse complement strand
CACCTGCACAGATTTAAAATATTTGTTTCCCTCTACCACTGCATCAGAGACACTAAATGTAAGTAAAACAATCCCATAATGGAATCCAGCCCCCTTTCTACAGTAATTTGTAATGCTTAAAGGGTTTGCTTACAATCCAACTAAACAGCAGTACTTTATTCATATTTTCACACATTTTTGTTGAACCCTGGACGATGGAAAGTTGCCTCACTCTTCCAAAAAAAAAAACGGTCCGTGACATTAGTTATAGATTAAATTACAATGCTTGAAATGATTTAGCTAATTTGTCATGGCCTAGTCAGCCTAACTGTATTTAATTCCACTGCACGCAGTCGAAGCGGAAGGAGTTTGGCACACAAATCTGCTTTGGCTTAGTTGCAAAACACAGTAACAGATGATATTCCACTTCTGAAACAATGACATTTTATAGCCTTCTGAAAATAAAAAGACTTTCCTATCAATTAGTATTGGTGAGAAATCTTTTTCCTTTGAGGAGGGTGACACATGCTTTAATCCTTCACAATAGCTTCCTGATGTAATTAATGTAATCACATTAAGCCCTTGCAATCTGCCCATTCTAAATGTCACATTAGGTCTGGTTGTGATAATATTTGATTGAAGGTGGAGAACCAGATGCAGGGACATAGAAAGACAGGGAACATGTTAAGGATTTAATCAACTTGTGTGACAAAATGTGACCTTGATGTCTTACTTCTTCCTCTCGGTTGAAGCAGCAGCAGCAAAAGGAGCTGCAGTCTGCAAGCAGAGATGCATGGAGAAAGTAATTGAGTGAGATTTAAATAATCTTTTGTCAGGTGAGCTTTCTAATGGCAGACATAGAAAAAAAATGTCTTTGCTGTCCTATCAGCACCCCAGAGTGACAGTATTCAACCAATTAGACTTGAATGATTGCTATTCATTAACATTATCATCATCATTCCTTTTATTTTTGGGGGTATGAAGGAGGGCATTAGAGAGTGGAAAAAGCAAACCATGAAAAAGCTCAGGGACAGGAGACAAAAGGGAGACAGAAGTAGGACGCATAAGAGGTGAGTCAAATTAATTGGTTTTGCTAAATCCTTCTCAAACAGCAGAAGCCAGTGTGGTTCCACAAAAGGCCATTACCGGTAATCAATTTAAATCTGTTTTACCCTTCCCAAGGAAACCAATTAGGCAATTTAATTTGGCTTTTTTGATTCACAGCATAACCACAGCACAGGACAGGACATCCAATTCACTTCCTGCAGGGAGGGACAAGTGAAAACACTGGGAGGTGTTGCTGAAACAAACAAAGCTATTGATCTGACAAGCTGAAAGATTCAAGGCGGTGTGAGGGGGAAGCACTGGAAGTATGGCTGAATGAGTATGTTTGAATATTGCTGAAGGAAAGAAAAACACAATCCTCATCCTACTGTGCCAATTAAAATCTGCCTCAATGAATAAAGTTTAATGCAAATCTAACTTTTAATTGCATCCGCATTTTCTATCACGGTTATCATTTGGGTTAAAAAGTCCTTCCTTTGTGTCACTAGATGGCAGCGCTTGACTGCTGATGAATATCTTTGCAACTTGGGGCGCTGTGGCCTGGCTTAAATCATGCAAAGCTCAAAGTCAAATGTATTCCTTTGATTTATATAGTCACATGTCCTTGAAATGCACATATAACACATAGAAATATCCCTACAACACAAACACTGAGTGAGATTGCATTTCCTTGCACTGGTGAACCCATCACAGCGTAACGATGCACATACCGTGCACTGAATGTCTGCTTAATCAACAATGTCACAGCACAATTTCAGTAGATTGGCTGTCGGGTCGGAGGAAAGTGTCAGTCAGCCGTGTCACCCATCATAGCGAACAAACAGTCTCTCCCATGGGGATACAGCATTTCTGCACCAATGTGTTATCCATCTCCTGTCACGCCTCTCTGTGTGAGACCATGTGCGCAGCCCCTTTCAGTGTGTGGTATGTTTGTGTGCTTGTGGAAATCGGATGTCAATGGGTTTATCATGATAATGGGGAACATGTTGATCTGTGACAGACAGGAGCTCTGCACGACCACTCGCAATATTGACGCAAGGACACACATGCAAAAAAACTTACAAACTGACTGAGAGAAGATGTTAAAATGCCCAATAGAGGCGGCCAATAATCTTCCGTGTTTTACTCTTTTAAATCTATCGTGTCTTATTTACTATCAGTCTTTTCTTTCCAGCTTTTTCCATCTCCCAACCCTAAATCAGCCAGCTGGATTCCTTGGACAGGGCTCCTGGCTGCGGTCTGAGAGAGGCAAGTGGAGCTAACTGTTTGAGAAAAACAGCCTCGGCAAGGCCAATTACACGCAGACAAAGCACTCTGCATGTTATTGTGTTAGGGATTCATGCTTGATTGACTGAATGGGTTCTAATGAGGCTGGGGAATGACGTGCAGAAGAAGAAGAAACACTCTTCCATTTCCCTGATGGATTGATTCACCCGCACCCTCACATACACAGACATATTTGCTGGTGACAGCTAGCGTTCAAAGGCGCAAATTTTCTCTTGCATGAACACAGGGGGAAACATACAGTGAAAATACACACAAATTAACTTTCTGTTTCTCTAAATTATAGATGTGAAGTGTGTACTGTGCAGGCCTGTGAGTGTCTGCGAGTGCACAATGGGTGACAGATATAATGGAAAGGTAACTCGGTGTGTTGCCTCTGCAGATGCTCCTATGTGAAAGCTTTACTCCCACTAGCATCCTTTAATAGTATCACTTGACTAAAGGTCCGGTTGTATATAGCAACAGATGGATTGGTAAAGCCTTCAGTAGTCATAAAAATGCTGGCTGGATTTGCACAGCAGCTGCTAGTTTTATTTCTGCTTTGTGTTGTGTGCTGGGCCTTAACTCCACTAAGTTTGACAAGTTCTCTCCCTCAGTGGAGCAAAATTTTAAATTAATATTACTCGCCACAGGGTAATAGCAATAATAAATGCCAGCTATGACGTATGCAAGATCGCTGTCAACGACTTGCAAGTGAAAATGAAATTAGCAAACACCACAGGTTCAGTCAGAGAATTAAAAAAGCCCCATATGAACATGTAAGAGGCAGATTAACAGACAAGGAGGACAAGCTTACATATTAAAAACTTGCAGCTTGATGAGTTTTTAAATGTTTCTATCATGAATCATATGTAAACAAGTCATTGACCCTGCTTGTTAATCATCTGTGCCATATGCTAATTTTATTAGGTTCTCAGTCAGTGTTGCAGTTTTTGTGAGACCAGAGTGTAAAGATTATGAGACAAATGGCGCATGAGCAGATTTATAAAATGATATGAAAATGCTGTGAAACTTAATCCACAGAGGAAAATGATGGAATGTCACAAAAGAAATTACTTCAAACAAAAGAGAAAAAGAAAAAAACCCTCCATCTTCTAAACATCTGTAAACAATGCATTTGTGTTTGTGTGTGTGTCTTGGTGATGGTTTCATGGCTATGTAAGTTTATTTTTCAGGTTGTGGATATTTTCTTCCCTTTAATCATTTTTGCAAACCTAAAATATGATAGATATTTCTAAGAATAATTTGTCATCTCTTTTTGGTCATATTGCTTTCTTTTTTGCCACGTGATATATTTCTGATCATTTTCTCCTCTTGTCAAAACCAAAGTCAAGGTCCAATTTTTCTTTAAAGGACAAAATGCTTTTTATAATGAATGAAAATAATAGGATGAAATGAATAAAACACAACTAAAATAACAATGATAAAGTCTCAGCTTGAATTGAAAGCTAGTGAGTTAAAATGAGTTTTCAGTAAAAGTTAAAATGTATCAACAGTTTGAGCTGGGCTTATTGTTGAGGTATTTGTTTCAGAGATCGGGGGGGAGCTAGTAAAAAAGCCTGCTTGTGATTATCTTGCATCTTTGTACTGATTTAGTTTCTTTTTTGTTACTATTGTCCATGTCGTTCTGGTCCTTTTGCATAGTTTGTGACCACTTTGTGTTGATTTTATGTGTTTTTTTACATTTAACATATCGGTTCTTTTTCAGCTTTATTTTGCTCCTTTTTGGGTTAATTTTGTGCCTCTTTGTGATAAATTTGTATTCCATTTTTCATTTGTTCCTGCTATTTCCTTATTACACCAAAATTTTGGGGTTTTTTTTGGAGGGAATTTAACATTTCTTTATGGTTATATGATCTCTTTGCACATTTTTTTTTTTGTACATTTCGTTTCCCTAAAGGCATGTCCTCTTAAAGCCATTCTGTAACTCCATGTGAATAAATGCTGAGAATCCCCAGAAGAAAATCTACAACAGCCCCTTCCTTCCTCACCCTCTTCAGTGTCTTGCTTTTGCTACATTCTCTCCACCTGTTCCTTTCCTTCTTCTCCGCACATTTCTCACTCATTCATCATTTCTAGTTGCCCTGCTTCTGCTCTCAGCCCTCTCCGCTATCTTGTCCATCTCTTCTGCCATTCTGAGGTCGGGGTGAGGGGTCAATTGCTCAGGTGTACCTCTCTTGAAGGGACCATCATGCACCTGGGCTCTGTATTATTCATGTGTTTTTATATCACCTAAAAAACTCTTTCTTACATGAGACTGTCATGCTTTAACTTGCAGTAGCAACTCCTTCCACATGTGTGTGTTTTTATGTATTTCTAAATGCACATGTGTTTCTGGGTGTCTATATGCCTGCTCATGTTCTCTTTCCCCACCCTTGTTTATTTGTCCTGTTTCCTCCTCTCCAGCTGTCTTCCTCGCCTGACCTTTTTCTCTCACTGCATTCTCCCCTCCATCGATAGCCACAGCTAATAAGGCAATTAAAGCCTAATTAAAGGAGTCTTCTGAGAGAAGAAAGGTCTCAGGCAGCTTCATGAGTGAAAGCAAGAGATGTGTTTGTTTACAAGCTCTTTCTCACTCTCTCTCTTGACCACCACAACAATGCAACAAAAATGATAATGAAAGGTCAAAGGAGCACAATTGACACAATCCCCTCACTATTTTCACGGTCTTCAGATCTTTAAAAACTATTTTTAGTGGTATTCAAAAATTGCTATCACAAGGTAACTAGTCAGTTTGCTCAGCTTCTAGTATATTTATCCAGTCAGCTTATTCAGTATTGTTAGATTTGCCAGCAAAGATCAAAGGGTCGGGTGCATGCGTGTCAGCCAGGTTACCTCTGCTTGGCACTCTGAATCAGAGTCATGGATTAAAAAGTGAAGCAAGAAGGGAGGAGGGGGTGTGGTTCAACGCTATGCGAGGAACGATGATCCTCTCTTTGGGAGAAGCTTGTCACAAAGGTCTGCGATGGATCTGTGGTATTTATTTTTTTCTCATGTAGATCCCAAAGCCCCTCTTACGTTCTGATGTATACGATCACTCTGTGCACTTGTAGTCTGAAACAAAATCTTTACCCCTGATTTAGAAGGCACTTACAATGCATTAGCCTTGTGGTAATTACTAGAAACTCAATTAGAAGAAACCGCTGAAGACCCAAACCAAACTGGAGGGCTTAAGCTGCAACGCTGGTAAATGGATTTGGAGTTAATTTAGTGAGTCAGAGGGTGAAACAGCCATCAGTGATGTTTTAAGCTGCAGCAGCAACCTGAGTGCTCACAGCTTTGTACAACGGGCTGATCTCCTCTATATTCTGCTCTTAGTTGGCATTCAGTTTCACTTTGAATTAAATGTTACAATTAAAATGCTTTGGGAGTTTATTTTTCCTGCATGCACAGGCCCTGTGTTCATGCTTCTGACATCCTGATATTGACATGCTCTCCTGGTTTACTTTCTTTTACTCTCTTTTGAGGTTTACATCTGTACATTGTTACTGGCTATGCTTCAGATCCAGTTAGATATTTTATTCATGGATATTTCTATGTTCTCTAGCATGCCTCTGGGCATTTTATGACCTTAAGCTGTGCCTGTTTCTCCCCAGAGAAGATCTGTTTTAACTGTTCCTTTGTCAGTTTGTCATCCAAAGAGGAACATTTGAAAATAAACGTTTAATAAATAAACATACAAACCTTCAGTTTTAGCTTTTGAAGAGTTATGATCATCAGGGAGTGGGATTGTTTTTTGTGGGATGAAAATAAACCTGAGAAAGATCCCTTGGACAAACTTTGAATGACAACATGTTTTTATGTAAAACACCTCAAACATCTCTCTTCTTTAAAAACTCAAAAATATTATTAGCCAATTATGTCATTTGGTCTCTTGTGGTGTCTGTGCGTACACAAATATCCACTAGGACTGTAACATACACCAAGCTGGCAACTTGTATCACATATTGGAATGCCATCTAAATCTATGGCGAGAGCAGATGGACTGCACCTTGAAGAAAGAGTGGGAGGAAAAGCCTGCCTGTCCCTGTATGTGCTTCTGAATGCCCCTAGTGGTGCCAGCATGTGTGTTGGCGTGTGTGTCCAAGTTGGTGCTCCTGCAGGATCTTGGCTTTGGCCTTGTAGGGAAGTTGTATGAGTGTGTGTTTTGTGGGCTGTTGAGTGGGTGTGCATCGTGAGGGAACTGCTGTGCCTCCCTTTTCTAGGGACCAGATGGTGATGGAACCAGTCGCTTCTCTCCACTGTTTCTGACATCACCACTCAAAGACAAGGCGATGAAACAAAAGGACAAAGAGGTTGAAAATGGAGTATTTAGGAAATATAATGTATAGCTAAAATTTCTCAACCGTTGTGAATTTCAGATTCCACATAAAAAGGCCCCATTTGAGATTTAAATGAGGAAACGTCATGTTACAAGACATTTCCGTAACTATACTTGCCTTAGTGTTAAAGTAAAATTTTTTCAAGTAGAATGTATGTTGCACAATAGAACTGTGAAACTTTATGTTTTCTAAGATAAAACAAACTCAGTGTTTTGTGTGAGTTCAAAACTTATAGAAAAAGTTTCATGGTTTTACGTTTTTTCACAGTGTCAACAATGGTAAAAACATACTCTATGCGTCATCAAAAGACTGCTCTTTAGGACTACATCGGTAATTCAAACAGTAGTCCCACATGTACCAAGATGCATATGCAACCAGACCAATTAGATGTATGAACACAACATAGCAGTCATCTAGAATGCAGTCTCATTCAACAATATATAACAACAATGCTGCTTCACAACACAAAATATTCCAGTTTTACACTTCCAAAAAGACCTTTAAGATTATTCTTGGCTCTAAAATCGATTGCCTACGTCTGCCTTTAAAACCTTTTTAAAGTATTGTCTGTCAAAGTATTGTCATTAAAACAGACCTGTGAGTAATGCCTCCATAAACCTAACACACGTTAAGACACCTAACTTGAGACACTCAACTCAAGCTCACTCATTGCCTTATAGTGCTCTGGAATGAACACCTTTATGCAGTCTAAATGTTCATTTAATGTTAATTCAGTGCTATGGCCATCATTAAGGCTCTAGGTTGTTATATTTGTTTTAATTGCACTAGTCCTAACTGACTTGTCTGAAGATTTGGTTTATTGATTTATAATAAGGTGAACTATGAAACTACATTTTGTAACAAAAATAGGAGGTAAAACAAATGGTTAAACAGAAACAAAGGTGCCTGAAATGGACTTGTAAGCATATGGAACAACAGACTGGTATTTTTGTTTGCTTAGTACAGTCATTTGATGATCTTTGCTTCTTTTCTGCCTGCCTGGCTCTCTGTTTATGCACATGGAATGGCAGTGAGATTTTGCTTGATATGGCTCATTTGTAAAATCTTTGCTACTGCTGCTCTCCCTACCTCAGGTTTTCCATGCTCATGGCTGGAAGGTACCAAATCAGAGCCATACTGTCAAATATAAATTATTGCTGATAGTTATATATTCAACTAAACTTATGACTGAAATTGAAATCACAACTTAATAGGTTTATTTGTGTTTTCGTTTGAGTGATTAATTATAGATCAATCCAATAAATCTCAATACAATCAATTTAGTTTGGCTTCCATTTTTTTTTTAAAAACGAACTATTATTTCTTTGACAGTGGAAACAAATATAATATTTGCATAAAATAGATGCTATAGTGGTGACAACAGCATTAACCAGGAGTGCTTGATCAGCATGGCATTTCACTTTTCCCTTCATTTCACTGTTCAAGTGCTTGCTGTGCAATATGATTAGGACAGGTGTGCACATTGCACAAGGAGAGCTAATCACCAGGCTGACACTATCTTCTGATGCTTTGCCTCCTTTTCCTCCAAAGAGCGTCTAATGATATGCAATACAGCGGAGGTGAATTACTGAATGAGAACATATGTTTCAGCTTCATTAATGACCATGAATTACAAATAGGCATACGTGTGCCTATTATGTCTGACTCCATAATACTAATTTGGAAATGGACCAAAACAATCAGTTGTTTCATTGCAGCACTGAAAGATATAAATAGGAAGCCTCCATATATAGCAATGGTAATAACACTAACAGACTAAAGTTCACAAGCTAGATCTATGTGTATAAAATGCTTTAAATCCTCATTATATAAAAAAATTGGTACGTGGTTTAAATGATACAGTAGTTTCAATTTCTTCTTTTGAAGACTGAAGTCCTTCAACATTCCCATAATCCCTCAGGTCCAAAAGTTATAACCAGTGTTCAGTGAATGGAATCTCAGCTCATATGTAAAGGTCATATGTGGCTATTAATGAATACCTTTGTCTTTGAGGCTTGCAAAGTGTACATGTATCTTTTTCCCTTCGTCCCTTAGATGTATTACATGCTGACGCAGAAATAGACAGTTGACAAAAGTGTCTCTTTTTTTCTTTTTTTCCCCAAATGCTGCCAACTGTGATGGTGCAGCTAAATGAGACCTGTGATGAACACCATGCCAGACAGAGGCATCCAAGCTCACGACTTCCCCTTCCCTCAGAGCCTGGTGTGCAGTGCAGTGGCCAATCAACTGCGCACACAAAGGAGGAATTAGCATATTCCCTGGCACAAAATCGCTCTCTTAATTGCAGCTGCATCGAGTCTGTGTTCTCCACACCTCCTTTCCACTCTCTCTCCCTCTCTGTTTTCTTCCCCATCACCAGCCTCTCCAGATGCTTTTTTTTCTCTTATTTTTTCACATTTCGCTTCGTTCCTCCTCCAATCATTCAGTCCTCATCAGACGACAATTGTGTGAGCTCAGGGGGAGAACAGAGAAAAAGAAAGATGGGGGCTGGGAATGTGTTTGGCATGCTGTACTATAGGAACAAGGTTGTCAGTCTCAAATGATGCTCTCATAATCAGCACATTGGAGCTGTGTTGCTGCACAGAATGACAATATCAGCTTGATGCTATGCATTTCTGTGGCCTCCCTTTTGGCCTGTCAATCTTCCTCTCTTTGCAGCCTCTTTCTGCCTCCTTTTCTATCCTGGAATTTTTTTTGTTTGTTCCTTTTCAACTCGCTTTCCTTGCCCTGTTTTCTGGCATGCTTTGGTCTTATTGTGCAGATTTCTCTCAGCTGGCACCTTGCATTGCTTCAGGTGTTTCATCTCCATCTTTCACCCTTGTTTGCTTTTCACTGCTCACCATTTTCCTGCCTCAGTTTCCCCAGTTCCTCTTAGTTTTTTTTGCATTGCTTAGTATATTTTGTGCTATTAACAGGGGGAAAATGGACTTTCTTTGGTACTAGTTTTGCTTTTCCAAGAGGTTAGCGTATACCTCATTATGCCTGAATGTTGTCTATGTGTTCCTATAGATTCAGACATCCTGAGTAGCAAACTGCAATACTAACTAGTTATGACTTGAAGTCTAGTCAAGCTTTCAGACGCACTGTGTTTGCCTCCATCACCAATCATCTTTCAAAGTTTTCTTACCCAGACGTCCTGCTGCACTGTCATATTCATCTGAATCTTCTCTTATGCTTTCACACCTATATGTCTGCCTCCTAACTCTGTTATCATCGCTGGGCTCACACAGCTATCTTTACTAATGCTGTCACAGCTTTGTCTCCCCCGTCGTACACTGTCACACTTGTGGTGTCTCTGTCTGCCTCTGTTGTTGCTCGTAGTTTGTCTCAGCATTGCCGTTGTGGTTACAGTGTTTATTCTGCCAGTCAAAGAAGAGGCAGCATCACTCATCCAACTGTTGTGGAGAGACTCTGAAAGGTAAAGTAGAGAAAAAAATGGGAGGCAGCAATCACAATTCAGACTGCAAAGAGTCCCAGGGGGTTTACACAGTTATGTGTTGGAGAAGAGCTCTTATGTAGAATCTCCATTCAGTTGCTACACTGGCTCCATGATGCAGGCACAACTTAGAGGTTTTTCATTCAATACAGATCAAATACAGTAGCGTACTGCAAGGTCCAACCAAACAGAAACCTTTTCTTATAACCAGTCCAATTCAAGACACAATGTTTCAAAGTTGAAAAGATTGCATGATCTTTGTAAGGTAGTGAAGTTTTTTTTTAGAAAATCGGATTTATCAGGTTACAATCAGCACATTGATCCAAAAATCATGATCACTACAGCTGTAAAGCAGTTTTTTCATCAGTTTACCTCATTACTGAAAAGGCCAAATACAACCAGAAATATACAAGAGAAGCAATAATCTAATCTTAAAGGATTTATGTCCTCTGTTGCTGTCTCTATCCACAGTCAGCTAATTTAGCATAGCAATTTAACAAATCATTCAGATTAAACACCTTCCATGCAAAAGTGGAAAGTAAAATAACCTTAAAACATATCATAATATCATTTGAATAATTAAACTTGGTTAAACTATGCTAAGTATAAAAGGTCACTAATATAAATACTCAAAATGCCATCTCTGAAAGCTGGAAGTTTCAACAAAGTATTTCAGCTTAGTTGAATTAAATGACCATATAACCATCTTATTTCAGTTCCACCTTTTAGTTAACACATATGGTAGCAACTCTCAGTACCATTATTATATGATGTACTAATAATGTTAAACAACAATCCACAATCCTAACTTTCAAAGTTGAAAACCTCCTCAAAAATGAATATTTGTCAATTGCATCCTTCTGCGGCGTAATGACCCGATGACAAAGTGAATCATCCTTTGTACACAAGGTTTGGAAAAGGAAAGACACTTCAAAATACTACTTAGGGGGTGGTTAGATAAAACATATGTTTATTAAAGTCAGATGTGACTTAAACCAATCAGATGAAACAAGCTGAAGCACAAAAAACCCATCAGCCAGTGCGAGAAACCATTGAGTGACACACTGATGTACAAACTGCATTTAAGCTGTCTGAAAAAAACAAACAAACAAATATCAACCAGCTTTCAACTAAGAAACTGAAACCCTGAAACCTGGTTGGAGCTTATAGAGATTTGTTCCATCTGAGGCAGGGAAAAATGCCAATTTGGCTTTTAGGTGTAACATCCAAGACAATATTTTGTTGTCATTTAGTAAAAGCTGCTTTGTGGCAATGTGCTCAGAGCTGCTTTTATATGATCCTGGAATTTACACTTAAACCATTAAAGAGTGACAGCTACACAGCATATGTACACAATTGTTCATTTACACTGCAGGGTGAATGCTTCCTTTACTGGCATCAAAACCTTCAATCACCAGTTATATGTACACCTTAGCACAGATATTAACCTTGGAGTGTAAACTTTTGGTTTAATTTTGAAGCTGAGCAACAATGTTATTGTCATTCTGGGACTGTAGCGTTGAAACCTTTCTTCCCTTTTCTGTAATCGGTTTGATGATGTGAGGAGATATGCTATTAGTTGGCTCCCTGACATACAAACAACCACTCCTACACAACTGTAGTTTGTGTTTCGTTTCTTGTGTGGTATCTGTGTTTCTAAATAATTTTCAAAGCTGCCTTTCAGCTCCATGAGGGCAGCTTCTCTGTCTGCATTCATCCACTTTCTCTTTTATCAGTTACAGGCTGAAAGAAATCTCACACCAAATACACTGAAATGTACCTGTCACAAACTGCTTTTGTTATTAGCATATTGAGTCTGTTGTGATTACTGTGCAACACTACAGCCCGGAGTTTTGTTTTATTATAATCTCCTTCTTTGCCACATGAGGAAGTAATTCAGCACGTCTTTGCTCTTCCTTGTTTCGACTTGACAGTCTGATGGTGTGATACAACAGTTTGGCAAGATGTGTTTAATAATAAAGAAGGAAATGTTAAAAAGTCTGAGGACATTTTTCAGAAAAGAGGTTTGCTGATTATTTATTGCAGAAGTAGTATCAGCAATCACAGATTTCACTAACAGAAGTATGGCAACAAAAATGCTACATTTTTGATTGAAGAAGAAAAACATGCTTAGTTTGGAGTGAATTCATCCATTTCCCCCCTTTCTCGCTTTTGCTAAATCAGGTTTTGCGGTATGACCTTGTTCATAACTCTTGCAGAAATATCTTAATAAGCGGTGCTCTGTTGTATCAACAGTGTTTAAACTGGAAGGCCTGAACAAATAGCTTCTTTATTAATAATGCTTGACAGGGTTTCTGGTTGGGAGCTAAAGGCTCATTAGAACATGCTAACTAGTCCCTGGTAGCAGAGACGCATGGCTGCCGCTGCTGGTCTCTAATAAAGAAGAGACTAATTGGCTAATTACATTCGCAGACAAAGCTCATGAGTGCATCACTTATGGACCTCATTTCAAAGGGCCAGTATTTAAAATGCATTGTGTAAAACCAGGGTCACTCTTAAGGAAGCTTGCTGTATAATGAAGATGCCACCATGCATTGACAAGTGCAGCCACAGATGCAGACTCGCACACACACAAATATGCATGATGTGTTGGCAAAAAAGGGGGCAGTGATTTCACATCATGGGGCTCATTAAGGAAACTGACTTCATTAACATGTTTTGCATCTACACTCTTAGTAGACTTGATAAAGAAATAAAGAAGTGCCTTGAATGAAAATGTGGCAGAGAAGTGGCATGACAAGTCTTTTGTTCTGTTTCTCCTCAGACGTTATGAGGTTGACAACTTATTTCTGTGAAATTTAAAATTTTGCTCCAACTCCTGAAGTAGGTCCCAGCAGTGAGCTAAATAAAGGGAAGAGAGTTCCAGGGTGAAGATGAAGAGCTGGATAAAAAGATGGGGGAGGTAGAGACCAGGAAAGAGTATAGCTGACCCAACAGGAAGTCTTTGACAGGGACTCACATGGCAGGTAACAGAGGAGCAAGACTCTGACACTGAAACTAAGCGCACAGTCATCCATCACCGTGGCAACTCTGCCTGTCAGTGAAGCAAGCCGAGGGACGAAGAGGCAGTGCCGGGGCAGATGGGAAGGGAAAATGAGACCTGGAGTCCTCCACCAGAGAAACCATGGTCAGAGGCAGAGACAGGAAAGCAGCCAGGTTGTGCATTAACACACACTTACAGCAAGCACACAAAAGTCAAAATAGAGGCTAAAATGTGCAATGACAGATGCCCTTCTTGTCCCTTTGTCCGCTCTGCAGACAGGCTGTCTGGAGGAAGAAGATACAACCCATTCATCATCACGCACCTCCTGTCTCTGAGACCTCAAACACGACCATGGTATTAGTGCAAGTGCGTGTTAATGTGTTTGTGCATTTGGAAAGGGTTACTGTATGTGTGCTTCTTGCTCCTCTGTCCTTTGCATGTTTTCCATATCTGCAGCTATGTAGTGATGGAATGAGAGGCAAATGCAAGCATCCCTTTAAAATAATCTCCTCATTGTCTTGATAACAAATGCTAGTGAAAAGAGTGCATGAGAACATTTCTGTAAGCTCTGTTTATTTCTGAAGTGCTCGCAGGGAGCGGATTGATTAACGTTTCTAACAACACAGCATTGTGTTTGGTGCAATGCTTAAGCCAGTCAATAACAATCAGAGTTATTCAGATACAGCCTGAGCTGTAAGCTCTTCTCTGCTTACTCTTGGTATTAATTTTAAAATCGCACCAAATTCATGATTATGGCTGATTATCATCATCACCAGCTTGTCGTCAAAGGATTAACAGAGTACAAACAAACTGTTAATGGTCAGATTTATAAGTATTAGCAAACAATCAAGCTTCTATCATAAAATCATGAACAAATTTGAGGTTAAAAAAAAAAAGTTGCTGGGGTCGAGTTCAGTCAAAGTTTTTTTTTAGAAACAGCTGCTATAAATTTGAATTGGGATTTTCCTGAATGTTGCGCAGCCAAAATGTTACTAACACGTGGGCCACAGCCAGACTGATGTCACTGCCTGCACACTACATTTCAAGAACACACAAGGCAGATCTAATTTCCCACAATTACTCCTTCACTAAAACTGTTTCATTGTGTCAGTTTTCTGTAATCAGGCTTCCTCATTTCATTCAGATACTGCAAGTTATGGTGTTTGGATTCAGCTGAAGATTAAAAATGTAACTCAGTTTAGAGTCTCTGAGGGAAAAGGCAATCAGAGTAGCTTGTTGGAAGTTAAACACCACATGAGGCAGGTGTAGTGGAAAGTTTGATATTGATATTGCTTGCTATTAGACCAACAGTCACATAATCCTCTGTGATCATGTTGATACTGATGGTGCTGCAGTCAAGGCTCACTTCTGTAGCAAAGTCCCAGGAGAGAGTAAGAAGAGATTAAACTGCAACTCGTAACAGCACATCCAAGATGAACTAAGTGGACACAAAATGGAGGGGAACAGGCCACTGTGTCACAGGATATAAAATAATTTTATGTCCCATAAAGCAAGCAAATGGTATAGGACCAATTCTAACTAAATAAAGTGTACACTGAGAATAATCTTCTCTGGGGACTAGGATCCGAAAGTGGAAGGAATCTTTAACTCCAGCTATTTATTGCTTATATCAGAATATTGGATGGGGGATAGATTATTCAGGACCTACAGTAGCAGAAAGGGGAGGGTAGTGCTCCTCTGATCGATCCACCTCATCAATATAGAATCAGCTACACAGGTAGACTACACAAGCCTGGGGCACGGAAGGGAGAGGGAACAGACAACAGAAGCAAAGCATGTGGGGAAAATAAAAAAGGAGGGAAGTTAAATGCTCTGAAGAAGTGGATTGTGATGCTAAGCGGGACAAAATATTCCACGTTACTAATGCAGCCTTTTGGGGAGTCACACAGGATTATCTATGAGAGAACATTGCTGAATGTTTCCTGAAGAAGCACACAATTCATAATGAGACCTGGGCAGCATAACATCGCCTTTAAAATGCTGATTGTGGTCCCAAAACGCTGTAATACACCTTCCAGCACATAGACATTGTCTCTCCAAAGGCAATTTCTAAGTACTACATCCTCTTTTGCATGACTAAAAATGTAAAACATATAGGTAACACTTGAGAGACTTATCTAATTGGCCCATATCATACATATATGTGTGTGTGTTTTGTGTGCACGGACAAGTGTATGTGTGTGCGTATGAGTACATCCCCAAAATAGAGCAGCAGAGATCGCTCACATCTACAGCTTGCCACTCCATTAAAGCTCTTAAAACATCAACTCAACAGGCATCACTGTGGCCCGCTCCATTACTGGAGTACAAGGAGCGAAGAGCTAGATCACAGTAATCACCTCATGTTGCTCTTTAGTAACTTGAGTGATGTTCCCCTGAGGTTACTGTACTCGCAAGTGTGCGCGGACAATGAGGGGATTGTGCAGGAGTACAAGTGTGTGCAGGTACTGGTACTTCTTGTCTTTCTGCCATATGTCCATGTCTGGAAATGAAAGATTTAAAGCAGGATTACAGAAGGTTAGGTGATGGTCAGATAATCATTGTGTAACCTATCTTAGCTAGTGTGCTTTTGCAAATGCCCAGCTTTTAACATAATGAGATCATATCACAACTGCTTTAATCCTAATATTGGAGAATTGCTACTCTTCTATTACAGAGCTCAGGATTAGATCCTCAGGCAAGGTTTTACTGAGTGGGAGTCCCAGCTTAAAACTAAAGGTGATCTGATTGATGGGAAACCTTCCACTTTGGCCATCACTCCCTTCAAGCTTGTAGCCAGTTTCCTTGTGTGTGTGAGTTTCATTGCAGGTGTGGGATGTTGTGCCACCAGCTCTTCCTCATCATCATCAGTATCACCCTTAACTGCCATAAAACATACAGTATATGGTACCGTAGACTTGTCAAAAATGACCTCCTGTGTCTTTTCCTAAGCACTTTTCCTTTGACCTAGTTCAGGGGTGTCAAACTCCGGTCCTCGAGGGCCAGAATCCTGTAGGTTTTCAATGTATCTCTGCTCCAACACCCCTGACTCAAATTGAGTAATTGTGCAAAACTTCATAGGCTGTCGTATCATTTTAAATTGAGTCAGGTGTGTTGAAGAAGGAAACATTGAAATCCTGCAGGACAGCGGCCCTCGAGGACCGGACTTTGACACCTGTGACCTAGTTGGAAACTGTCATCAGGTTAAAGAAAATGATGGGAGAAGCTCTGAGGATCTCCTTAATGCTGTTAAGATTTTAGGCACAGGTCATGAGGCATCCAAATACTACTCCCTGCTGCTTAAAAGTTCGGACACTAAGAGTCTTTTACTAAAGAGGATTTTGTTTCCAGTTTTTGTTTCTTATTTCGACCACTGTCCTGTTCACTAATTACTAGTTATCAATATCATTTTGTCATATATGATGGTTTATACAAAATAATGAAATTCTAATCATGAAGAAAGATGATGGAATGAGTTTGTTGTGACTTCAAAACAACCAGAATTTAATCACATTAACATCAAGCTGTGATGTTTGCCTGCAGTTATTAAACTTTCTTGTTAAAATATTATTTCAATACAAAGATAACAAGTCAAGAGTAAAAAGATGTTACATATTGCTCACCCTCAGTTGTCATATCGAAATCACAAAATTTTCACCAGTTGTTAATGTAGCTGTCACTAGGTTCTTTCACCCAGTTGAGCATAAATGACTGGTCAACTGGACCACCGGTGAAAACTAAACTATTTCTCAGCTTATCCCCTGTCTGCAGCATATTCTGGTCAGACTCACACCTTCATTGCCCTCCCTTCTGCTTCGCTTGAATACCTCTGTTGAGTTATTCAGCCTCTATCTGATTTCCCCTCAGCAAAAATTCCTACCTGTTCATTTCATTACCTTTTCTTCATTACAGATTTTGGGTAGTTGCTAGTAAAATGTCTTATTCCTCTTCAGCTTTCTAAAAGTACTTTTTTTTGTCTTGCTGGTTCTGTAGTGTATGCATAGTTCTGTTTAGTTTGATATATTCCTTTATAGTTCAGAGAGTTAATCAAGATTTTTGCACACTAGGATCATCATGGAGTACCTTCAGAATTTTGGAGTGGAGAGTACAGTAATGGGCTGCCCTGAGTTGAGACCTTGACCCAATTCAACACTTTTGGGATCAGCTTGCTGTATGTCCTAGAGTGACCAACACAACCATATTGGTTGACCTTCAACAACTCCTGGTTGAGGAATGGGATGTTATCTCACAGTAAAATGTAACCAGGCTGATGGCCAGCATGAGGAGAAGGTGCTAAGCTGTTGTGGCTGTGTATGGATCTTTCGAACTACTTTCACCGGTGAGGTCCCTGACAGTGTAAAATGAATAGGACATGATTTTGTTTTGTTTGAATAAAAAATGTGAAGTTTGATACAGAAAGGAAATGACTAAGACAAAAGAAAAAGGACAAAGAAAATGGAGCTTAGGAGTAATGGAATTGTGCTGTTCAATGCAAGATTGGCCAAATAATAATTGTGCCAAAATCTCAATGATAAATTTACTCATTTATTTTATTTGACCTCTGTTTCTGACCTGAACTAACAGTAACATTCTTCTTCTTTTTAGAATTTTTTGTTCACGTAACAATTTCAGGACAACAAATAACCAAATTGAACAAATTTATTCATCTCTGCTAAATGGTTCCTTGTAGTTCAAAGTCCATTTGTATATATGAATAATCATTATGAGAGTGTTTTTACCTATTCAAGTCTAAAGAAAGTGGTAAAACTCAAGGTTGACCTTGAACATGGAGTTTCAGGGTTATAGAGATACAAGAAAACAAAAAAGGGAAAAGAACATACGTACAGTTCCATAAATCTGGTTAATATAATGTATATGTCTACAGTTAAGGCTCTGAATTTAGGAATATGGCACATTGGGTCCAGGATACAAATGTTGAAATGGGGTTTTTAAACATTTGTGTGAGGAGAAAAGTGAACCTGAGACTGTTTTTATTCATAAAAGACTAGCATATCTAAAATATTTCTAAAAGTAAGCTTTAAATGTACAATGTAATTAGGCTTTTTGTTTAGCTGAATAGGAGCTACCTGTGGTTTTTCTCAGTTGTCATTCAACATGCAGTTATAATTAGCTGCATGCACTGTTATTTTTCATTTCCTGTCCTTGCAGTTTGTCCTGCAATTATAGAAGCTGAAGCACTGAAGTGCCCATATTCATCTCAAATGTGATTATAGGTCTTGTGTGTCATGTTTATGACCAGTATGTGATACGGTGAAGTACCTACATCTACAGAATAACCGTTGCAGTGTCTGCTCCTCTCTTCAGCCAAGAACTGCACAGAAAATCACAACCATTCTCATGAAACTGTGTAGCTGTCATCTCCCTCACTAATATTCAAATTTATATGTCTTATATAGTTTGTAATAGAAAACAATCTGTCAGCAGGCATCTTCGTAGCTATGCAGGGACTTAAATAAGCACTGATGTTTAATGAGCATCATTGCAATAAATACTGCACATCATACAGAGAAGAGAGAAGGACTACTTGACAAAGAAGCTAATGGGATTGATTGATTGGATGCTCTTGTTCCTAATTGCCTTAATGAAGAATTAATATCATCACTGAATATATGTGAGAAGGATTATATTATGTTAACGTTTGATGATAGTACTAAAGGAAATGTAAACGGTCTGCTGTCAGTTACCTGCTGCAGACTGAATAGCTGTAAACAAAACTTCCTCTATTAGTATGGAAGTCACACTTCTGGATACACAGCTAATTAGTCTCAAGCTCAGTATGGGCGCAGTTCCAATTATAAGTCGATGTGCCCTTTTCAGTGCACAGCAGCCGTTCTCATGGCTGTTGTGTAAGCGTTGGCCTGTCTGAGTGGCAGTGACAGGCCAGCCAGCGGTGGGCCATCAGCTGAGAGGTGATGGATGGTTCTCAAGTGCAGGGTTGAACAGGAGCCGCTCAAGTCTGTCTCTGACATTCAGAGATTTATTACACAGTCTGCTCATCTCAAAAACACACAACTGGACATACACGTGAAAAACAGACATTTACCAACACACATGTGCATGCTTTCATTACAAATTGAACAAATAATGCATTCAGACTCCTTTCTCCTCTATTTATTATGTTTTTTCGTTTTTAAAGAAATATAACTGTCCCATATATTTTTGTTCACACCAATAACTTTTCCAAATCAAGTCCAAGGTTGACAGAGAATGATGTTCTGTCTGCCAACTTACCACAATGACTCTTTATTTGGAGCGTTTCATCATTTTCTAACTGACACTGAAACCTTTAGAGGACTCTTTAACTTGGCAATAGCTGAAATGAGACGTTTAGCTATTTAAAAGGAGTTTTTTACCAAACAGAGGCTGAAAACCAAAGATCCATCCATTCTCTATACCCGCCTATTTCGTAGAGTTGCAAGGAGGTACGGAACACCCTGAATGGGTTGCCTGTCCGTCACAGGGCCAACACAGAGAGACAGAAAACCACTTATGCTTATGTTTAGAAACACCAATTAACCTAACAAGCATGTTCTTGGACTGTGGGAGGAAGCTCGAGTGCCCAGAGAGACCCTCATGCATTCACACATGCAAACTCCACACAGAAATGACGCAGCCGAGGTTCGATAAACCTTCTTGCTGTGAGGCGACAACGCTAACCGCCACACTACGGTGCAGATGAAAACCAAAACTGTAAAACCTAGTTTATATGGTTCAACCTGTTAAAAGGGAGGTTTTCCTCTCCACCGTCGCCTCTAGCATGCTCAGGATGGGGATTGGATCGAAGACTAGAT
>JBBBVU010000021.1:14983709-15006439 GCA_037177055.1 Atherinosoma microstoma | reverse complement strand
CACACACACACACACACACACACACACACACACACACACACACACACACACACACACACACACACACACACAGACTTAGAGCGCTATATGATCTGGGAGAAAGTGCTTGAATACCTAACACAGACATGAGATCAGTCAGAAAGGTAAAAATTAAGCAAAAAGAAAAGAGAAATTAAAAAAATCCCAGTCGCGTTTGAGTGTGTGTTTTGTAAAAGTATATGTGTGTGTGCGTATGTCTATTTACATGCATATAAGAGCACAGCCACCTGGTAGCAGCTGCTTCCCACAACTTCTCATTGATGAAGGATGAATGACAGTAATTAGGCGAGCGGAGGTAGCTAATAGTCAGCGTGGGCAGAGCACATACTGTACATGAATTGGATTCTCCATCTGAAAGTGATTGAAGACATTTGACTCAAAATGTCATCTACATAAATACACCAATTAGAAAGCTGCTGTGTAAGCATTACTGTCTCCCTCATGTTCGTTACAGTAGATGGTTCAGAATTAATGAAGCATGTGGTCTGTAAATAAGGGTTTTGTCCAAAATGCCAAGCATATCTTATAAAAAAGATGAAGATATGAAATTTTAGAAGGGCTGAATGAAATATAAGAATTGTTAGACAGTTGAGCTGTCAAGCATATTGATAAAAAATATGTTTAGACTCTCTAGATATAGACCATCAGAATCAGAAATACACTTAGTGATGCAACTGGTATATTGCACAGTTACAATAATGCCTATACTTAATAAATGATAACTTTGAGAACACCTTTTATGAAGATAAGGCAGTGTTTTAAAGTTTCAGTGCATAATACAGAAATAACATTGTTCCAGCAGAGCCATACAATGTTTATGTAAAAAACTGGCAGAAAATCTTTGTCATGCCACTTAGTCAACACAGCCATGTAGCTCATGCAGCTGCTATTCAAGCAATTGCAATGAATGAATCTAAAATACTGTTAATGATCTTATCTCCAGGGTGGACACAGAGTTTTTTCACACATCCACTTTTATATTTTAGAGCAAAATAGGAAAACAGAAACTGCCACGTCTCGACGACTTTAAATGTGGTTCTTATATGTTATATGTGACAAAGGATTTTCCTCAGGATGACTTTCAGCGTCAGTTAAAAGTTGTTGAGATTCAAATTCATTAGCTTTGCATCTGGGTCTACGGTACTGAACAACAGCCATGAGCCACACATCATTTCTGTATATATTGTCACACAAATGAAATAATGTAAGCAGCGTGCATACATAAATCAATGATTTATGTATAATGTCAGTGAATAATGATAGATAAAGAGAAAGCGAAGCTTGAAACATTTTACCAAGCCTAAAAGTCATTTTTAGGTGTGAACATCTTTATTCCTCAACACAATCTGAGTCCTCATAGGCATGTTTTCCTGACATTTCTTTAAGTAGTCTTCAGAAATAGTTTCCCAGGCTTCTTGAAGGACATTTCAAAGCTCATCTTTGGATGCCGGGTGCTTTTTGTTCTGTTTTTTTCTGTCAAGATCATCCCTCACTGCATCAATAATGTTGTGATCTGGGCTCTAACGGAGGATTCATCACTCCTTAAGACCTGTTGCCACTGAATTTCAATCCAGTTCCAGTGTCATTTAGCATATCTTAGCCTTTCTTCCATGTTTCCTTTCTCTCAGAATGGCTTCCTGAAAGCCACCCCTTCCATGGAGACCATTTCTAATCAGGCTTGGTGAGCAACAAATAGATCAACTGAAGGTCTAGATGTCTCTCTCAGGTCGTGTCATGTCTCAACTGGAGTTTTCTTCCCTGTTTTTTCTGAAAGAAATCACTTTTATTACTTGTACGCTGCCGGGTTTTTTTGCCCGCCATTGTTTCTTTTGTCTTCCCCCTTGCCCTCCATCTGCTTTACATTTTCTATTTCTTTTCTTTTTAGAAAGACTGCAGCCTATGTATTTATGCATAGACAGCATTGGTTTATCTATTGAGTCCAGGGACTTTTTTTATGCTTGAATGATTTATAGCTCAGTGTTGTTTAACATTAAAATAACCCCACACATTTCTGAAAATAGTCAGGTAAAAAGACTGGATTAAAAATTTGTGAAAAAAAGCACACACACAAAAAAAGCAGCCAATGTCCAAGGAAAAGCTTTGAAAGACCTTCAGAAAATGCTTGGTACGTATTGCTCAAGACCAATTCATTTGATCACAACAAAGTCTGGATGCTTGAAGGTAAAATGTTGTGAAATTAAGTTTTTTAGTGTTGTTATTTCATAATAAATATTGTTTAAATTGTAGCAATGTAAACAATATACATATGTACATATAATTTTGAGGTTGGCATGAAACTGACTATAAATGTGAAACCAGAGTTCCTCTCTGTGCACCATGTGTGCTCCCTAGATTATTTTACATGGTGTGTTGTATTGACTCATAAATGTCCTCAGTGATTGTTTACTGCTTATAAATTGTTGATGTGGTGTTTATTAATTAGCAGGACCCCTTGTTGTTATGGGTTTATGTTTGTCCCCAGTGCTTTTTAAAGGTAATTGTAAGCAGCAATGGAATGATAATTGAGGTCTAATTATCATCTCAGCATCCATTCAAATCATTATAGATTCAGCCCAAAGTGCTTCAAAAAGCATTTCCTGATCCTTTGATTTGGATCATCTCAGACTCAGCAGGAAAGGGAAATATTTTATTTTTAACATTCCTATTTTCAAAAGTAACACATTGTCTTTATCACAATATGAGCACTAACATCACTCTCTCTGCAAGTTAGCCAACCATGGCTGCATCGCGGAAGGTGTGTGGGCTTCTCAAACTCACTAAGACTCCACTAGAGAGTCAAGTGGATGATCAAACAGTGAGCTCCGCTTTAAAACGCTCAAGAAAGTCTACTGTAAAATTCTTTGAACACAGAAACCCATTATACACCTCACCAAGTGGTCTACTGGGAATCACATAGTAAGACGTGTGTGTGTGCAAGAGAGACACAGTATGTGTGTGTTAATTACTCCCTTTACAGCAAGGAATCGTGTCATTTCCATAACTGCTGAAATCAAACACAAACGTCAGTGCAGAATGACAGGCGCCATTAGCACACGTGATGCTACAAGACCAGTCAATGCCAAGCTAGCTTCAAACCTGTCACACTGTTTTGACTTAAAGGTCGGGCTTGGAGGAGATCAGTGACAAAATTCCTATTCACAGACATTTCTTTTAAAGAAAGAGACATTTAAATAAGAGCAAAGACAGATGAGGGATTAGATATGAATAAGTCAAAAAAGATTTACTGGAGATGAAAATGTGCGTGTGACAGATATGTGTGAAAAGTATATGAATAGCAGAGAAGAAAAAAGTGAGATATTTTTTTCATTTCAGTGTCACACACCACACACACCCGTGTGTTCTTGTTGGTTAGCTGCAGTTAAACTGTTCCAGGTGGACACATTTTAGTCTTTAAGCATGGAGATAACTGCATTCATTTATTGTGACGCATTCCTGGAAGCCATTCACCATGCCCACATAACAAGGACAGAAGCGGTCTGGGTCCTTTTCACCGCCAAGCTGCTTGAGTGTGTAGCTGTTCTTGTTAAATTGTGGGTTTCTGAAAATGATCAAAACGGCTGCAGACAGCATGTCAGTTCAAATGTTGGAGGTGTTGGAAAGCTGCAGGAAAAGCAGGTTTTAGACACAGTTCATCTATCCAGCAAGCACTTAAGCTGGAACATATTGACTACACTGTGGTAATATTGAAGTAAGTAGAAAATGACCCGATGTCCGAAAAGTATAAAAATGAAGATGATACATGCCTTGATTTAACCCTTTAATTCCAATCTTTTGCAGTATAAACTCTTTGCAGGTAAAATGTTGGACTTTTTACATGGTCAGGACTTAGCTACATGCTCTTTAACATGTATGACAGCTTGCATAGCACATTTCCTGTACAAGACAATTCAAAATGTTTTTCATATAACATTAAAAGCACGACAGATGCTGCAATGAATTCATTAAAAAGTATCAAATCGCAAAAATCACATTAAAATCATAATAAAATCATAAACTAAAGTGATTAAAAGCTTACCATACAGATTTCAAACATTTTCATAATGCACCTTGTTGTGTAAAATAGACTCTTTGGGAAGAGACTGATGCTGAGTCTACATTACCCATTTTGGCTAGAAATGGATGGGATCTTCTTAATTTTATGAACGTCTTCACAAAATCTGAATAATACGTTTATCCAGCCACTTGTCCTCTACCATTGAAGGACCTACCAGGAGCCCCCCATTCACTGCCCCCCTGAAGAGCTCTTTTACAATTAAGCCACAGATTTTCAGCAAGGTAATGGCTGGACACTGGAAAACACCTTGACCTTCTGAGCCACTGTTGTCCATTAAAGTAGTGTACTATTATAGATGCTAGTAAGTCTTTCTGAAGGTCTAACTTATGAGTAAAACAGATGTTCTGTTTTGCTTTTCTACCCATTGTACAAGCAGCTGAACTTTCTTGGTCTGACACTAAGAAACCACAACCTCAAAATTATGCTCTAAAAAGCTAATTAAGGTGAGTGACCTTTGCAAAAGTTTTTTGAGGGTGCGAAATTTGCTTGGTGCCCCAAACCTTTATATAGTTTTCCCTTTTCTACTTTCACTCTGAATTTGGGCAAAACAAAAATAAAACACTGTGCTCAATCTTCTCAATCATATGAGAAACAAAGTGATGGTCAAAATGAGAACTTCATTGCTATTAGTTGGTTAGTGGATGGAGGTCGTAGTAGCAGTCACACTGCATGGGAATATCATAATTTCGACATTGTCAGAAATCCATCCCAATTGATTGATAGTCTCAAGACCATGACAACGACTTTCTTTAAACTCCTCACCACTATCTGATGCAGTATTGCTGTTTATAGCCTAATCAAAGACATCCCTGTGATTCTTTTATGTTGGTCATCTTTCATCTGGGAGCCTGAGAATTGAAGCATATAGGATTTAAACACAGAGACCAAAATCAGCCTGTTGAGGAAATGTTTTTCCATAAATGTTGTCACAAAGAAAACATCTAAATGCCCCCATGCTGTGGGTAAATGTTAATTATTTTCTTTTTTTAATCTTATCTGTGAAAAAAATTGATAAGTGATTTCTGTAAGAGAGACATGACAGAGTGCATTTTAGGGCAGAAAATTGGAGGCTCCTATAATAGTAAACTAAATATTACTTCTCCATGGATATTTATTTGCACATTTACATCCGTTTAGATATAATTGCGGGGTAAATGGTTATGAAGTGGAAGCTGTGTTCTCATCACTGTTTAATTACTCTGCATATTGTCGCTGAGTCCACAAAGTCAAACTCTTGTCCGCTACAAAATGGTATATTCAAAAGACTGATAATAGAGGCAGAGTCATTAGTTGTCTTGTTTATAGCCTCTGATTTATACTTAGATTCATTTGCGCAATCCAAAGATCACAGAAAAAGACATCCTGATGAAAAATATGCAGATATTAAACACACAACCCAATATTCCTTTTCCCCCTCTAGCTTATGCACAGTGAAAACCTCATTCTTCCTACTCTTTTCTCTGCACCCTCCACCCCTCTGCTATCGCGATGAAAGGTTATGAATATGGATGGAGGCTGCTGTGGATAGTAGAGGAATAGGCCAATGATCCACACACTCACTCAAACACACATCACACTGGTTCTGAGATTCCCATTTCCCTCAGCTTGGTTTCATGCATGTGCATGAATTTCCTCTGGTTTAACTGTTGAAATCTTGAATGAATGTGTCATGGCATATCAGTTCAGTAATGTACATATTTTCCCCATAACCTATTAGCCCCCCTGTCTTATCATTTCTTTCTTTTACATAACCAATAGTCAGCAGATTCTGTGTGAGAAGGAAACTATCATTTGACAACAATAGAAGAAAAGGATATTTTATAGGTGAAGTCAATGGTTTGAGTTACATATGGTCAACTCTTTGGTGTGTTCCTTTTTTTTTTGCTTCCAAATACCGTACTGTCCCGTCCCGTCCTCTTCCGCTTATCCAGGGTTGGGTTGCGGGGACAGCAGCCTAAGCAGGGCAGCCCAGACTTCCCTCTCCCTCTTCCAAATAATGTAGATTATTTATGAGATATGTCAGACTGTCACAACCTGCCGTCGTTGCTTCTCTTTAACACAAGCCCCAAAGCAGCTGCCTTCTAGAACGATTTTCCTGATCAGATCACAGTGTCCAGACAACAATTCAAGCAGGGAAATACATTGCCCCTTATCAGGGCCGCTGCTAGCCATTAGGGTGCCCCAGGCACGGCCGCCTTTTGGTGCCCCTCCTTTTTTTAAAATGTGATAACTATTACAAAAAATACTTATGTATTCTGTGACATTAAGGGTTTCTTTTTTCACAAATTTTTTTTTATTTTTTCTATTCACCACTAAAATCAGCCCCATTACAGGCCTATGAATAAATGCTATTTAATAGAATAAAAAATGTATTCTAAAATTTGTGAAGATAGACTTTTTTCCCCCAAAAATGGGCAGTATGCACTAACAGCCAATATAACGGCCATATTTAGAAGAAAATCTTATGTAAATGGACAAAAATGTCCACAATGATACATAGTTTAATTTTCTTTTAGTGCTCTCAAGTTGAGTTCCAGATGTAGCCCAAGACCAGTAGCACCAGATTCACTAAATCAGACCATAAAACTGTAAGATGAAATGATAAAATCTTCAGAAATTAACAAATCTATTTTTGTATTAACAATCCCCCCAAACATTAAATAGATAAATAAAATAAGCATGAAATTACCACAACCATAATTATATAGAGAAAAGAAAGATCTGAGCTTTGTTTGTCAAACTTGAGTTTGAGGCAAAATTGAACAGAAGCAGAAGATTGATGGGTAGGACATGCTCTAATTGTCTATATTAATTATAATCAATAATAAACAATCATTATATTAGTTTTGTATTTTTATATGGGTCAACATGGTTCATACTGTAACAGAGTGGGACATATTACATGTAACTGTCATGTTAAGATTGTTACCTTGCTCACAAAATCAGTTCAGCTGATATAAAAATATTGTTAATGTAGTACTGTTATATACAGAGTGCTATTGACTATATCCGAAGCTCAATCAGTGCATGTTATGTCATAAAGTTTAACCTTTCCTTTGGTGGCCAATTTCTGGTGACTCTCTGGAGCTTCCATTCCTGTTGCCTTTTTACTCTTTCTTCTGTTTATCCATGGGCCTCATTTTAAGTCTCTGACTGGCTGGAAGTTTATGGGGCAGTTCTCTCCATGTGTTTTGTATGTGGAAAGAGGATGGAGGGAGGCGTACGGGCTGAGGTTACAGCTGTTAGCAGCAAATAGAGCTTCTTTGGGGTTTTTTTTTTGGCATTGTAGCAGCCCACAACAGTCTGTGTCTTCCTGTTAATAAATCATCAACATAAATAAATAAGTAAATAAGTAAACAAATAAGTAAATAAATAAATAAATAAATAAATAAATAAATAAATAAATAAATAAATAAATAAATAAATAAATAAATAAATGCCCTAGAACTCAGAGACGTACAGTCCGTGATACGTGTGGTGGGAGCGGCTACACTGCCCCTTCTGTCTATGTGATAAAAATCCAGATGGAAAGATTTCTTATGACAACAAAATTAGAAAATTGTATGTTCTTGGCAATGCTTCAGTTTTCTATGTTTACAAGTTTCAAAATGTGCCAGGTGATGAGACAGCAGACAGCTCTGCCTCATCAAATCAGTGAGCAAAATCAGTGTGTGCCTGTCCCACTGTGCAAATACATCCGTAAATTATACCAGCCCACTCACCCACCCAGTGAATATTTTACGATAACTGGAACAGAAAGAGAGAGAGGGAGAGTCAAGAGAATAAAAAAAAAAAAAAATAGAAATGTGTTTTTATCACAGAGCCTGTAAATTACTGATTCTGTAGACAGCTTGTTAGTTTCACCGCCTCTCTGTCTTTCTCTTCTGGAGCAATTAAACCAGACAATTGCTCCCCTGGAATTGCCTGTCTGAGAAAGGCTTGATGCCAGCTACTCAGGAGCCAATATCCTTCATGCTTTTTACTGCCGCGGGCTAGCTGGGCTTCTCAAATGTGATAACATGAGTGGCCAAACAATAGACCCAAGTTTCTGCCAATCACAGTCACAGTCAATCAAACACAACTGGCTTTCTATGGGAATGACTGCAATAAGCACACAGCAGTTATAAACTTTCAGGAGAACAGGATTTTGACATCTGTTATTGTTGGGGGAGACAGCAGCTTTCAGTATTGAGCACAAAGGCAACAACACGAGAGACCGAGCCACTATCGAAGACTGTTACTTGAACTATGTTGTATAATTTTCTCTTGACACTTGTGCATGCATTTTGGGTGAAGGAGAAAAACAATTTGAAAGATCATGTTATGTCATAAAGTTTAACCTTTCCTATGGCGGCCAATTTCTGCTGACTCTCTGGAGCTTCCATTCCTGTTGCCTTTTTACTCTTTCTTCTGTTTATTCACTCCTTGTTAGGTAACTGAGACTAAGAAATAATGAAATAAAAACTGAAGCAACACTTCTTGACAGGAACCCACAACAACTGTCAGGGATTCAGCGGTAAAAACAAAATGCAGCATTGTTTCAAATAGGAATGGAGGAATGTTTTTGGTTCCTGACTTGGGTAGGGATGAGAAGCAGAGAAGCGGTGACAGAACTGGGGTGAATGAAGGCTTGTGAAAATAGCATTTCCAGGAAGTTCCTCAAAGATTGTAGCAACGACTCTTTTGAACGAAACATTAAATACAGTAGAGACATTTTCTCTTTTGTTTCAGTTCCTACAATTAGTCTATAGTAGTATAGCGTATCTTTGTGTTTCTGTATTTGGTTTTGTTTGTCTAGGAAATAATTTCTTGGGGAAAAAAAGATGGAAACAAAGCTTCTGTGTTATTCTAGCCGTAACTTCACCAATCAGCCATAACATTATGACCACTCACCTCATACTGATTAGGTCTTTCTCAAGCAACCAAAAAAGCTTCCAGCCTGGAAAACTATCTAAAGATGTCCTGGAGTGTCTGGTCACAGGAAGCTAGGTCCTGTAGCTTGTGGAGTGGGATGATTTTGGGCTTGGCTTGCATCCCACTGATGCTATCAGATTGGCAACTGGGGTGTTTGGAGTTGGAGTGAACATCTCAGAGCTATACAAAGGCTATACAGAAAAACCTGTCAACTGGGTTGAATTTTGATATGTTAATTATTTCATCATCCTCACTTAGCCAGTCACAGAAAATCTAAATAAAAAAATCATCAAATACAGTGAAAATGATATAATTTTGAAAAATACTGTGATATACAACTTTGGTAATGCTGCCCTGCACTGGTGTGTACACTGATCCACTCTATAGAGCAGGGTTAACCAACTCTGGACCGCTTGGGTCAGTTCCCTGCTGGCTTTAGATGTTTCCTGTTGAAACACACTTGAGTCAAATCAATGGATAATTATGTGATTGGTGCAGAACTTGATAACAGGAAGTTGGAGAACCATTATATTTGAATAAGCAGAGAAACCTGGACACTGGCACAAGAGATGCAGAGTTGGTGATTCCTGCGATAGTCGCATACTTTCTCTCCCATAATGTAATTGCATGTATCTCCTAGAGGATAAAATGACTGTTATTTAATTTAGAATTTATTTTACTAATAGTCAAAATTTTGTGTCAATGCAAATGTATAATATCTTAAGTCACAGTAAAGACTCAGGTGATATCTGAGTTTTAGATGAAATACGCCACAACAACGAATGACATAATCTCTGGGAGCTATGGGAGGCAGAAAGAATTACCAGGCCTCCCAGCGGGTCGAGCAGGTGACGGACAGATGGAGCTGGGCTGGCTGGCCTGCTGACCAGCTGGATCTCCACTGCAGGGAGGCCTCTCTCTCCCTTCACTGGGCCACTAATCCTCTGCCACTTCTAGTCACAGTCCTGACCTCGTGATCCCACACTGGTACCTCGGCCACTTGCGCGTGACAGCAGTGTGCTTCCTCATGGTGAAATGTCTCCGCTGCATCGTTGGGAGGTAAAAAACTCAGGCTGTGTAAAGGCTGTATAACAGAAGGTTGGCAGATCAATCTCAGCTGAGAGATGGCGATATGATTTGTGACAGCATGATATCCCCTGACATGATTTTCCCTTCACCCATCTCTAGCTGTGTCTACACTGAGCTCCTGTAGTTTCAGTGCCACATCTTGATATTTTGTGCCCTACCCTTGCTCACTATGTTTACTCCTGCTTATTTCTTCATGCATCATATCTTTCTTTTTTCTTTCCCCTTTGTTTCATTCTATATGTCCACAAACAGTAAATTCACTTTTTCCCAACTCTCAGACGGCAAAAAAACTGATTTTGCCTTCTGTGATATACACTTCTCAGAACATAACACTTTTGCCAAGTTAGATGTTTTAAAAAAAAAAAGAAGTATAATGTGGTTATGAATTGACAATGACTTGTACACAATGACACAAGTTTGTTCATTCTGCCTAGATTGGCAACTTATTTCAAGACATCTGAGCTTCATCAGAGAAAGACAGGAGAAACAGGAGAATGAAAGAAAGACTTGGGACATGGTCTATTTAGGTTCATGAATTCCCAAAGAACTAAATTAAAGCTGCACTCCGAATTTGTGAGGATCTGTTAATCTTTATACAAGATATATATCAGTGTTGCAACCGGTTCACATCTCTCATGACAAATAAATGCAGCTTACCAGATGTCCTGTTAGTTTCTTGGCAGAAACATGGAGGCGCTAAGATTTCCTGACCATCAACACCACTAGTGAACTCTTCACATCTAACACTACTGCTTCAAATATGCATAAGGGAAAATTAAATGCTCCTTTCCTCTGAAGTGATGCAGTAAAACTACACAGTAAGAGGAGGGAGGGTTATTATTTCAAGCTTTTGCATCTAAAATTCCCTCAATGGTCTTTTTTTTCTTTTCTTTTTTTTGAGAATTACAAAGTCATCTTCCTCGATCTTTGTTAAAGTAGTCATCTCAGTCTTGCTCATACTTTTAAAACATCCAGGCTTTCTTATTTGTAAGTGCTGATAGGCAAAGATGATGTCCAATCATGGCCTAACAATAGCTGTGCATTAGCAATTTTTGTATTTTTCCATGTGCATATGCCGATAAGAGCGGTTCTTGTATGTAAAAACGTTTTCTGTAAATCCACAAGAGTGGAAAAATTTTTAAATATTGCATCAATACCCAAAGTTTGCATATTATTATATATGATACAGAGGTCCAGCTCAGAGTTGTCACATCCACTGCATAGTGCATGGTGTGCGATTCTTAGACATTATTAACCGAAAATTCTTTGCTTAAAGATTTTTCCAAGGAGAGGTTATAGTTGGAAAATACAAACACAAAAAGCTTCCAAGCCTTTACAGTGCACTACTGTACCTGTTCAATGGTGTAAAAATAAAGCTGATGTTTTATTATAATACTTTACAAAAACAACAGATCAAAGCCTATCAGCTGCACCCTGCAAAACAAAAACATTCTCCTCCTTTACTACCATGTTTACAACTTTCATAAGTTGCTTTTATTTTCCATGACTGTGTAGCTTTGGTTTAATTTGATTTTGCATTATCACAAATAGCTAATGCATAGCACCTTGAATGAACATAACTAGTTATTGTACATATGCCCTGCAACCAAAAGAAGGGATCAAAAAACATCTCTGCTTTTCTCTGATATAATAACAAAACATGACTGAGTCATCTACACATGGGCCTTGACATTGCCTCGGAACAATGGAGGGTGGCAACGTGTCAGCCATAGGCTGCTGTGACTGAAAGCAAGGGTGAATGTATCTAAAAGGCACAAACCAAGTGACCACACTTGCTTAACCAACCATGCATGAAAAGCCATCAGTGCAAGCCGGAAGACTGACAGATGCATGAGCTAATTCTGGACCGTAATCATGCACTTGTGCATCTACATATCTATGCATACAAAACAGTCAACTGAGAATACCCATGGGCTCATTTCGTCTAATGCCAGGCACTCATTAGCCTTTACGTAACTGTCTGTGCCTCTTCTTATGCCAAACGTCCCAGGAAAGGCTTCTGGAGGGGGGCTAACAAGCTGTGCGGCAGTAGGGAATCATTTTAGGGGCAGCACGAACAAAATGTCTTTTGATGTGAGAGATTGCCTTGTCTCCAAGGGAATGTTGAATCGTTCCAAAGAAGTGTTACAGGCACAGAAAGCTTCAGCGTTTATGTGGGGATGCCTTGTGGGTGGTTCTCTGCATGTCTTTTCATGTCACAGAGAAGTGAGAGGATTGCTTGTACGGTCCACAGATCTCTGAGCTGTCCTCATTAGAGTCTCTAATGTCTCTGAAACTGAACCCCAGAACCACATGGCCTCACTGAGAAAATATGAATGATTTTCTATCTTAGTCATCATTCATCATTAGTCATACTTGTGTTGTGAAATATATGGGGGATAATTGTATTGTCTTGTTTATTGTATTACCAGGGCAGTTGCATCAAAAAGAAAAAAGCCCAGTTTAACATTGGATTTTCACACAATGAATCATATTATAGGCCATGATATTGTCATTCTTAATGGATATGAAAGCCATCATGAAAAGTTTAATGTATCCAGAAAAATTACAGTGTTCTGAGTGAACTGACTTATTCAGACTGACTGTATCCATAATTCACCAAGGGCCAGCACCTTCTCAAGGGCAAGTTTAGAGCGTCACCTTCAACAGCACCCAAAAGAAGAACTCTTACAACTCAATTTATGGAGTTCAGGCTCTGCACTATTCACCTTCAAGGTACAGAGCGTTTGAATCAAGAGGTGTTCAACCATGGCTGCATGCCCCTCTGCCCATAAAAACTCAATTTTAATTCATAACACAGGTGAACATAAATGCACTTCTATTAAATTGAAAATGGCATTGCAGAAAAACAAAATTACCTCTTGCCACAAGCCAACAGAGAGATTAAGGGAAGTATGTGAAGAATTCTCTTGAGCAGTTTAATTGAAATCTATAGGAGCTTGGAAAACATGTAATATGTGTAATATCACATTTTTTTTGCTGAGTTGTCATTTTTCCACACATTTCAAAGGAGAGGCTCGTCTGGCATCCTGCAGTTTTAATGTACCACCAATGATGATTGGTTTTCAATCATTCATTAAAAACTTACCATGCTCCAAGGCACAAATCTGTTATTAAGAAACATTTTTTCCCCCTTCACTCTGGCCACCAGCCTCTTTTCCTTCTTTAAGCTCGCTCATCCATTCTGTTTCATTATTTAACTTCTAATTAAAGCACCTGCAGTTATGCCCAGAGTCTGCTCCCCAACATATTGTACTGTATATCTCTGTGTAGTTCCAGACAACAGCTGAATTAAGCAATCAGTCTGCTACTTGCAGTTCTGCCTTTCCCCGAATGCTGTTTACATCTTGTCCACTTTACAGTTTGGAGTTTTCTTTATATGTTTCAAAGACACTCCAATGTCCATAATAAAGCTGCTGAACCCTTCAAAACCAGTGTCATTTCAACTGGCACAAGAACAATGTTTTATTGCTTTAAATAAGCTGAGTCACGTCAGCAACACGAGGACTGAGAATCAACGGACAGATACTCCCATACAAAAACCGATGCATCATCAGGAAACATGACAAGTAAGCTGACTCAAGCAGTTTAAGCAAAGCTCAGTTCTTCAAATTTTTCTGCATTGACTGTAAACTGATGGTATATGGAACATTTTGTCAAGTGCAATTTCATCATGTGGTTCTTTAAACCCTGGAAACTTGTTCATGGGTATGTGGACAGAGAATTGCATTATTGCACTGCCTGGGATGTACTAACTTTAGGAATTTAAATGGAAAAAACAATGCACCGGATACCATATATCTCAGACTTAGAATAGTTTCTAAATGCTGCCCTAAAACACACCTTTTATTAATCTACAAAGTCACAGTGCAGCTAAATGTATTAAGCTTTTGTCAGTCACTGCAGAGAAACTTGGCAGATGAGCAGGCTGAATCGCTTTACACTTGTCAAACCAGGCATGATGGTATGAAAACGGCAGTACTTGAAAACAGTGTTTCTATTAATAAGCCTTTAAAGCTTATATGACGTTTTCTGTCTCTAAATGAATTGTCTCAACTCAGCATTCGCAGCATGGGCTCTCTTTCACTTTATTTGTTTGTTGCATTTCGCCCATTAGCCCAGTAATAGAAAGAGCCACATACCAACGGATCAATTAAACTTATTATGCAGCTTGGCACATGTTTAAATGTTAAGCAGCTGCATATGCTGACAATCTATCAATTGATCCAACTATTTCTGCAGGGCATGGAGTTTACCACCAGGCAGAGAGCCAACCCTCTGTCGAGATGAGCTTATTGCTCATCACACAACATAGAATCACAAGGCTTTTGCTTGGACCGACTACCCAGGGAACATGAAGGAAGCCAGCATTGTGACACATGCTCAGATTGCTCCTAATGTCTCTGAAATGTACTGTAATAACAGTGCAGCAACTCTAGTAATTTCTGCTTGTGGTGACTTTCATGCTATTTATTGTTAGAGGGAGAAGTGACTCACATGTATGAGTGCTGAATAAATTATAACTAAAGGGAAAAGGATCCCACATAAGGAAGAGTTGTCAAAGAGCAAGAACACCATCTATGTCATCATCTTTAAGTTTTCAATTAGTTGTCTGCATGTTTTTCTCCAAACAGAGATAACCAAAGACCATTTGTCCTGATTAGTCTGACACTGACGTAGAAGTCGTAGAAGTCGACTGACAGGAACATCCCAAGGATTGCAGACTGTCAAGCTTGGTTTTATGCTACCAGAAGTTATTTGGATCAAAAGGGAGAATATCTACATTTTCAGATAACGCTGCCACTAGTTAGCTAGCTTTGTTAGCGAGGTGTAGATAATTATGGCATGCTAATTGCTTCCCCTTGTCTGCTCAAAACATCTACCTAAAGGATAAATTTCATATAAAGCTAAAACAAAAAAACAAAAACAAAAAACAAATACAATTTGGAATTTTTGGAAAAGTTATCTTTGACCGGTTTGGCTACATATTTGCTCTAAATCATGACTACCAAGCCAATCATGTCAGGAATATTCTCTTTAAGGTAGCTTTTTAGACCTTGAGACAAAATAAATGTCTTGTTTTAACCACTTGGCTGTAATAAGTGAATAATAGTTTATTTCAGTAAACTATTCTCATAATGACAATCTGATGATGATAATGTAATGTTTCCCTAACCAACACACTTAGGTTGAGATTAGCTATCTGTCACCAGAGAGACCAATTACAGTATTTAGTGTAAGCCTCGGTTGGTAGAACATATTTTTAGAGTTTAAGTATCTATTTTGATTCAGTCACGTTATTATAAATTCTGAATTTTATTCGTTATTCATCCTAAAGAAGATGTGTGACCTAAGAATGTGCAAATTTTGTGGATATTCATCCAGTTTATTTCCAACCAAAATGGAAAACACACAGTTTGCAGATCAGCTGCTAAAAACACAACGAAAAACTGTTGGTACTAAATTTCAAAGCCTTCAATTCAAAAGTTTTTTTCTATTAGTATTTTGAATCAGGAGTAGTGACCAATCAAAATGGCACTAGCGTGAGGAATCAAACGTTAAAGTCCACTGCAGACATTTTTTTTCCCTCTATAAGCTAGTTGCTGACAAGAAAATGGAAGTTATCCATAAACACAGAAGCATAACTTTCCCAGGAGTTTTTTTTTTTTTTTTAAGCAATGCCTCACCAGAAAAAGCCATTTGCTGTGCTGTCACACCGCCTTACTAATGAACTTATAGAATACCACAGAGGCATGACCAAACTTGGTAGACAGCAGGAAACAATGCAGGGTGTGATTTCTGCAAGGTGAAAAGGTCACACACTGTCCGAGTCCCTTGCTAATGATGCCGCTAAGTACCTAAATAAAGCCAGCTGGGGAAAGTGCTGACACAGTCAAAAAAGGAAAAATAACAGGACAAAAACCCCCACATACCTTCCTCTTGCCAACTCAATACAGCTTCATATTCTCTAAGATGAATTTTGCCCTGCTAATTCCCACCCCTAATTCTCAGTGATACACTTCCAATTAATGCTTAATTATAAAGGAACTTAAACCATTTGAGAAATAAACACAACATTACGTATTAACACTCTCACATGGGATCCAGGAGTTTATGGGTAATGATGATGTACAGTCTAATCATAGATTTCTGCTTCTGTCAAATCAGACACTTATTAGCATTCATATGCTTGTCCAATTATACCCACTGATTAATGTGCCAATCAATTGAACTTAATGATTAATGTTATTAAACAATGCATAACACTGATAAGCCTTATTCAAGCAGCAGGAGGTTCTGATTAGTAAGCACAACAAACTGTCGGTAAAACAGGAAAACCATATAATGAGGGCGCATGAATAAGATAAAGTAAGGTTAGAGGTGGGAGAGCATTATTACAAACACTAAGTAATAAAACTATCAGCAGATGGAAGTGTAAAGATTAAAAACTGAAAATTTAAAGGTTTCTCCCAAAGTGTGCTCCTACAAGGAAATGATAGGAAATTCCACATGTATGGAAAAGCTTTTTAGAGGATTAGACTAAAATTAGAGCGTCGACTGATGTTGGATTTCTCCCCAGTTTTTCATAAGGTACACAATGTTGTGAAATAGAGTAAATACTGTCTCCAAATGTTTGGATGCATTGCTGTTTTGGAGAGACATTGTCGCCTGCTGTGTTGTGCTGAGCCCAGTAACACTGCATAACACACGGAATGGTTATATTCCCCCACTCAGCATTTTGGAGGACAATCCCATCCTTCTTTATCATCAAACTGCTTCAATAATCAGCTTGTATTTCACTCAGCGAGCAGCAGCTCTTTAGCACTAATATGACACTGTGTGGTAGTTTTCAGTCCTATTACATCAACACCTACTGTCAGCTTCTGCATGCTCAGTAGCGTGGTCATCTGACATAAGAGAGAGGGAATCTGAGTGGTGGTAACTGTCTCATTTACCAGTTGTCGGGCTGTGAAGATGAGCTCAGTGGTCCAGTATTCACAGCTCTGCACATCGGCTTGCGATATGAATAAAGGTGCAGAGTATTGAATGTGTAAAAGTGGAGAAAATGTGCAGTGCACAGATGCGACTTGGTCAGTGTTTTGCATGATACTAAACTAAACCAATATAATGAAACAGAGGTGGCGAGAGGTCCCTGCTGTGTCTCCTTACATCCCTAGCATCTGGAGAGAAAAAGTAAATAACACTTAAACACACCGCACTGATGACTGGCCAGTTTATGCCTGCTCTACAAAACAGCGTGCCAGTACAGAATGGAATTGGTATGTACCACATTATTTTCTGCAAGACATCTCCCTGAAAAACAAGCAGCAATTTAGTTTTTTTGTACTTAGTCATCTTTGTCCTAAGTTTAATGGAGTTGGATCCAGGCACACGTGTTTGGGCTACATCATGTAAGCCACACGGGGATCCAGTGGATGTTGCGTCACACAGGTCTTGCTCGTAAGTGATGAAGAAACTTTTAGTTAATTTCAAATTACTTCAGTGAAGCGTTTAATGCCAGTAGCCAGGGATGCATACCATCTCTTATTCTCTTGACACTTTTTGCATAATAAGAATATGTTTTGCGTCAATCTAATATGGCCTATACTACTGATACATAACATGCTGATAGAAGGTGTTATGGATCATACAGCATTTTCATAATTCCCACAAAGAATCTAAAAAAATAAAAATAAAAATAAAAAATAAAAAATAAACTCCACAGTAATTTATACACAGCTCTCAGGGCTTGCATAATGACGAGAACATGGAAAAGTTTCAACCTATTTTCAGCCACACCGTGAAAACAATAACCCCTCTGGCTTGCCTCTTAATTAAAAATCTGGCCAAACAGGGCAGTTTTGGACTGCTATATGCCAACTTGCTTACAAGCTTACAAATTAGAAAACCATGTGTATGCAATTATTAATATTCGGAAACTTTCCTGGATAGCTTTCCTGGCCAGACTACCTACCTACAGGGCATTTTCAGGATTTGCTTTGAATATGTAAATCATAACTTTACAGAGCTGCTTCATTTCAGGGAGGTACTTTGAAAATAATTGAATATCATGGATTCCAAAACAAAACTGGTCACATCTGTAATTTTGCCACTTTATAAATAGACCTGGGGCCGTATTCACAATCTCACCACCAGGAGGACTCCTAAATAGCACTTAAGGTTTTTAGCTAAGAGCTCCCTCTTAAAACCTCTTCAAAAAGCTGCTGAGAGTAACTTTTACTAAGGAACTGAGAGGACTCTTAAGCTAAGAGATTTTACGGAGTTGACCCCGTTGTTATGGATGATGTCACGTTTCCTGACACTGTGATTCGCTGTCTTGGGTCTTTGGTTGTTTTAGGTCTCTGTCAGTCAATTCATGACAGATACTGCAGGTTACTGCAGGGTTGCTTTTTTTTATATTAATTTTTGATTTTCAATTTAAACAAACATCCAGTACATAGAAATTGTGGGATGATGTGGGGTCTGCAGATGCCGTTTATTGATAAATAATCCTGCTTACGGCGAGTTCATCTATGCCGCATAGCTGCATTTTTCCCTGGGGGGGGGGGTAGATCTCATGTAAGAAGCTGTGAAATAAATACTGATACAGCATTTTGTGTCATTTATTAATTTTTTTCTATTTTAAAATGTCTAGACCAAACAGCATAACAGAAGCCTGGAAGGGAAATAATTAATATATATGATTGTAAATCAGAGTGAAGAGTTTAAAATTACCTTAACTTCAATCAACTACATCTATGATTCTCTACCCCAGCAACGATGAGGTTTTTGTGTCCAAATCTGACTTTTAGTTTTAATCCATCTCAACAAGAAAACTAATACTCTATATGAAAACACTTCTCACTTCCCTCACTTAGTAAAATTGTAGACATGTAATACATAAGAGGCTGAGAAGTCACCTGTCAAATTCAGATTTCTTCGTACCTCATCTGCTTTGTCATTCATTGTTTCTCTGTGTGCTGTAATTGCCTATAAAAAAAGCTTGTGAGAAAACAAAACAAATGAAAAAAAGTGGAGCAACGTCACCTTGGCTGTAATTGAAACCGTAGAAATTAACAATGTAGTTATTGTGATCCTACAAATATATGCAAAAGTGTGGTTATTCTCTGCATACGAAAAACACAATTAAATTGTAACAAAGACCAGTCAGTGTTAGACTGACCAATTTACTACCTCCCCTGGTATTATGTTCCTGTCTGAAAGCCCTAATGTTTTATACAGCCATGCATCCATTATAAGGATACAATTTCCTCAGTCAACACACCCCTCTGACCTCCGCTATTCTTCCTCTTGGCATTGACTGGGGTTTGTGGTGTGAAAAGCCTGGTCTCCCTGTTCTACAGGAGGAGAATCCAACTGTGATTGGGCTGAATGTCTTGCCAGCACACGCTGTGGAGAGGATGCCTGTGGAGGTCTGTATGGACTCTCAGATGTGGAGAACAGAGAGACAGACCCTCCAAAAAACAACTGCCCTCTGTATTCATCAACATCCTTGAAGAGACACTCTGCTAGTGATGGCCACCTGGACGCAAACAAACATGGACACACACATGGGAAATCAAGCATTGTGTATGGACACGCATTCATACCTATCCTTCTACCTTCTCAATTAAGGTTTTCTATTTTTCCTTTATGCAAACTTTCATTGACCTGATCCAGACAAGTCATCGGTGTGAATGAGTAGGCTGTTGTGAGGCTTACTAAAGCCAAAGCCCTCCATTTGTGTGACAGGAAGGACAGATACAGCAGGCTGAATCTAGATCATTTAGCTACACACACAGTCAGTGGTTAGAGTAGACGAATAGCAAATTATTTTCTTCTCAATAAAACTGACAATGGATGCCCATTTTATTGAAACTTACCTGACTCAAAGGCTTGACTTTATCGTGACTTGATGGTGAAGCTTCTTCATTTTGATATGAAGCCAAAATCCAAGTTGTTTTTGATAAAGATGAATCTTGCAATCAGCCAGAAGAAGTCTGTAAAAGCCAATAACTGCCTTTTGAGGACACGCTGGTGGGAGGATAAATTCCATCACTGAACGCAGTTATTATAAGATATGTTGCCACATGGAGGTAGGTAGAAACCACATCTCACTTACACTTCACATCCATTCCTGTCACCTTCCTTTGGATGCTTATGTGTGAGTTTTATGTTACTCATTTTGTTTGTTTTGACATTCGATGGTTCAGTTTCCCAAAAGCAGGGCTGACAGGATTGATAGGAGTTATGATTTCAGAACATGTAATTCATCAACATCTGACAAATCCATACCTGACACCAACGCTAGCAGACTTGGATTTTTGTGTTTCACTCCAGATGAAATCTACAATGAGATATGAGTGTGTATCCATGTGTGGAGTGGTGTTATAGTGGTGTTAGGGGATGTGTGGCCTCAATTTGACAGCAGAAAGGGATTGACAATGTAGGATTGGACAATATTTATCTACAACAGAGCAGAGGAAAATGGGTTTGTCCCTGATGACATTTTCATCGATTGAAACGTGTGCTGCTCCCCATTGAAAATGACTAATCTGAGGACTTGTGCAAGCAGTTTTGTTCTCAGGAGGTCAAGGTGCCATGTCCACACAACAATTTAGACTTAAGATTAATTTTCAGTTTAATTCTTACATGGGTTTTTCAGTCTTGCCCCTAAATAAACTCAATAGAAAGAAAGAAAAAGCTGAAAAAAGAAAATTTGCTATTTGAAATGGCCAGAGACATGAATGAAAAGAAAAAATGATTATAAAGTACTTGGAAATGTGACCTATTTTAGGAGAATAGGCAGCACAGATTGTCTGTCTCTCTCTCTCTAATCAAATGTCGCATTACACAAATAACCAAGCTCACACGTATTCACTCGGACAAATCATTTTCATCCCAGAGTACGGGTCTCATTGTTAAAAAGACCCCAAGATTAGGACCACTGGGTGGATCTGGTCTAATAAAATGGCTTCATACTTTTATGCTGCTATGCAACCCTGCAGAGCAATCATTGCACCTAATGGCTGGAGGAACACAGCCATTTGTTCCCATTCAATGGCTCTGTGCTCAGCAGATGGAGCTTTGGTGTTCACATCCATATGTGGTTTAAAGATTTGTTTCAATTTCCATAAATCTGTGACTTTTGGTCGATTCATCATTTTAGTCTTATACTTGAGATACTTGAACCTCACCATCAAAATATCAAAATTCATGGATAATTTCCCTTCTCGCAGAAATGAGACTTGCACCCGAATGCAAACACACACAGATGTATACATACTGTTCAATGAATTCCAGACGTGAATCTTATTCACACTTGATCCAGCGTCTAAGTACTGTTTTGTCTTTAGCCCCTCCCTCAGGCACATCTGTTTGTTTATGGGTCCCAAGGGGGTCATGTTGAACAGTTGCACTTCTCTCTGGTGACTTGAAGGTAAGTTCCAACCGGATTTGGTCAGGCTCCAGTGAGCGTGACAAATTTGTGTAAAAAGTGGTATTCAACAATGGCTCTCTGTAGTTTCTTATGAAAATGGCTTAACTTTCCTGTTGACGAAAGCCGCAGGAGTTTGTCGACTTACTTCTCACAACGTCTCGACCACTCCCTAAAGAGAAGTAGATTGGAGGTGCTGTAATCACTCCAATATTTTGTTCCTCCGAAAATTCATTTGAAACTCCTCTTTCTACTGCATTCAAGTGCTTACTGCCAAAAAGCTGATGTTTTTCTCTCAGCAGTGTCTGGGGAATAGTGACTCATTGAGTCATGTCATTAGATAATGGGTTTTGAGGGGTTATTTAAATAAACACAGTTCCTGGATGTAAAATGGAAGCGGAGAGCACAGTGTTGTTTTCTGTGGGGATACCAGGGGATTTCCATGGCTGCTGCAGGGCCCATCTGTTGTAGATCGAAGCAGCATCGCACAACCACTGACCCATACTGCAGCTGCCCTGTCACAATATTGTTTTTAAAGGTATACCACAGCAGCTATTTGCACCTTACAGCCACTGGCACTAATACAAGATATTTTCAGTCAATAGTAAATAAACAGCATCCCTCAAGCAGGTTAATGGTTTACCTATTGATCATCTTGACTCCCAAATGAACATAGCAGTGTGTCTGATCATGTTTATGTGTTGGCTGTATGATACTGCCTTCAGCACGGTCATCTATGATTGAATTTCATCTCTAATTCATTCAGTCAGCATGGTTATGAGATATAAAATTAACAACACATTAACATATCTTAAAATGTGGGTCATCACTACTCTGAATAAATCAGGTTCATGTCTATTCCAGAGCAGCTTCCAAGTCTTAAATCTGTTTTGTGGGATTATCAGAAATTAAAAAGGAATATGATCCTTTTCCGATAATTAATACTAAACTGATAGTGAGTGGGTCATAATTCAAGGGACCACAAAATTGGCCATTAGTCATATATATGTATGCATGTATTTAATCAGATATCTGGAGCAGTGCTTGACAGTTTTGCAACATGAATGTAAAATACAATTATGTATCTATCTATCTATCTATCTATCTATCTATCTATCTATCTATCTATCTATCTATCTATCTATCTATCTATCT
>JBBBVU010000021.1:14960282-14973858 GCA_037177055.1 Atherinosoma microstoma | reverse complement strand
TAATTAAAAACTAATAATTGAATTCCTTGGATGTTCCTCCATTTTGGAGCCATAATTGGTCGAGCTTTTACTGCTGCTCAACGTACATTTACATAACTGATTTCTTAGAAGTGGTGAGAGAGAGACTTGTCCGGCTCGTACTTTTAATGAGAAGCGTACAGTACAGTAATTTCACAGCTGTAATGTGGCATCAAATTAGCCTTTCAGATCAACGCCTAATCTAACCTCAGCTCAGAAAAAGATCTGAGTGATCCAGTCTCAGAAGAAGGCTGCCAAATCCCTCAGCATCCTCAGTGGTGGTGCCGTGACGACACTTTAATAAGCTGTAAGCTCCTCTTCTGATTTAAGACAACCTGAAATATAACACTAATTCCCTTGATGAAAGGAATGTTATTTCTATAAATGTGACACATGTAACACAAGCTGTAGGAGAGAAGAGGATCATGTGGGGGATGAAGCTGAGGATTTGCTTTCTTTCTTATGTACATATTTGCTGAAGTGGCTGCAGCCTGTGTCTTTTGGAATGACCTCCTCTCATTCAAAAAAAAAAAATAGATGGTTTCTATGTGGTATCTCTTCCCACTTTTTTTTCAAGATGTTTGATCTTTGAGCTCAGAAGAGGGTATTAGACTTCACAAAGTCGAGCCGTTGATACCCAAGGGATCAATACACTCGGGCTGGTCAATTCATTAGAGCTGTACAGTGATTAATTAAGTTGTCCCAACCATCGGAAGCTGGGAACGTCAGAGGTTATAAAAAGGGGTCGAGAAAAAAGCCTCCTTGGCTCGACGCGGGTGGTGTGGGTTGTGAAATGTGAAGCTGGGCTGTGATGTGCGCTTTTGAGCTTTTCATCTGTCTTCACCCCTGTCTGCTCTGTCCTTGGAGCCGGCACTGTTCATTAAAGGATGAGGAGGAAAGCTGGATACCACAGTGTGAAATAGGGAGAGATGCTAATCCTGACAGGTTAGTCATTAAGACACCCTTACAGAGGAGGAAAAGACGAAGCAGGAGAGAGAGAGAGAGAGAGAGAGAGAGAGAGAGAGAAAGACAGAGAGAAAAGGCATAGCAGTCCTGTAACATGGAAGGAAACAAGGTGAAGCAGAGCAACCTTTGACCCTGACAGCTTGTTTCCACCCCTTTCAAACATTTGCTGCTTCCCTTTGTTTTTGATCCACACTGTGCAGATTTCAAAGATCCTTTAAATGTCACTGACTTTGTGTTTTGACACAGACATCAGCCAAGTCTTCTGATGCTGTCATTGCCTTTAGCACCCTATAATTGACCATATGGATAAAAAGGCATGCACAAAAGACTGAAGAACAGAGGTTAAAAATGATTCATGTCATTATTACTGTATTACGACTGTGTGTGGGTGTGTTGTGTTTGCAGAAATGATCTTCATCTGCACGGGTGCTTTCACAGCCAGCCCGCTGGCCTTTTGGTACTTGGTACTTGTTATCATGTGTGCAACCAGCATGCACTGAAATGCTTACCGGCTATTCAATCCATTTGTCATTAATGAATCAATAAGAATACCATTTCCAGAGTCTGAAGTATTTACAGAAGAATTTTATATCATTATGTATGCTCATCATCAGGTCTGTGCAGGCATTTTCCCTGATACCTCAGAAAGCAATTTATATGTGTCTGTTTCTACTTTATGAATAGTCCTGCTCAGTTATTCACATCCATGAACTCAAACAAATGGAAGAAATATTTTCAGTCAAATCAAAACATAAATAAATGTGAATTTGTGTTTACAAAATGCGTTGATAATGCAAAGTTAGTAAAGAATGTAGTAACATCTTACAAACACAAAAAGACGTTTCATACCATATCAATCTTTATTACAGACTCAAGGGCCAAGATGAAAAAAAGATTTAAAAAAAAACATAGTTACACAAGACAATATATATATATATACATACATACATATACACATACAAATCAACCCACAAGAAGACAACTTTACCAGTGCTTTCACAGTTGTGACTGGTATCAAATAGTACTAATTTGTACATATGTTAATCCCATAATAATCAGATTTTCTGAAGAACGTAGGCGACAGATAAACTTAAACATTAAATTTCTTAAAACTATCTGAAAAGTACTGGCAATAAAATAAGGAAAGATAGGAATGCCACAAAAAAGAATACATTTGGAAAAGAAAAGGAAATAAATTATGACATTTATAGACAAATATGGAATTTTTTAAAAAATTATAAATTAATTTTTACATAATTTATCGATTTTATTTTCATCCATTTATTTTTACTTCCATTTTCCTAATTTTTTTCTTTGCTTGCATCCAAGCTGTCAATCAGCTGCTTTGGGCCGGATTTCAAACTGAGAAGTCGATCCTGCACAAATGGTGAAAGCTCACCATGCTCTCAGCCAATGGGCTTTCAGCACGAGTAGACTGCGTCCACTACTCTAATAGACTAACCCTTTATTCATTTAACTTTAATCGTCTACTATTATCTGTTTCTGAAACTATTTTAGGCTAAACTTTTTAAGATTTTGGTCCGACCTCTGTAAGATGGCGCCCTATCCAGTTCCTGCAACATTGATGATTGCATGCAGTCATGAAGGTGCAGTCATTCTGATCTGATCTGTGCACCCTGCTCATGTAGGGTGCAGTTAAGGGAATCTTCCCCTGAAACGCAGTTCCCTTTTGTGGTTAGATTACACAGCAATAAAAGTTTTATGTAATTCTACTTGCTCAGAAAAACCCAGCTCCATTCCACTTCCCAGACTCTGTGTCATGTTCTGGTGATGTCAAAGATGATTGTAAGGAGAACCCTATGTTACTAAAAAGAAGTCGCGGTAGCTACGCACTGGACAATAACACTGATTAAAAAAATGATTTTTTTGACTGACAGAGTCCTTTGCTCCTTCAAACTTTGTTCCAACTTTAGACTACTGGGTGTCCCCTGCATCTGAACAGTGTGTAGCCAAAGTATCTTACTGTATTCATTTATGTCTTCATGATTTTTAGTCATTAAGCAGTTTAATAGATGGACCTATCACTGGCTACCGTGATGCACCATAAAAAGTCATTTTCATAAAAGTGAATTAATTTTTACACACTGAGTTCGATGTATGTGTGAGCCAACCCGATGTAGGAGAACAGATGTCTATATTTTGTAGTTTACCATTGCTTAAGATTGCCAGATGTTTAGACTTTCTAAGATTAATTTTTTACTTTAATACTATGAAATGTATAAAGATAGACAGTTTGCCACGGCTTTGTCAGAACTAGCTGTAAGTCACATTGCTGTTGTGTAATTCGCCTCCTTTAACGGGTCTGAAACTCTAATCAGATCTGATAATTGAACGGTCAATAATGACGGTCTCATGAGATTCAGACCCTTTAGATCAGTGGTTCCCAAACTCTTTGAGCTACGACCAACGAGATAACAAACGTTGGTGTTCACAACTCAACAAGATAGGGCCAAATACGTTTTTTTTAAATATCACCCAGAATAACTTTGTTTCTGGACAACCAATGATAAAATATTGAAAAGTTTTAGACACTTCATAAATAAGAAGAATAAAGTGGTTATTGGTGGATTTGGTTAACCACTTTAACAAAGCACACATATGCCGAAAATCAGCTTCTCTCTCTGAGATTCATTACAGTTAAATTAAAAAAGGATTAGTCCATTAGAGTAGCAGAGGCAGTCTACTCCTGCTGATTTCCCATTGGCTCAGAGCATGGTGAGCTGTCATCCTTTGTGCAGGGATTGACTTTTGTCATATTTCCTAAATTTATTGCCTTATTCTTTTCCAGATTTATTCTTTCTTGTGGCACCTAACACTTCTCGCAGACATCTAAAGGCTTGTAACTCTGGCTGGTAGTTCCTGCAGCTCTTTAATTGCTGCATTAGCTGTTTAAGAATTTTCAGATGTGAGAGGTAAGATATTAATGGTTTCGTGAATCTGTTGAAGTGACAGCATTTTGTTAATTCAGCATTGATTATGCTCATATTAACATTCATCATAGTTTCATACAAAAATACACAGCACTGATGAGGGAGCAATGATTCATGTAACATGTTTTGAGTTTTCTGTATAAACACACCACCTGCTGTCATATGACTCGCATCAAGTTCTGCCACTAGCGCACAGAGGAAGCATCACGATCCATGCCACATAGGCAACAGGCTGGGAGGAAGTTCCCCATACAAGTGGTCAGTTTGAATTGAAAAAAATTTGATTTTTATAAGTGATATTATACCTTGAAAGAGGCAGAACCGCCAACATAACTGATACATAAGCTGTTTTCTGACTCCACAAAGTCTAAACCTACAATGATATTCCTACATTTTTACAACTTTCTTTTTAAAGGAATAATGCAGGTAGCCCATCAGTTTATAGCAGCGGGTGACATTTTTTTTTAATATAAAATTGTTTTTACTAATGATCATGATTCAGATTTTTTATTCTTTTAAAACTTGCAATAAAGGGAATAAACTCCCTTTTTATTTTATCTTATTTTATTATATCTTTCAGACCCATTTATAGAATTCAGAAATCTACACAAATAATTTTTATGATTATAATTTATCTCTAAGCATTTTGTATTGTACTTGTATATAAAATCATTTCACACCAAATGTAGTGTTTTAAATAATTTTCAAAGCTGCACTACTGAATTTTCACACTTAATAAAAGCTAATTTAGCATCCATCTTGCATCCTGTCTCCTTTCTGAGTTCCCTCCAGCCAGTAAATGCTAGTCTGATGTTCACTTTTGTCTTATCTTATCTCTTGCTCTGTCACTTTCTTTCTTTTTTTTCCTTGCTTCCTCCGATAATGTCCTCTTGCATTTCTTTGCTGAATCAACCATGCAGGTTCAAAACAACCAATATGTTCATATCTTGTTTCTGCCACATGACAGGGTGTCGTAAAGCAAACCCAACTCACACTTGATGCCCGGGCTGAAAAGAAAAAGTTATAAAGTGCAGTTTCTCAGCTTTGCTGCAGGGCAATGACAGCTCCAGCAATATGCATAATAAATGTCAGTGTGCCATCAAAATGAAGCACCGATGTTTAAGCTCAGGAATGTGGGTAGTGTTGCAAGCCAGTTCAATCATTTTAGATTGCCATTAGTAGCATGTTTTGTAGGGACAATGTAATCAGAACTTGTCCAGTACACTCAGTTAAAATAAATCAGTGTACCCAGGCCATGAATACCAACCAAGCGGCCACCTCCAGCGGAGAAATGTGAAGCCTATGTGGAAGTGTCAAAAATTGCAGTTCAGCCCTCATCCGCTAGGGGCTGGCTCCAAAGGGGAGTCAATCCCCCATAGACTCCCATGTTAAAAAGGCCAACTTCACTGCAGAAATAAACATGTTTACAGCCTGATACAAAAAAATATTTTAGGTTTATGTCAAGTTTACCTTCCTGACAACGTGGGGAGTGTGAATTTATTCATAACGCATCCGTTTAGATGTTATTTAATCTGGAAATTCTTCATAATTAGGGGCATGTCCTTTTGATTGATAAGTGCCAAATATCCGGTGGCAAGTAGGCAGAGGGGAGCACAACCATGGTTTTTAGCCGGCTAACAACAAGCCTTAGCTTTAGCCCGCCTACCTCCGTTAGCTGCTCCGGGTAATCGTGGTTAGCTCGTAGTTACAGGCAGCTCAAAGTTTGATGGGTGTCAATCATCCATCCCCACGCTAACAACCCCCCCTCTCAACGACACCTCTTTGCCCATTTTTGTATTTTCAGGGAGTGACGAGACGTGTGACGTAGACGCTACCAAGATGGCGACGGTGGGAACCTCCCAACGAGCCTCGATTTAGCTCTGCAGAAACCTATGGGTCACATGACAGAGGCTCAGTCCATTAAATATATAGTCACTGATACTGGAGCCAGAACTAATGAACACCCACTGCTACTGTAGAGTCATTTGACACAGAAATAATAAATACCAATTTTTCCCACTACACTTAAAGAACAGATGTTAGAAGTTGCCTGTACCAGAAAAAAGGCCCAATGAAGTACCTTTTTTCCCTTTTTCTTCTTTTACATTTTTCTGACCAAATAGGCTGAACTGCAGGTAAAAGCATCATAAATATCAGACTCATTTCAGCTACTTTGCCTTAATTCAACATGAATGTCTTTTCAGAACATGCGCTTCATGAGAGCACAAAGGTGCAACAGTCAGTACTAGGGCTTTACCATGACACTAAAGCGATTCAAATTATAGGCCCTTTGAAATCTTCCAGCGTAAATTGGGCAAAATTACAACTAGCGCGGGTGGCTGCTGCACAGACTGATGAGTACATAATTACATCGTGCTGCACTTGTTGGCACGAAAAGAAAGCTCTGATGAATCTGCCTTGATTGCTAATATTTAGCGCCATCATCCTGATTGCATATGTACAGTACATGTGACAGTTCAGGTCTTTCTCTTACAGTGTTAAGCTGTCATTTTGTGTCTCTATGCCTTAACTTCTAATTCATCTCTCTTTGTGGAGGTCCCTGTCTTTGTCAAAATGACTTGCCCTCCTGCTGCACTCCACTCCAGTGCAGTAATGAAGCCGTCAGCTCCAGGGCTGCAGGGGGGGAGTCAAAGCATTGCATTTCCATCAATACTCGTTCAATTAGTCTGGCTTTCATGTGATTTGACTGTGGCAACAATACACCTGGGTGTCAAGGTGCATGAGATGATGGAACCGAACAGTACCGGCAGGTAAGACAATACACTGTTATCAAAATAAGCAGAGCATGCACAAACACATTCCTGTGCACCCACCTACACAACACTAATTACTTGTATTCGTTCTTTCTTTTTCTTTCTATAGCTGTCAACTCAGCCCATTTTCAGTGAGGTGAAATAAGCAAATGTGGCAAAAAGAAAAGAAAAAAATCTGTTATATAGATGCATTTCATGATGACTGTTTCACACAACACATATTACCTCTATTTGGCCTTGAAAACTCATTCAATAAGCCTAATTACATCATTTCAAGTGGACAAGTTACAGTCTGTGTTGTTTGACAGTTGGCATCCAAAGCTTATGAAGTTATATCAAGTAGGATGACAGACAGGAGAGCTAGAAAGAAAAAAAAAACATAATCCACCAGTGGGATGCAGAAGCCTGTAGAATCCGGTCTTTCCCTTCACCAAGGCCCTGGGGTCCCATTTTAGATAATCAGTATTTCACAAATGGGACTATTTTTTGCCTCTGTGGAAATAGCTCCTCAGATGATGGCTCCACAATGAGACAGGATGGAGCTTTCTGTGCTGGGAGAATGCTTTAAATAATAAAAGCACATGGGGTTTCATGAATAGAGTATTATGGGGATGTGAATGGAAGTCGCCCCCCTCCCCCTCCCTGCCTTTTGCCTTTGCTTCCCATGCTGGCTCCAAAAAACACTTTGCCTACTGTCCTGCTTTTCCCTCAGGGAAAAGCAAAGAGACAGATGGAGAGAAATGAGAGAGAGAGAGAAAGAGAGAGAGACACGGAAGACACCATATAACCACATTAAAGCTAGTATTCAGAAGTTAAGAGTAATTTCATAATTTGTGAAATAAATTTTGACTTTTAGCTTAAAAGATACAAAGCAAACTTTTTTTAAACTGACAGTTTTTAATAATGTGGTCAGTGGTAATGTTGGCATATATGTTTTCACATTATTATTAGTATAAAAAGAGTATTTAAGAAGTTTAAAGGTATTTACAGTATTTTAGAACTTGTACAACCCTGTTCCAACAAAAGTTTAGATGCCATAAAAAGAACCCATATCTTATTCTGAATAGAACATAAACAACATTTCAGATGTCGAAACTGAGACATTTTTCCATTTCATGGAAAGTGTTAGCTCATTTTGAATTTGATGGCCGCAACACATCACAAAAGGTTGTAACAGCGACAAGAAAAAAAAAGGAAAAGTAACTGGCACTAATCAAAAATAACTGAAAGGTTAATTGGCAACAGGTAAGTTACATGGTATAGAGGGAGCATTTCAGAGAGGCAGAGCCTAGGAACACTTCCAGAAATCATGTTTGTGAACACAGTTCATGTTATTCACAAATTGCCCAAGTCATATTTTAAGGTTTAATAGGCAATGATGCACAGTGAATCAATGGTGTTAGGAGAGTAAAATTAAGCAAATACCACAATTTGACCCAAATATAACTTGTGCAATCCTATGAGGCTGAAGGCAGGCAAAGAAGTCACAAGTGAACACAATCCAAAAACGCTGCCATCTTCTCTGGGCCAAAGCTCATTCAAAAAGGGCTGACTCAAAATAGAAAATTGTCCTGTAGTCAGATGAATAGAAAGTTGAAATTCTTTTTGGAAACCATGGACGCTGTATCCTGCAAACTGACGAAGAGAGGAACGGTGCAGCTTGCTGTCAGCTGGCATCTCAAAAGCCTGCATCTCAGATGGTGTGGGGTTGCTGTGGTGTCTAAGATGTGGGCAACTTACACATGAAGGCCCTATCAATGCTGAAAAAAAAGGTTCAGATGAACATATGCTCCCATCCAGACAACATTCAGAGAAGGCCTTGCAAGACGGTGCAAATCCAGACCTTTCACTAACAGAAATCATTTGGAGCATCATGAAACAAAAAATCTGTCAACGAAACTCCAGGACAGTTGAACATCAAGAAATCTACATCGGACATGAATGGGACAACATTCCTTTCCTAAAACTCCATCAACTGGTCTCCTCACTTCCCAATATATACGAACAGATGTTAGAAGAATAGGGGAGTACATGGTAAGCATCACTGTTCCAGCTTTTTTGAGATGTGTTGCTGCAATCAAATTAAAAATGAGCAAATAATTTCCACAGAATGGTAAAATGTCTAAATATCAACCTCTGATATGTTGTGTTTTATTTGGAACAAAATATGAGTTTATAAAATATATTTATTATCATATTTGTTTTTATTTAGCCTACATTTTTGCACCATCCTAACTTTTTTTGAATTGGTGTTGTTCAAATATTAATGTCTGTCTATTTGTTTTGTCTCGACATTCAAGGGAAAACCTTTCAACCAATGGAAGAACAGTTTTAATCTAACCACATATCCTGTAAAATGAGTTTTCTGTTAAATTGTGGAAGGACTTCTTGCCTCCATACATAAACAGTACCAGTATGATGACCACATCCAGGTGAAGATACTAAAATATATCATGTGTTTAATCAAGGAGTGAAAGCAAAAAAAAAAATGTAGTAGACATTTTTTATTGGTTAAAGTGATTTTGATGAAGATATTTACCCACTCACAGATATACTTATAAAGGTAGCCACGGATTTTTGAATATATTTTTGAAGCCTAATGTTTGATAATTGATGATGCTTCCAGACACTTTAGCTTTGCATGCATCCTGTCTCAGCACATAGTTTAATATTCTCTAATAGAACCATGTTAAATCGTATTGTCCCAGTTTGATTTATTTAAAATTGAAAATAACAAAGTAGAAAATATGTGGAAGTTGCCAAAGAACATCCAAAAGTTGGATTCTAAGGAATTTAATGTACTAGCAACAAAGCCTATAACGATACTCTAAACTTTTTTCTTGTTATTGATATAAAATGTAATAACAGGGTGATGAACGCTTGTTGGAGAAGCCCCCTGTGAAATTTTGCCTAGGGCCCCGGGAGACCAGAATCACCTCTTCAGATGATTACAGGTAAGCTATACTATCAGAGGGGAGATTGTGTATATTATATTTGCATGTATGTATTGCTTGGTCAGACTATAAGAAAAAATAAATCATGTATCTGTGTTATGTATTTTCAATGATGATACACAGAGATTGAGCTCAATGCTGCTGGTCACCATGAACTAAGTAGAGTGTTTACCTTCAGCAAAGTAGTAATTCTCAGTACAGTTGTTTGTAAAATACATCGCTGGAATCTACATATATGGTGGAGTGGTAGCCTTGTGGTTACAGAAGTGGTCTTGGGTCTGACAGCCTGGGTTTAACTCTCTGGTGTGGTGTGCTAACAGAGGTGAACAACTGTGGGCCCTTGAACAAGACCCGTAACCCTTGAACTGCTCCCCGGGTGATGGTTATTATCACTATGTTATGTTGTTGTACTCGTTTGATGGTACAGTGACATTTATTAAGCACATTTTTGGAGCCGTCGCAGCCCAGCAGTGTCCCGAGGCTGAGAAACTACACTTCACAACTTTTCCTTCTGAGATGCCGTGTGACGTTGCACCTGAGTTTTGCTCCACTTTCATGGATGCCACCCCAAAAATGATCACAGGTCCATCCTGGCCACCCCACGGAAAATTCCCTGGCTCTGCCACTGGCCAGAAGCAACATGAAAGGGATGATGGATCTGACTGAATACCAGAGGACACTATCCACATCTATCAGGTAGCAGCTGCATCTGTCTCTTAAATCTGCAGCACCCTTATCTCTGCATAACTTTAAGCCTTAATGCACTTCAAATGAGATAACTATAAAAAATTCACCACCGCCAGACCAAAACTGCTTTTTGTACCAGGCAGTAAACATGTTTATTTCTGCTGATTCAGTCACTTTCAGAGCTAGCTGCAAAGCAGTTTTTGCCACTGTGTTGCTGGTTTCATTTTTTCTCAGACCCAACTTTTGCAGTTAGACAGTTAGGTAGATGGACCATTCCATTATGAGGTATATATTAGAGAATTTAATTTCTTGAGATTTGACATAGACTTTGTTTTGAGTGTATAATGCTGTCATTGGATATCTAATTATTATAAATCATATTGAGTATGTTATCAGCAAATAATTCTGTATTTATAAATGTATTCCTGCATATACCTTAACTTGACCATAGCATCATCCTTAAATGCAACCAGTTTTGCAAAATCTTATTATGACTGAGCCAGAGATCTAAGACGCAGCTCCAATATTAAAAGGGTAGAAAGTCTCAACCTAAGCCTGGTTCAGGGACAGTGAGCATTAGAATCTCTAAATGCTTGGCCTTTTAAAACTTGGTCATTAGAGGAATGTATCCTGAATTTCACATGGCAAAGAATACTGTAGCTACAGCAGGATGATGATGGGGCTAATCATTTTAGCAGGTTTTGTTAGATGAGACCTGCAAGATCCATCTTGTGGCTCTTTAAAATAATAGCAGGCTAACATACATTTTTCAAAGTCTCTGTGTTGATGTTTGCTGCCTCAGCTCACATAGCTAAAACAAGCAAGTCAAGTAATCCATGCTGTCATCATCGACCTCACCGTGTCATGTTTTCTGGTCTTTTGAGGCTGTGCTCTCTTCTTACTGCTCTGTATACTGAAATACTTGTAATTTTATAGCATGTCTTTGTAATCCCTCAACTGTTCAGCCCTTCCTTTTACATTTTGTCACTTTTTTGTTTTTTTTGTTTTACCATTTACACTCCACTTTTTGTTCTGTATAGTATCAGACTGACTGACAACAGCAGCAAAAATGGTCTGAAAAAGGATTTGAGGGCAAACGCTAACGGCTACAAAACTATTTAATCAATCCCATGAAAATCTCCTCAAAGTCTTCCTCACTTTCAGCTATCAAATTTTGACAAATGCATGATTTTTTGTGTCTACTTACAGGATACTATCAGGTATGTGAGTGTGTTTGAAGCTGGCAAGAGCTCTGACAGGTGGACTCGTGTTAAAAGCTCATCCCACAGCCTGCGGCCCTCTCCAGTGACCGGCACCGGAATCCATGGCGTCACGTCTCCTTTCCCCCAGTTCACGCATCACCACCTGGCGCTCTGACAGCGGCTGCTGCCCATTGTGGCCCCCTTGTCAAACTCTGTTGCCATACCCCTTGATACCTTCCCCCCATATCTCTGCTCAAAATGCCAAAACCCAAGCCGGTGAATGTTTGATTTCTATTTATTCATGTGGTGTTTCTGCTCCCCCACCCTCTGGCTCTTGAATACCTTTCAAAATATACAGTATATCTAAAGTACAGAGCAGGCTGCCTGTGTACGGGAGCTGTCAGGAGGCTGTCATGTTAGTCTGCTCTGCCAGGCACTCACACTGTCTTATGAATTCATGATCCTGAAGTGGAGAAATTTCTCTAAACGTGTGTGTAGCTGTCTGCGTGCACATGTTTGCCTTTGATTATGCTTTTGAATGAAAGTGGAACAGCTTTGATGCATGAATATGACTGTAGAAATGTTATACAGGCAACGATAAGAGTTCATTTATCAAGACTGTATGATTTTTGTGAATGAATGTTTATGCCACTGACAGCAACATGTCAACAACTACATAACCTCAGATGTTGAAAAAAAAAAGAAAAAAAGTTGGAGGTTATTTGGAGCAGTCAGATTACCTGACCTGTGTGATGGAAGGATTTTTAGCTCTTCCATTTTTCTTTTTTTTTATAATGTAAGAATTCTCGTCTAATCAGCCCTCAGCCCAGACTGATTTAACATCGGAGGCCTATCTACCCCTGTCCTTAATCAAGCTCTCATCATGTTTCCTGCACCCCATGAATGATTCACTGTCAGTCAGAGGAGAGCACGTGGACAGCCTCTTAAAGACTTGTTTTATGTCTAGAAGTTCTGTAACAGCTTCCAGCCTTTTAAGATGAAACCAAATTATTCTGAGGGTTTGAAGGATGAAGGAGGGATTTTATAATGTCACAGAAAAATTGTTTCCTGATAAACTGTCACCATAGTGGTTCTCCGAAGGTTAATTAAGTTTAAATTCATGAGGCCAAAGCAGGGTGGTTAAGTCCCCCCTAAAAGTTTGAATAAGCTTTCGAGTAAATCTGCCTGAAAAGACGTTAATATAGACTCCGTTATAGGTGTGTACAAACACAACCACATTGTGTATTTTAAACATGGAAGCTGATCAAACCAGGGTTTCATCGTTCAAAGTCTTGCCACTCTACATAGCTCCCATCCTGCATCTGCAGTTTTTCTATCTTATCACCAACTGAACTGAGTGTCTGTTGGTTTTAAAATGCAACATTAAATAAGATGTGGAAGTTTCACTTAGAGATCATACTGGCTTCACCGAGGTTTAATCAAGTAGTTTTCTGGCTAAACTTAAGCGATCTTCAGCCTTAATATTGAGGGTCAAACTCGGTTAATCAACAATGTTCTTCTGTGAAATCTCAGAGCCCATCTCAGAGTCTATCTATCTATCTATCTATCTATCTATCTATGAACATTTTCCTGAGCTTACATACACTCTAAGAAAAGAATCTGTAGAAAACTGGATAACGTCCTGGCAGCTTTACATTCTTGATCTGAAAATGAATATTTCTGTATTTCTGCAGATATGCCCTGTTGCATTCACAGAATGATGCTACACAGGAATAAAGAGATTAAATGAACCAAATTAAATCATTTGCTCCAATAGGTAATTGTGATTGAATCAAGTTCATCCAACATCAGTCTTTAAATTCCTACCCAGCATCATTTCTACCCCAACACAGCACAGATTAGTGTCAGTGGTGGTTGGGTCTCTGTACTGTGCTCCACACTCATGGTGCTGTTGACATAACACATGCAGTAAAGCACATAACTTGAATTAACCTTCCTGTCGTGTTCGGGTCAAATCTGACCGATTTACAACTTAAAACACTCATAAATATTGTGTTTCACAT
>JBBBVU010000021.1:14891709-14902584 GCA_037177055.1 Atherinosoma microstoma | reverse complement strand
CCTGCAGGTCTGCTGAGACTCTCAGCAGTTTTAAATCAGGGCTAAAAACTTTTCTATTTGCAGCCTTTTATGAAAACCAGTGATATATCCTATTTTCTCTGAGGGTTTGTTTCTTTTATTTATTATTATTTCATTTTTGTTTCAATTCTTCTCAATGTTTTCTGCAGCCCGCTGTAATGTTTCTAATATTTTTACGTAAAGAACCTTGAATTGTCATGAAATATGCTATACAAATAAACGTGCCTTGCCTAATATGTGATTACATTCTCCTTACAGAAAGACACACAGAGTTCATATTCAATAAGTTTTCAGAGAACTTGCCATAAACTTTTTGGATGTAAAATCTCAGCAACTGCATTGGCATGTTCCTCACCAAATGTCCATGGGCATTTATCAATTTTTGCCCTTCCATGGCATACAGAAGTTGACAGCTGTTGGCCATGGTCTTTCTCCTTTCATAAGCTTCACCTGCATTGCCTTATCAACTCTAGAAGATGTTTCTTCCACTTAAAACTGAATATATAAAGTTCAAAGAATCTGTCTGGGTTTAAGAAGAAAAATTGAAGCTGAGAGGCAAATAATTCACCTGAGGAAGGAGTGATTTGTGAGGTGAGGAACTATGACTGATACAGGCTTCTTATAAAGACCTCCTTTTATTGCCGAGTGGCTTTGGAGCTTTATACCATGAGGAAATATTGTAGGAGTAATCCCCTTCACACAAAGCTGGTTGCCAACAAGGGAAAAATGTGGTACAATAATCCAACATAACTTTCAGCCAAAATAAAAACAGAAGGAAGGGCGGAGCACAGTGACACATAAGGAGGTAAACAAACAATATGCATGTCAACAGTGTTTACAGAAGCTAATAAAGTTTCCTCCTGGGGGGGGGGTCATTACAACATCAACTTCTTTCTGAATTTAAATTTCAAAGCCTAAGTTTTACAAATTATTGCTGGCAAAATACTTTCAGAACAGCTATTCATCTATTGGGCCATTACAATAAGCTGTGACACAATTGCATTAAATTCTTAAACAGTCACATCTGCTTACACACTGCATCACACCAATCCCTCTGCAAAATCCAAAAGGCCAACACGAGTCACATTAAATTACAAATTTAACACGATGTCAGAGCATTTCCCCTGAACAATGTAAACAAACACAAGTGAGGACAATCAAAAACTACAGGCTGTTGTTTTTCCTGTCGCTGTCAGTGGATTGGCCTACATCCCTTGCCTGTCTAACAAGAAAGATGCACCCACCAGGCTGAAAGATACTGGTGTCCCTAAGGATAATCGTAGCATGCAGCTACACAGGCTTTAAGCGCGTTTCTATGTCACAGGGCAACTGTCGGCTTGATTAACTCTAATCAGGGGAACTAGCGCGTGGGCTATTTTTTAGCATGCACCAACAGAGGGATGCAAGGGCACCTGTCCTCAGAGGTCAGCCACCAAAGGAGTACATGAGCCTGCTTCTGATTCAAAGCTCAAAACACAGCCTCTAAGAACACAGAAGGGAGAGCTGTCTGACTGCATCATAATACCAAAACACAGGGGTGAACCCCTTCCTCTCAGCCTTACAGTGAAAATCCCACAACACACACACACACACACACACACACACACACACACAGTCAAATTAAAACTGCAGTGACAATGCAATGTCAAGGGTGTTTTGACACAGCTTACTTCAACCACAGTACCAGATTTGAAAAACACTTGAAATTATCTGACATGCAAAAGGTAGACAAAACTAGACAAATGCTAGTTTCTGAGCAGATATGACGAGTCGTTCCCATCTCGCTGACAAGCCAAAATATCTTCCATTAGTCTAAATAGCATCAGATTTACACACTGTGAAGATATCAAATATATAAAACATAGTTGAATTACAAATCAAGTTTGACATCAAACAGTGGAGAAGAGGACAAAATTATAATCGGTTTTAAAGTCTGAGGTAGGGGCGAGCTGGAATTCCTAAAATAAGAACATCGGGCGACTTGTTCTCTGTCCTTCTGCTAATACTAATAAGGCTATAGAACTGGCTATAGAAAGTGAAGACATAATTGCTGATAAATGCACTCGACAGATAGCAATGAAGAAAGCATAGGCATAAAAAGAAAATATTGGCAAGGTGATGTTCTGTTGCGGAGCAGAGAAAAAGGGACAAGCATCTTGGTTTTTGGTCTTTGAACAGCTGATATAAGCAAAAGAGGCCAGCCCCGCCAACACATTCTCAGTCTTCAAGCTTTACAGGAAGTACTGGCCAACTCAATCTATGTGTAAGAAATAAAGGGAGTTTGTGGATTAGGCTAACATACTGTACAAACAAACACACACAGAGAACAGTGGTATCTGTGTTAACAGAGAAGAGGGTGCTGTGTCTGGCCAAACATTAAGCAGAAAACATGTATTTCAACATAAACATAGTAAGAAACGGTTTCTGCTTCAACTTCCATTTAAAGTTACTGGATTGTAGAGACAATGGACATCCAAGCTGGTGAGCTATGAGAGGGCTGCAAGTCTGCCAGGAATTAGGGATGCACCGATCCGATATTGGTATCAGTCTCAATCTTGAAGAAAATTCTAGATAGGATATTGTGACAATAGGGCAATTCATCAGAGCAGAACTAGTCAGTGTAATTCTATGCTAAGCCCTTTGGGTGACTTCATGCACTAATCACGCACCACGGAGGCTCACATTTGTTTACAAAATGGAGCAGAAAGGATCAGCCATCTGGAACTTTATCACACTACCTCAGCCAACACATTCGATGTCTATGAGCGAAACCTCATAGACATAGAATGTTTTCAGGGGCGGAAGCAGCTGCAAGAGCAGCAACAGCTTCATGGAATAATTTGACAAAAGTGAGGAAACTCCTGACATGACTAAAGTAAGAGTTGGGCTGTATGAAGGCAATAATATTTATACTGTCATGACCATCTGCACTATTTACTATGAAGCTAAAACAACTATTTAGAACTTCACAGCCATTGCAGCTTCTCCATACCTAGCCCCACCTCTTCTCAGGAGTCTGCTGCAGCTTTGGATTGTGCAGCAGTCCATGTTGTTCCACTAACCTACGTTGCCGGCTGTTTCCCTTCATAAACTCCGCTAGACATTCCTCTGCAGCTGCTGCAAAAATCTCTTTCAGCTTTATGAGCTTAAGTTCACTTCTTCTTCTGGACATTTATTCCTTCAAGGTCCCATATGTTGTAAAATATAGCAAGGGTCCATCTCTGCATACTACCCTTGACAGAATACTTCCACCTAATCTGATCCATCAGGAATACTCAGGAATTTAAAAATGGAACAGCCCAAAATGCTGTGGGGTCAGAATGTCCACCTGCAGCTGAAATAGATAGAAATGATCATATTTACTCCTTTACATACTAAATATTAAAACTAGTCTCAATGAAAATTCACATAGTTTTAAAGAAAAGTCAGGGACCAGTAAGGCTTCATGATTTCATTTGACAAAGTTATTGAATAAGCACATTTCAAAACAATCAAAAATGACCGTCTTCTAGGTTCCAGTGTTAATGAAGCTATTGTTTTATTCAGCTTTGTAATGGATATTTAATTTCTATTTTCACAATTTAAACCATTTTACAGAGCTGATTTCTGTTTATATTAGATATCTACCAACCAAGCTAGTGGAGGTATTGTTTTCCTTTTTCAGTTCCTTTATTTATTTTAAATTGGATTTTGAATTCCTAATTGCACTGACTGAACCAGGAGAATTTTTATTATATTTTTACCTGTCAGTTGTTAAATAAGTAATTTAGTACATTTATTTCTGTTTAAAATTCATTTCCTGATTTTTTTCAAAACAATTAAAGTCAAGTCTGATATTGACCTTGCACAAAATAATGATCCCAGTCTTTTCCACTCAAAGAGACAGAGTTTGTTAGGCAATTAAGCGCTGTTTTTCTGTATTGGCATTGGATCGGTATCGGCCGATACTAAACTACAGATATTGGTGAAAAACGTGGAACTGTGCATCGCTACCAGGAACTCCACTCAGTTGTGCCAAAAGCATAGAACATATACCTGGCTCTCACAGCCAAATATTCCATCCACTCTTCACTTGCTGTTCAAGTATCAAGCCTCTTCCAAACCTGCTCAAAATGCTACTTTGCATCTTCTTCATTCTTTCCTTTTATTAAATTAATTACAATGGATTACCTTACTGAAGTCTTAAAAATAAAATATCTGGGAACCAAAATGGCACTGACTGGATATCCAGAGCTTTACAAGTAAAACATTCTTGTTATCAGGAGCCCAACTGTCAGGATAAATACACAGTTTTGCTAACTTGGGAAGTTCTAGCAATCTGTTTTTCATTTGTGTTTTCATTGGACGCCCTGATTCATTTATGCAAGCATAATTCATGTGCAAACACAGAAATACACACACACACACACAAAGTTGCATTCAAACAAAGCCCCCTTCAGGACAAGGGCTTACACTGACATTAAAGGGCCTTTGTTTAGCCACAGTTATCGCTGCTCCACAGGCGGGTTATGTTGTGAGCATCTATGTCTCTGCCCCTGTGTGTGTGTGTGTGTGTGTGTGTGTGTGTGTGTGTCTGCATGCAAGTGTTAGAAAACCAAAGTATGCGGGTAAACTCTTGCAGACACACTCGGCACCCAGTAGTGATTGTTGGACGGGTTTGTGTGCGAGGTATTTGAGCTTTTTTCCCCCCTTTATTTCTCTTTTTTTTTTAATTTATCTGTGTGCGCAAACAACTGAAAAACAACAACAGTTCCACTAACAACGCTCACAGAAGCAGGACAATTGTGTCTTTGACTGTGTTTATTTGTGGTGGATAGACAGGAAATGAGATCATGCTGAGGACTCTGGCTGTGTGCGCCGAAGGCTTATCGAGGAGCGGGGCCAGGCCAGGAGGAGAATACCAATCACATATTAGTCAGTTGGTCTTATGGAAATAAGAAATAGTTAATTCTGTGCAATGTGTCAAAGCAAAGGGGAGTCTGGTTTTATCAGGAAGCATCCTCTCATTCTTGCTCTCTCTCTCTCCCCATCTTACCACCAGTTATGGGATAATGATACTAACCACTACTTACAGAAAAACTCTTGTCTTCATAATTATGATACATTCTGTCTAAAGTAACAGTGTTGCAAGTTTTACAGCGGAAACAACTGTAAATTGTACAACACTCAGCTTACTAGCTTGAATACCTCCCCCTTCTTTCCACACATCCTGCTTTGGGTAGTCATTCGCAGCTTCTGGAAACCATGAAGGCTTCCTCTTCCTCTTTGACTTAGTTAAATGGCAGGATCTTGCCTTTCCTTTTTGGCTTATCTGCCATCCTCCCATAGTGCGACTGTCTCTCCCAGCAGAAATCAATCTCTCTTTGACTGAATATATCCTCTCTAGCTATCAGCTGGCTGACTCCCTGTAATCACTCATTCATCTTAAGACTAAGATGTTGCATCTTTCAATTAATTGAACAAATCTACCATCAGTTTGTGCCATGCTTCCCACAACCAAAACACAAATCTCCTCAATACAGACAAAAAGGGCTGGATGTAAGGAAAATTAGATTAGTAGCGGACAGGTTTGCCATCTACAGGAGCTTTGTCATACTTGATCTCTATAAAGAAATGATGACATGGGTCTCGGTTGATGGAGGGAAAATTGAGACTAAGGTTCCAGCGGTGACCTTTTCTTCCCATGAATACACTATAGACTTCAAAGCTCCCTTTTCAGCATATCCAGTATTTAGTTTAATTCTGTTTATTTGGGGGAAATAAAAGTGAAAGAAAGTGTGACGATGGAAAGATAGCATGCATGAAGATTGATGTTGCCTCTAAGTTTGGAAGACAGCGAATCAAACATGGGGGGAAAAAAGTGAAGCTTTAGATAAACGAGCAGTTGGAAGAGAAAAAAAATGCATATGAACATGCGTAATAATATTCAACTTCTCTCAGTATTTATTTGAATGTTAGTTCATCACAATAAGTAAAAATTGCTCTGAAAAACCTGAGATATGTGTGAGAGAGTACCTTATCCAATGAAGGGAGGGAAACAGCTTAAGCCTGGCCACATCTCATACCTAATATTTGTAATAGTATCATTTCTAGTAATGCAGTGAGGTCGCACTTGAATCAGCTCATTAGCCATTGGCAATTTCACTCCTGCTTCATCAGGTTTAGCTCATTCATCATCTTACTGGCAAGAAGGTAACCAGTAAAAGCCAATCAAAATCACATCTTTTCAGCACACCCTGTTCAACCTGACTGTCCTTTAGCCGAAACCCTCATTCCAGCACCTCTGTTATAGCACAGCTGTAAAATACCATAATCCTTTGTTATTTATTCTAATCAACAAAAAGGATACATCTTTGTCATATGTTTCCGTTTTTGTTTATTACCCCAAAGAATCAAGTGATGTATTGGCTTAAAAAACGCTCCATCAGTGGGATTTAATTTCTTTATGCTTTATCCGACACTACAGAAAGAAGCTGACACGGTGTCCCCAGTGAAGCTTTTGATCCATGTTGGTCAACCTGCTTCCTTCGACCTTCATTCTCCTTTTTCACATCTACACACCTCATTACAACAAAGAGCAGATGCACAGATCGAGGAACGACAAGGCACTATTTTACTTAAGGTAGTAGTGTGTGCATCTAGAACCGCACTGACACCTTACACTGTTCATTGAGTTGACTACCTAAAGCAAATAAAGTTCCCCTTGTGTAGACCATCAATGTAATTGCCTCCTTATCAAATAGGTAACTACTAAACCATACATTCATCAAGTTATTGTCACCGTGCATGGTCGGCAAGCTGCAGTTATCACAATCGTCTCGTCTGCTACTCTGAGGTGAGGAATGCAGCGGTACATTGCAAGAAATGGTAATGACTTAAGGGGGTCAGAAGGATATCAGGAGCTGGCATGATAAGTGATGACACCCTCATGGGAACAAGCTAATGACTTTCCCTGTGAAGGGAAGTGGCTGGTCTGGCAAGACAATTTTACTGCAGTGAAACAGAGGGCCAGGACGCTCTGTCTGAGCAAACCAAGAGAGCCTCCTCCTCCTTAAATTCTCAAAACTCTTGTCTTTTAATGAAGCACTATGGATCAATGATTCTGAAGTTTTCTCTCGTCTCTAAAAAATACACATAGGCCCCTTTCAGACTTGCATTGCGGAGTATTTGCGGTAAAGTCCATCCACTCTTTTACCGGAGTTGTCTTTTCAAAGATATCGAATCTTCGTGGACCTTTTACATTGCGGCTACATTAAAATATGGGGAAATGTTCCAGATAATTTGATTGCCGTAACAGGAGCGGACGTCTTTGTGTTGAGACTTGTCCGGAACATTTCTTGTGCGTTCAGGCAAAACGACATGCCGCAACATTTCCGCTCTTATGACATGGGGGCTAGCCGGTAAATGTCTGCTACAGCTCGGACGTAAAAGAGCGGAATGTTTGTCTGAATGCAAATGGTATAAAAGACAGAATCCGCAACATAACCGCTTTTCAGAGTAAGTCTGAAAGGGGCTATTCAGTAAGATTACATGTATGTGTGCACACAGTTATCACACATTTGAATTTAACCTGTTCTGCAAGAATATTGGATTAAATACTGCTAAATACTGCTTGTAATCAATTCCTGTTTAAGTATGTCCACTTCATTTTCTATTCAATTATCTATTTTCAAAATTTCTGTAAAGATGGTTCTTTTTTGAAAATCTATTACACAAGTAAAAGCTACTGAAGCTTTCTTCAAGCTGTAACAGTCCAATTAAATGACAGACACTCATCTCCTTCCTGCAGTAACAAAGCACCACACATCAGCACTACAACAACTTTTTTTTTCTTGAGCACACAAGTCATATATACTCCACCAGTTAACAAGAAAATACAGATTAATAATGAAAAAAGATGTAGAATAATGATAAAATGTAGACTTGCATGGAGATAAAAAAATTGGCTCTTTAGTTTGGAGATGATATTGGGTATGAAGTGGGGATGAATAGAGTGTAGGGGGCTTAAAGGACTCTCAGTCAAGTAAACAACCTCAACTCCCTTGATAACTGCCCAAACATGAGACAACACTCATGCTACTTAAATCACCAACAGCTTCATGTGCTGTTATTTTTACAGTTTGATCTACAAGGGATCATTAGCTTCTTTAAGATGTAGGAGCTGGTGGGAATAGCCCTGACAGTACTGTTTACCAGTTGCACAACTGCTTACGTCTAACTGAGGGTCTTGTTTCACAGAGTCAGCAGCAAAGGTGGCTTCCATGCAAGCATGTGTGTTTTCAGTTCGAAGTCTTTTTCAACACCAAGTGACCTGCCCACAATCCACCTGGGCATTTAACTGCTAGCAAATACAAATACGCAGGGGATAAAGTGGAAACAGAGACACATCTAAAAGACATGTCACACATGCTATCAGATGCCTGAAGGTCAACAGAAATGACACGCTGAGCTGTCAGTCAGCTGCCTGTCTTCGTGTATGTGCGCGTGTGTGTGCACAGAGAAAAATGGAGCAACAGATAGCATTTAATTGAAGGTGGAAGTTATCAGATAGCCTGCAATTCAGCTGTCAGTCAAGTTGCAGTCACCACGGTGACGTGTCGCAGTGTTCTGCACCGCTGAAGACATCAGGAAATGGCTGACTTTTAAAATCGGTGAGGGAGTGGGAGAGAGACACAAAGGGAGACAGAATGATAAAGATGTAGCCATATTCGCATTTGCACACTGATTGAGGGCCATAGGAGGGGCACACATGAAAGAATTAGAGTAGATGCAAGCTGGCAGGGCAAGTTATTACGGTAGAAACAACATACAGAACCGGATCCATGTACCAGGACAATATCATTATCTACTTGTGAAACCTGAACAGGAGACGCATAGCCTCCCCGACAAGAGAAGCCCCAATGAATGTGTGTAAGTGAACTCAGCCAAAGTATATCGCAAGTAAACTTGGAAGTCAAGTTCTTAAATCTAAGTTTAAATTGAGAAAGAAAAAATAAAATGGCAAGTTTCTGAAGATGGAAAAGTAAAATGGATGCTTCTGATATTTTTTTTACTGCTGGTAAAAAATATTCAGAAAATCTTGTCCTGCTTTCTTAGGAGACCCTAGGATTACATAGGGAAGGCATGGACACACATACGCACATACACTTGACATTTGTCAAATGTGACATTTGTTCTTGAAGGTGCATTTTTTCTTCTTTCTTTTTTTTTTTAAACACCAACACATTTTTCAAGATTGGACCCCATACTTTTCATCATTTCTTTTCTCACTCATCCTACACCATTCTCTCCTTTACCACCCACTAAAACTTGTCTTTATCCTCCCCCAAAATGTCCACTGGATACTGTGGCTCACTCAAAAAAACCACAGGGCATGACAATCTCAACTTGATATGAGGAAGTCAGCTGAACAGTCATTCTAATCTGTCTTAATCTGTTGTTTAAATAACAAAACCCTAAATTTCATTCCTTCTCTGCCAACCATGCAGGCTTCGATAGTAAAGGACAGAAAAGGAAGCAGTGAGAACAAAAAAACATCCATATCTATAACACTGGTTGCATACATTTCTGGAAGATTGATTTTGGCTTCTGCACAACAGTGTTTCAATTTGCACTAATTTAGCTGATTTTGCAGACAAACCTAGTTTCAGAAGAGAGAAGACTTTTTGTCCTGCAGCTGATTTTTCCGAGTACCTTTTATCTGGCATTTAAAGCTTCCCCTGCTGAATTAAGACTTGGTTAAAAGCTAATGAATATGTATGCTAAAATAAGAATGAAAAAAAAGAAGTTCATTTAAAACTTGTGCCCGTTTTGTGTCATTTTTATGTGCCTACTACTGCACTTGTGTTTCACAGCTAAGGTCATCCAAGAGACATCTTAGCCACCAGAGGGAAACCTAATTAATTTAGCAGCTTTCTCCACAGCTCGTAAACACAATACGGAGTTACAGCTCTGCTGTGCATGAAACCGCACAGCGCAGCAAGCAAAGGGCACAATGGTCATCTGAGGATGCCGCACTTCACAAGCTGTGTGTCTGTTTATAAGAGAGTTATTCTATCAGCGTCTATACAGTCAGGGGCGGCATGCACTGTTCCACACTTTTACTGACCCTCCTTCACTTTTCTAAAAAGCTTGTGGGCTAGTTTGCAGGGATAGCACAAAACCCTCCCACAAACACAGATGCACAATACAGTCATTTCAGCAGTAATGCCATAATAGTTTATTATACAAAGTGTTCTATTATGTCAGGGAGATGCTTTCAGCATTTTAAAAAGCATCTTTCACCTTATAAAGCCAAACGTATTATATTTGACACAGTTTCTGAGACATTTTGCAACACTTTATGGTAAAAACTTTGCTGAAACCCTGTAGTAATATGATACTTCTCTTCTGCCCCTTAATGGATACCAGGAAGCACAAGACTACACAACAACGGTATTGTCACACGGTAATAAAGGGTAAATATATAAAAAAGAAATGTGTTAATTTTTTTTCCACATTTTGTTTGAGGGCCAAATAAAGACTTCAGATTTAAAATAAATAAATAAAAAAAAGACATTTCTCCCCAGTTTTTCTTGGGTTGGGCTTCAAAGGGTTAGGATAACAAGATATCGGGTAACTGAGAAGCCAAACAGCCAGCATCAGTCTCAGATCAATCACACTCTGTCACTTGAACAGTAACTGTCATTTATGCAAGTTATGCCATTTTAAATGAACAAATTAATAGCATCTATTTATCCAAGAGCTACGACAATGATAGCGTACAAAAAGATAATGTAGATGTGACGGGGGGGGTTTGGACCCAAACGCAGTACAACCACGACACAGAATCGATCGTCTTTAACAGTCTTTATTGAC
>JBBBVU010000021.1:14871829-14891609 GCA_037177055.1 Atherinosoma microstoma | reverse complement strand
TGGGAGTGGGAGCAGGTGTGGCAGATCGCAGTGGAAAATACCAAGTCCAGGGTGAGAGGAGAAGTGGCCTATGACAGTAGAAGTTAATTGGGGACTAAAGATGTACAAAAAAATGAAAGAAAAAAATGTGTTTGACTGATTTAGCCTTAGCTTCAGGGGTGGGGAACCCTGGTTCTCGAGGGCTGCTGTTTTAGAAGTTTCCAGATTCAAACTAAAGAGTCACTGTGCAGAACTTGATCCGTATCAAGTATGTTGGAGCAGGAAAACATTTAAAGCCTGCAGGACTGCAGCCCTAGAGGACCAGGGTTCCCCACCCCTGGCTTAGATGCTACGTCTCATCTGAGGGTCAGCCACAGCTAAGCTGATCCTAGCCAGTCTTTGCTGTCCTTTATCAATTCTTTCATGGCAAAAACGCAATCCATGCCTGGCTGGGCCTTTCCCTGCTCTACAGTGTCCCTTATCCACTGTCACCTCCCTCCATTCATGTCCTTACTGCAAACTGCTAGGATTATGAAGAGAAACATTGCTCCCGAAGACATGACACAACCATTCATGTGTGTGTCAAAGAAGAGAACAGGAATCTGGCAGAAAGGTCCAAGCCTTGGACGCACATTAAAAGGTTTTACACATAGACACATACACACTTGTCATTCTACAGACAAGGCTTGTATTGACTCTCCTCCTCAGTATTGCAATCCTCCTCCTCATCTATGTAACCACCATGATATTTCCACATGTCGTATTCCTTCACAGCAGTGTATGCGGGCAGTTAAAGTGCATTTCTCCTCTGTCTGAGAAAACTTATCATTTGCTTTAGTCAGAGCAGTGGTGTAGATAAGTGCAAAAAACTCAATTTTCTTCACCTTAATATTTAAAAACCGCCTTACAGCTGAGTTGGTCCATAAACACCTCAGCATGCAGCATCCAGGATCAAATTAGACTGCAATATGATGTAGCTTGAACTGTGGTAAATTAACAAACTTGTTGAACATGTAGTACCTACTGCTAAACAATTAAATGTGTTTATTTACCATAACTTTAAGTAAAAAAAGGGGCAAAAAACAGACGAGTGGATTATTTGAAAAAAGCACAAAGTGAGAAAGTATGTAGAGTAGAAACGACTTATGTTGTCTGAGCCAAGAGATGGCTGGACTATCCACAACTGTCATTCCAGTGATGAGAGATGACACATGACAAAGACACATGGCCCAAGGTAAGAAGACCAACTATGTGGGAAGTTGTGTCTCAGTCTATGTTTTTGTGCTTGTTTGTGTTTATTGAAGTCCAGGTACCCGCGTTTCTTTCAATCTGCGGACATGAACATTTAGTGGGGTGTCTTCTATAAGACACCAACTTTTTATTTGTTCAAGTGGACATAATTAGTCCCAAAACAATGCACCAACAATTTTGCCAGTGTAATGCAGTAAGGGTTATACAACTAATCTACTTACATCTGGGTACTCTTTGACAGGCACAAACAGTTTTTCCTGCAGGTGAACGATGGGTCCCATAGGTTCAGGCAGCTCCAGTGGGTGTCTGTCCACAAGGCCATTCACTGTGTCGCTGTACATGTCTTTACGTACTCTGTTGATCTCTGAAAAACAAAGAAATTGGGAATTTGTGGTTGACGATGGAAAACAAAACCAAAGCACATTATAGACATATTTTTTTGTTTTTATTTATAGTAAATAAATCACTGTCATTGATTTTAATTGATGGAAAGGGGACACACATTTGCTTGAAATATTGGTAGGCCTATAGATTTTAATCCGTTAAGTTGTGTTCAGTTTTGCTTGTTCTCTACAGATGTACAATTGTGCAACTTAGTCTTTTGGGAAAACACTACATTGCAGCCTGTAAGAATAAAATAGGTTAACACTTCTGCTTCCCACTGAAACAGTGATTCTGTGTTTATGCGAACATAAATACTGCAGATGAAAGTTAAAGTTAAAAGGCCATCTATGAGTTAAGGCCACCATCTTTTTCTTCCTCTGCCTTCAGTCCTCAGTTGCTATTCTCTGGCACAGTAACCTGTGCGAGCTGCTGATTATAAGACCAGACACAGAATTGCTCAGGCTTAGATATACGTGGCCGTTGGATCCGATTCCTCAGTCAGATAAAACTAATGGACCTTTCTCACTTGCACACAAACTGCAAACAGAGACCCCCACCTCTTTTCCACACACATGTTCACCTCTAATTCATACACATCTAATTTTACAGACTATGAAGCTTTCAAGAATTCACACACCAAAGAAACGTTGTGCAGTGAGGACGGAGGAAAAGCCGATATCTATGCAGCAAACCTGTGTTCATACGTGTGAATGTGCCACGGCAGCTGCAGCTGTAACACCCATTAAAATCTACACCTAGGTTAGAAATTCCCTCCCACGTTGCCATTACTGTTAAATACTAACATAACTCATCGAAAGGGGGCAAAGAAACGTAATCAACAATAAGACAAAACACCCAGAACTACAAGGTGGGGCTGGTTAGTCCATGAGGAAGGATGTTGGTCCATGTAGGGTGGAGAGGGGGCAGGTCTTAGGCACAATTTCCAAAGTCCTTTGAGACTTTTCCTCACTAGGAAACACTAAATTAAACTGTGGCTAAGTATAGATGCTCTCAGTAAAACATGAATGACCTACATGACAATGCAAAATTGGAAGGTGGGTCAAATTCCCATAACAAGTTTAAGTAAAAAAAATATTGTAGCTTGTTGTTGGACAGCAGCTTAACACCAAGTTGACTGATCTGGTTAGTTTCACAATTAAATGAATTGGCTAGAACCTTGTTAAACAGAAAACAGTGTTGTCTCTAGGCACTCTGTGTGATACACTGATAAAAGTTCTTATTGACAAGTTCACAAGGCAAACATCTGACTGACAGCCATATGATCAACAACTGCTGAAAAACATTGGGCTGAGTCTCCTAGCTTGTTTGCACTGTTCCAGGATGACTCCTTCCCAAGCCACATGACCTCAGTGCTCTGTGGTCAGATACTCCCAGTACTTCCAAAAGATGAATTCATCCTTCTGGTATCTGACTCAGAACAGATTACATCAGTCTTAACTGATAAAGCAGCCAGGCCACATGTTGGCCTTGACTAAAGGAGCTTGACAGTGGCAGGGAGGAGATCAGGAAAGTCTAACACAGGAAATAAATATAACATGAGGAAAAACAACAGCCAATTCCAACCATGATCTTTTTCACTTTATGTAAAAACTTCAAGTGTACAACTTCATATAGTCTACTCCTGTAACTGTTGGTGAAGATCATTTTATGGATTACTTTGCACATACATCTTACATGCAGTACCATGTACTACTGGTTTCAACTTTTATAGGCCCAGAAGTACTTCTTAAAATGAGACTGGATGGTTAGAAATGTATATAAGAAAAGGCATTAAGGACAGGTAAAGAGGAGCTATTTAGATCTTTACTTCTCTATGGATAGCTCAGAGCAAAAGTAAATAAAATGCTTATTATATTGTAGGCCAGATGTATTTAAGAGCATTTGTCCTTCAGATGAGGAAAAGACAAAATGAGGTATTCACATTTGACAATGCAACCCAACAAGCACCAGCAGCAATCCCCCCTCCCTCTAATTTCTATTTCCTTTTGCTGAAATGCCACATTAACATAAGGGGGCTGAGCTGGGCCATCAATGGAGACGTGTAGCATTTGACAACCTCTAATTTCCGGACAGCAACTCTTTTCTGAAGCGTTGCATTCACCTAAAAATTACCCCCTGCCTTACACAGCCAACAAAATCATTTATCTATCTGTCCACCCCAACAGAACAGACTGAAAAGTGTGCATATGATTGGGGGTGGGAAGGTGTCACTATCAGGGAGAAGACAAACAAAGAAGGGAAAAAAAAGAAAGAATCATATGGAGTGAGGGGAGGACAAGTCTGCAGATGAGAACTTTTACTGTAAAAAATGGCACAAAAAGAAAAAAAACAAAACAAACAAAAAAATGTCTCAAGTCAAAGTTGAAAGAAAAAAAAACTCCTGTTCTCCTGTTCAGTCATCTCCTGGCTGAGCATCAATGTGTCATCTGCTTCAGCAAACCAAACAATACTGCTGGTTCACCTGTGGCAGGTGCTTATACACACATGAAGACATGATAATATCTCTTAAGTCTTTTAACCAGACATCTTTCAAAATTAACCTTTAGAGTGGATAGAGGGCATGGGGTGAAGTTGCTTTGATGAGAGAAAGACAGACGAAAGAGGGAGAATTATAACCAGAGTGCTGAGCAAGCACAGTGGAAATGTATTCCTCTTGACTCGTGCTGCTCTTTTCTGCCTCAATCCAAGTTAAACCACATCTTATTTTATTCTTCTCCTTTTTGTTTCTCTCAATTGCTGCTTGTTCTTGTCAAATCTGCAGTGGAAAAGAAAACGTTGCAGGCTCTAACATTTTCTTTTCCCCTGCATATCTATCTGCCCTTTGTCAAGTAAAGAAATGATTTCTCCTCATCTGCTCCGTGATCTTGGCCATGAAGAAAGATGAGCACCCAAAGGGAAGGATGGGGAAGAGGAAAATGACAGGCGGAGGGGTTTTATATCTGATGGGTGGATATTAAGTGCAAAATGCCATTCTTAACTCTGAAAAACTTGGTTTGGAAAAAGAAAGTCTTGATTTAAGGTCAGCTCAGTGGCAGAAGGAAGTGTGGGTGAGGGGGTAATTAAAAAGTTAAACAGAGTGCAGAGTAAAATTAAAAACAATGGACAGGTCCAGAAAGAGATCCTGCAACAGGTTAAAGACAGGTGAGCATCATTCAATGAGACCTGCTCTCTAAGAGAATGAGAGCAAGTCTATTAAGAGGCCAAAAATAGACATGCTCCATAACTGCTTTGTCCTCGCAATGTGGCTCACAGCAAAATGTCCTCTGACCATGCACAGCAGCTCTGTCCATGTGTGAGATGGTGAAAGAGAGGACAGGGAGGGAGAGAAAAGAAACATTATGGCTGAGAAATCAGTATGATCGGCTTTGCTTAAGGAAAGCTGCTTTGGATGCCTTGTGATGCCTGGTATTAAACTGATAATATCTGGCACCTGAAACGGATTGAGTCTAACACCAACTAATCTTAAAGCCAAAATGATCACATGTAGATAATTTAGAGAGTTCAGATCAAAAATTTGTTTTAATTTTTCCATTTTTTTCTGCTTGCATCTGTATGTACACTTAATTTAAGATTCCAACCACTGGAGAGCATACATACAACATGAGGTAAATATAGCAATAACGTGGTGCTTTCCAAATAGCTGCAGCAATCATAGATGCATCTAAAGGTGCCAGTACTGAGTGAAACAAGACTGAGGAAAGGAACAAGCTTTTCCACTTTAAATCTGTGCTCTTTAGCAATCAGAAAGCCCGGTTACCCATTGCAGGCGAAAGGATTTTGGCATTTAATGCATTCCTGCCCTTTATTCACATCACAGACAACTTTATCCCAGATGACGCTCCACCTTTAACAGTTAAGGGGTTTGGCAAGCCAAGCATATAAAGACAGGGTGCTCTTTTAAAGGCAGAGAGCAGACGTACAGTGTGCATTGGTGGAGGTGACTGAAATACGAAAATGAAGGCATTTGTGGATCTTATCATCAGCTTGCAGCTTGTGCATCTCACTCCACCCTCCTTCTTTATGAGAGAAAAAAAGTTTCCTCATGATTATGTCTTATTCCAACTTTCCAATCTTTGATTTGAAAGCTGCATACTCTTTTTGATGTTCAAGCTATAATAGAATATAAATTCCTTGTACTGGTGTGCCTAACCTGTAAAATTCAATGAGAAAAAAAAAAAATGTGCCACCTGGATCCCTGAAATGATTACTGACTGCACTGATGTGTAATGTCTTCAACAGACATGCAAGTACTATAAAATTCTTGGAAAAGTCTTCATTAAATTCTCACTAACCCACAAACAACTTAATGTTCTTATAATGTCTCTTAATGCAGTCAAATTCTAAATAGTAGGAGAATATATTTCTTTTACTAAACAGTGACTGATCGACATAGTTCCTCATCCTTGACATGATGTGGATGTAAGCGCAGACCCCCACAGGTTGAGGGGTCAAACTGAATCTGGAAAGAATTGACAGTGTTGTTTGTAGCCAGAGGGAGAGATGTATGTTGTGTGTCAGGGATTTTCTTAAGGAAACCCAAGTTGAAAGCTCCAACACCAGGTCTTTAAGCAGATAGGCCACTAAATAAAGGACTGACATAAAGAAAGTTTCTGTATTCCCTTCTGCCTTGGCCAGGTTTAAAAAAAAAAAAAAAAAAAGAAGAAAATACTGAAATAAGAAAAGTGCACAAACACCCACAACATACAGGTAAACAGCAGCCCAAATCACAGAGGAGTTACTCTTTCATCCAAATTACAGACAGGCTATGTTTTCTACAGTAAGGAAAAATAAATGCTTACATGCACACCAACAATAACACAGCCTGTCTGAAACACACACTGAGGTTAAGAATCTTCAAAAATGTAGAAATGCTGGGTTTAAGCGTACACATGCATGTTTATATCTAAGCCAACAACGTTCCTGAAAGCGGTACGTTCTAGTCTCTGATCATCAATAATGAGCTGCAGCTGCCTGAAAATGCACCCGTAACTTACAACTCACACAGCATTTAAGCTATAGCCCAGCAATGCACAGGACTGTGTGCGCCCAAACACAAACTTTAGAATATACGATATACACATAAAAACAAACACCCATCTATGACATTAAAACACCCACACACACACAAGCTAATGAGCTTGTGTGTTTGTAGGCAAGGCTCCCCTGAGAGAGTGAACCCACAGAAATAACACTCCACACGGAAGGAGGAGGAAAACTGCCTCAGAGAAAAATCTGCTAAACAAATACAGCAGGAAACAAGAAGGAAACGGTGCTACATCGCTCCTATACTTTGCCGTACAAGCCACTGGGTCATATCTAGTCTACCTACAAAGAAAAAGATTAAAAACACAGATTAGAGAAACATGCTGCTGCTCTGTATCAGATCTCATAGCCTCCATTAACTGACCGCTTTACCCGTTTTATGAACATGATTGAAAGAAAAGGAAATCAGTGCTGCAAACTTAGCATGTTAACGTCCCCTCTTATATGTTTTATGGTAGGCTAAACTAAACCCCCAAGAGGATTATAACTACTCCAGGTTAAATACATTAAATTTGACATTACAAGGACAACACATTTATTTATAGCTACAGTGAATCAAAATTTCAGGATGTTTTAAACTAGACTCCCCTCAGCTTTCCTCCATAAATGTTTTAATTCAAGCTTTTAAAAACTCAAAGATATTGACAAACACAAGTAAGTACTCTCACAACAAAACAATGACTTTGACTGGTTTACTTTTGAAGTCATATCAGGGGAAAGTGGAGTTTAGCACCTCCTCTATTCTGGCAGTGGCACTGAAAATATGCATGCTAAAAAGGGAACGTGTAGGTGTGGTGATGGCCAAGAACAGCAATCAGCAAAGCCATTTATCATAATCGGTGGCAAGTGCAATGTTTTCTGGGGCTGTCAGTGTGACTGCATGCAGCAAGCAGAAAAAATGCCGGGCTGAATGTGGCTTTCTGAGGCTGTAATGGGCACAGTGTGCTATGAAAAACGTGTTACAGCACGTTAGTTTGGTGATTAAACAAAGCAAACAGATGATGTAGATGAGGAGAGTAGTTGTGAGGCAAAAGAAATACAACAGCAGACAAAAGGGAGACAAATAAGGGGGGGGTCCAATCAATTGGTGATCACTAAAAAGGTGCAAACAGAAGAGTAACTGAGAACAGATGAACAATTTCTCCAAGTATATTTTGTGATTCTGGTGTTGCTTTAAAAAGACAAATGGTGGCAATATCCAATATTGATTTGACACTTCATGAGCGGCATTTTTATGAGGTTAATTGATTATTAACATTAGAACAACAGGCATGAGAAGACTGAGAAGCAGCAAGGGAAACATCAGCGCTCCAGCAAAGAGCAGTCTGGAGAAAAGCCAGGGATACTGGGTGGTGCCTTTAAACTCCCTGGCCTCTGGTACAAAACACTGCTTGTTAAACTCAAGTTGTAGTTTGATTGAGGTGACAACTGCTATCTGGCAACTCAAGCTCTAACAAAACACTGATGAACAGGTGCGGGGACTGTCCAGCCAAAAGTGTCTCAAAAGACATACGTTTACTGACGCTTGAGGAGGAGAAGAGTTATTGAGCCAACTTTGAAATAACAATGATGCCATATCAAACAGTTGCCGAGTAGAAAATAGTTAATGATAAAGAGTGTGCTGGCAATGGTTCTGCAATGTTGTCGTTTTTGGATTGAGGCATCAACATTATTTCCATAATCAACAAAAGTCAGAAAAGTTTGAATTAGTATAATTTTCCAGTTTAAAAAAAGATTACTTGATATCCAGTCGGTCATGTCTGGCAAAAACTGTTGTCCAAAAATTAATCCATCCTCGCTTACACCAGCATACAATCCAAGTCCCCAGTTTAAAAGGTGAAACGAGTGCTTTAGACCGCATCAGCAGAGCTATTAGGAGCGCAGTCTAAAATTAGAAAAGGGGGATCATATCATTTGATGATGTGGAACTGCTTTATGGGGCTGTTAGTTGGTGGGGGGGGCAAGCTGGCAGCTCAATGAGCCATAGGAGCGCCAGTTTTGCGCACTCAGTGGGGTCTGCCAGAGTGAAGTGAAACTGCCAGGGAGGTTTGGCTCACTACTGGTTGCTCTTAATGGCTGCCGCAAGGGGCCAAAGTTTACTACTCTCTGTATGGGGGGACTTTTGATGGGGGTGAAACTTGCGAACGCATATTCACACATTTAAAACTTGAGGGAGACACCCCAAGGTGAGTGAGCAAGATGGAAGACAATTTCCCTCACACACAGCAAGATCTCTTAGAGAAAGCACAAAGGAGAGCAGTAGTTAGAGAGCTAGAAACTCTCTCTTTTATGAGAAGTTTCATAATATTCTTTATTATTCAGAGATCGTTAAAAAAAAAATCTAAAAATATTCAGTGGTGCTTCTTCTTGATTCACTTTATAAAGTAGTGCCAATACGCTAGCTCAGCTGATACAGCCAAACTAACATACACTAATGCAGACTCAGGCTCCTAAAATACCAGCAAGGCAGGCTATTTTACTGCTGTTTTTACCATCTAAGGAGGAGCCATATGTAGCGTTAAATTGGAAACCAAAGCAATAGTCGTTTAACAGCTTTAAGAGAAAAAGCCTCATGGGCTGAAAATGGTCTCACGAATTTGAGAGGATACACACTGTTACAGTGAAAGTTTAAATGAAGTAGGCTCTTTTGTTTGTGTGTTTTTTTTAAAAGTAAAATCCAGTCACATGAAATCCTGATATAACCTTTCTGTAGGGTTCAAGTCTGTTATAACTGTCCATGCTTTTTACTTCAGATCCAGTCAACATAAAGAAAGACACATACACAACAACAAAAAAAACCTTTTTATCCGCTAAGAAACACTTCACACAGGCACACACAAAAACAGATGCAGGGGGTGCTAAGTAAAATGAAATACAGGATGCATGCTTTGAGCTCAATGTGATGTGAGAATATGAGATAAGGAATGTTAAGAATAACAGGATGTTAAGTCAGGAAGCGTGCCTATGGGGTGTTATGTCTGAGTACAAATTGTGGATCAGAACAGTCCATGGCCCCATTTTAAGCCCCAGAACTTGGTTGCTGGAAAAGGGGTATCCTTTTCCTCTGTCTCCTTAAGAGGCTGCAGTATAGTGATGTCTCATTTGAGTAGTCTTTCTGGCTATTACTACAAACTAACAAGACCAAGATCAAAAACATACCCAAGAGGTAACCAGAGGGTTAGGGAGAAAAATATAGACCATCACTAAAAAATCTAAAAATTTTAACTTTTTTTTATCTAAATACTGAACTTTTCAAGCTTGTGTACACACAGCTGTCCCCTCGGTCACGCAACAATGGCAGGAAATGTCCAGCTGTCAGAAGAGGAAACAACAGAGAAAGAGGATGGAAAGAAAGGCTCTGCCTGTCCATGTGATTGGAGAAGATAACATGCACTGTGCTTCCTGTCCTCACCTCTGTCACTAAGGAGGCCACAGCACTCACGAGCAATGGAAACAATGGGAAGGAGGATCATTTGTTACACTTCCCGCATCGGTCAGAAAATAAATAATAAATAAATACGTGTGACTTACTGTCTTCCGGAGATCTACCCTTTATGTGATCCAGTTTTTAATCTTTGTCATTTATTCCTCCAGAGGAAATTTGAACATTAAACCAAAAATTAATCAAGCAGAAAGAACAATGAAAACTAACTGGCTGATAATTTAGATAAGCAGTGGAAGATGCTTACATTCAGGTGATTATTTAAGACGAAGTTAAACGCTGCCAAATAACACACAGAAAGATAAGGACAGGTAATGCATTTACAGAGTAAACCTTGGCCAAATCCTTACATTAACTGTGACTACCGAGTACTGGCAAGGAACAGATGGGAGCAGCAGAAGCTTGCCTGAAGATCAGCAATGGGAATGTCAAACAGACTGTACAAAAAAAAAAAGAAAAGAAAAAGATCTCTTTATTTAATGTATGTTTAGTAGGTGCGAGTGTAAGTGAGTGAAACACAACCAGTCTTTTCCCTTTTTCATTATCAGGGAAAGCAGTCACGAGATTACAAGATTACAAGAAGGCACGGATACCACAAGATGATTAATCTTCAGTGCCATTTTCTTACTCTCCTCATTTGTCTATAGAGCAAAATTATAGTTCATCAGTGACCAAAAGCAAAAAAGAGAAAAAGGGGTGGGGAGTATTATGGATCAATGTACACATCAAGATGACGATAAATGTATAAAGCACACCTGCAAAGCTAATTCTGTCATGCTAACTAGGTAAGGTAGCTATGGTTCAATATTATTACCCAAGTTAAATGTAATTGTAATCTTGGTTTGCCCTTTCACAAAACCTGCGATCTACAAAACAGATTATAGGAAGGGAACAGTGGAAGATAAACCATGGTGAAATTGTTTTGTTGACGACAAAAATTTTCATCTGAGCGGATTGAGGAGTCTGATGTATGGCCAAACACCATGCTGCGATGTGTTGCGCACAAAGGCCCACAGAAGGACGTGAATAATATCCAGGCCTGTCTGAAGGCGCTGAATGAGTATGGTGAAAATGTCCCAAGGTTTGTTTCGTATTACTTAAATGAATCGCCACCTGTCGGGTTTGGGAATATGGACGTCTCGGCGCTGCTTAACCAAGTGGAGCAGCTGAGCCAAGTCTCTGGCCTGAGGAGGGCATTGGAACCACGATCAGAAGTAAGTGAGAACTTGGGGTCTTCTGTTGCAGCCATGGATCCCCAAGTGGCAGCAGTGGAGACGCACCGCAAATCGGACTACGACCCCAGGACCACACGAGAGGGGGTGCGGGGAATAGCAGGCCAACGTTTCCCGCTGGTAAGTCTCGTCTCATGGCACTAGACACCGGGATCACCAGCACCTCATGCGTGGGGGTGTAGGAGAAGAGTTTTCAGGCGATCAGCCAGCGCATCAGCCAGATGACGCGCTAACATCCGACAGCTTCTTCAGCGAGAACCCCCCTTTTTAACCATGTTAATTATAACCATGTCACAAGAATATAAGAAATAGAAAGAAATTAATTTTGTTAATTGGGGACACATTGAATTTCCCAGGTACCCACTCAAATCGCCACCTGTGGGACCCAGAGACCTATCAAAAATATGACCAGTTGGTCGATATTATAAGATTGGGAATTGACTGGGCTATTGGTATTGAGCTGTGTTGCAATCATAAGAAGATAATCATTTTGAATGTTAATGCGCTATATGAGTGCATAGAAAATGAGGACGAGTACCTCAGTAGATACCTTTTCTCATGGTGTTGAATACAGGCAATTTACCAGTATTGTTGCCCGTGGATAATGGTATTGATGTAGGGAAAATAGATTGGTCAAAACTGTCTTAGATAGAGTTTAATAAATATGTTAATAATCATTCTGATGCATTGCTGGGTAATATTAAGGTCCCAAAAGATTCCTTATTGTATCAGGATCTGAAGTGTAAGAATGTACAACACTAAGAAATTAGGTTTCCAGTATGAAGCTATTGTGGAGCCTCTTGGTATCTTGAGCAGGTCTCCATATAAACATGAGACAAAAGTGTGTTATGCTAAGCCAGGTTGGAAGGATCACGTAAAAGAGCTCCATACAGAAGCCGGCAATGCTTGTAAAAAATGAGTCAGGAAATATTAGAAGAAACAAAAACTACTATTGAGGTCAGATTCGCTGGCAAAGAAGCTGCAAAAAAAAGAAAGTTAATATTTCTGGAAATAAATAAAAATTATCATTGCAAAACATCTCTTCCATTTAAATTGTTTGTGTGTTTTTATTTACTGTGTTGTAGTTTTTTGTGATATGGATTCTCCTGGATCTGAAATAAATAATTTATATATACAAACATGAAAGAGGAAGGACTCAAAATATGATTCTCATACCTTTACGTATTTGATCAGAATAAGTTACCAGTTAAAATAAATGAAGTCTCAGTCCAGTTAAAATTGTACGAAGATTAGGGTATAGTTTTTAATGGAATATCAATACTGAAAACAATAAGAAAAACAACAAAGCCCTAAAAAGTTAATATAAAGCTTAACACTTCATTAAAAGTTTAGTCAGAAATTAAACACTGCCTCCCCAAAAGAGGTTACCACCTGAATTTAGCAAACAATACAATATATTTTATTGGAACAGCTTAAGGTGATCCAATAAGATATGTATATGTGTGTGACTTTTTTTGATGGCCCGATAATGTTAATGCAAGTGGGTGACTCACTTGGTGTATGATGACTGCAGGCAACATGCAGACAAAAGTCACCACTAAATACGTGATCCGTAAGACTGGCGTGGCTTTAATAAGATGAAATGGATGGAGTATTTTTCCAAAGCTATGTTCATCATTACCCTGAAGTCATTTAGCAGCTGCAGTAGAGGGTTGGTCATGCATTTGAGCAACACCCAGTAATTGCAAGCTGTGCATTAATATGTTAAAAATCTCTAGTAAGAATAAAGATTACATTAGACAAACAGGTTAGATCAAAAAGAATGCCTATGTACCATATATTACTATGAGCTTGTTTCATCCCAAGACACAGGGCCTGCTGGGGCTTGTAGTTAGCACCTAAGTTCTAGTCCAACAGCTAAGTCGCTGTCCCTGGTTGCGACAACACACAGACTCACATCACAGCTGTTGTTGTGTCTTCACGCCAGCTCTTCATTGTCTTCACAGCCTGACAGGCAATTTTCCCAGGATCTGAATGTTATCACTTAAAAACGCCCACTCTTGTACAACCCAATTTGGGCGTACGGTAAGTGTTAAATATCTGGATAGATATACATGGTCCTCTGCCAGAACTTCAACAGTTCTGGGTGAGGAATCAGAAAAATAGACAGCACAAGTGTCTGGTATTCTTCAGTTAAACATACAGATTCTCTGGGAAGAACGAACAAACATGGCACAGTTGAAATACACCAAAAAACTCCTGATATAAAGTTTGTTTATCTTGAAGGAGACATAATGAACAAGAGGAGGAAAGGGCTCCACCTGGCCTACTTCCTTCTATCTGCACATCATAAGACCAATTCTTTGAACATTTGTTTGGTCTATTTTGTCTAGCGTTGGAAGACCACCGGCCTCATCTGTTTAGTCTGTCAAGTCAAGATGAATCTTTTTATCTATCTAAAAACACACAAAAAAGCTGGATTGTTGGATTTGGTACAACTGGGTCAGAATAGATTAAAAATAATAATAATAATTTTTTTTTTTAAATCCAAGAAGCCCTCTTGCTGACTGAACTGTCATTAACAATGCTTCATCTATGGTTAAGCTTTTAAACATTGATTTGCCCCAAAGCACTTTGGTGTGAGAGCTTAACAAATTGAAAGTGCATATGCATGTACACAATTACAGCCGACAGGTGTGGGCATGTCGTCTACCAACTCATGTTTGAGTCTGGCAGTCAGTGAGTGAGTGGAGAACCAAGCGCACGCTACGATCCTGAGCACAGACAGTGAAAGCTGGGTTGATGCAAACCGACAGACCATGTTGTAGGCCTTTAATGTCACCACTGGTCCTCACATGAAAGAGGCAATGTAGCCCCAAGGCTGGATTCTTGCCACACATTCTCACAAACAAGTACAGACGGAAGCTGGAATATAGAAAACAAATGGAAGAGAAGAGCTGGTTGAGAAAGAAAAAAATATCTGAAGAAACGGGAGATGAAACAAAAGAAGAGCAGAAGAAACGGGACAAGAGGGTGACGGGAGCTGTAAAAACCACCCTGCTAAAATAAATAGGTGAAAAGACAAAGCCAGGAGAAATGAGTCATTCTCTTGTGAGCTCATACTGATTTTCTTTGTCGGAAAACACTGCGGCAACAATGGAGCAGTCCTCATAATCAAGACTACATTAGCAAAAAAGAGATGAGCAAGATTCATGTACATGTTAAAGACAGAACGGAAGACATAAGAGGAAAAGGATAAAACAAAAACTATATGTGCCTGTCTGACATACAGACGGAGCAGGATTTAACTCAGAGATGAGGGGAGGAGCAGCACAGACAAAACCAGAGCCTGGTTCATTGAAAGTGTCAGATGCTCAATAAAAATAAGCTTGCAGGAAGAACTCCAATCACAACAAGCTAAACTTATATCAAACAACTGCACTGTTAGAAAGCAGAGAGGAAATAAGGATAGAACAGGCGACTTAAGAGACAGATTAAAGGGGACAGAAAGAGACAAGTTCATCTCCTAGCAGACTATTCTTCACCTGAAGGTGTCAACAGCAGCTGGCTCCATCCTAATGCCTGCACCTGTCCCCCCCACTGCATGTACACACATTCCATCCACAGCTGCAATTAATCTTCCCTTACTTTAAAAATTATTCAGATTAAAAGAACATTAGTTTACCAATAAAAATACAAGCAATAAAAATATTCATAATAAATGTCAAAGCCCTCCATTTTTAAAACCACTATTCTCACTGTCATGTCTTTTGAGGAAATGTATACACAACACAGACAGGAGCAGCTGGAATCTTATCTAGGAAGAAAATATTGCAACACCTTCCAACTATTTACAGGCAACAGTCCGATGTAATGATACTGAGAGAAGAAGAGGTTAAGATCAAGCCTACAGACACAGCCTCTTCAGTTTTAGAAAGAAATGGTGATTGTTTCTGGGCACATAACACTTAAAATTTGTAGTATTACTTTCGACACTGTTTTTTGTGATTTTCCCATCTTTTTTTTTTTTAGAAAATACAAGAATAATCTCCAGAGTCAACTTGATAAGAGCAATAAAATAGCTATTAAAACCTGTATCAAATTATCTTATCAAATAATAGTTGACCGAGCGGGTCATAAATTCAACTATGACATTTTATTGTCCATCAGTCAACTCCAGTCTTATCCACAGCTGCTGCATTTTACACAAGACTGATGCTGGACTGATGCTTCCAGCATCTCTACATGGCTAGAGATGACAAAACTACAACTCATTTTAAATGATCGAGAATGAAGGGGAAATGCAGATGAGATAAGGTCACATAAAACCATTGCCTTTACTGTACCCATGATAATTATGCATAGTGTTGCGTTATGTGCAGTCACCCCCCTAAAGGCCAACTCTGACCCAAGAAAATCCTGATCCAGCCATGCAACTAAGTGCAAGCTAGAAACTGCATATCAGTCACTGCTCTGACTGAGAGCTCAAATTCACAATTCAAGTCCAGGAATTACAAGCATGGCTGAAGTCAGGAGTAACGCATCAACAAGGGGAAGTGTTGTGATGTTAGTGAATGGAGTCGGATCACAGCGTTTCCAATAGAATGATAATGCACAAGCATGATCAACAAACAATCTTTTCATTAACAGAAATGACAGTCATGTGAAAACAAAGCAATGCATTGAATGCATGCCTGAACAACGGCGGGACAAATAAAGCTTTAAGCGCAGCGTGATTCTTTGAACGCCATTTATTTACAAGACAGTAAATATAGCTCAATCTTATTTTGTTGCTTTGTAACAACAAACAATTGAAGGTAGAACTAAAGTCAGAGAAATGTCATTGTCTCTACCTATAATGGAGAAAGCATTTTAGCCCAAGATTTAATCTCTTATGGTGCAGCAAAAATAACCATCTCAACATGTGTCCCATTCATCATATACTCTAAATAATGTTACATTTCCTTCGCAATTATTTGAAGCCTGCAAGGAAGTGACAGAATTGGCTGTGCTTGAAAGACTGTAATACACATAGTAATGAAGGTAACACTTGTCTAATAGCCTTGCCTTCTTTCTCATATAAAATAATACACCTATCAACATGTTTAACATAGGAAAGCAAATATAAATGTGTCAAAAAGTGTGCCAAGTGTGGGATCATTTCAAACTCAAACCAAATGAAAAGACTACAATGCATTCACTGCAAGACCGAGCTAGCATTCTACAATACTACAATTTCCTAGTCCCAGTATTTTGGCAGAAAGCACCTACGCACAATAGCAGAATCTAGTTAAAAAGGTATGACATTGAGAGTTCAAATGAAGATAAAAAAAGGAATAGGCAACTATTGTGTCAATTTGGCTGAAAATCCTATGGGTGCTACTGATAATAACAAGCCAGTGTTGTTTTTTTCTTCCCCTCTGTGGTATGTTGCGGGTTAATGCTAAAGCTAATTTCACAGTGTCATGATACATTAGAGAGCCTTTATCATTTTACATGTGGACGACAGAATATAGAGAGCTGTTTTTCTGCATCTTAGAAAAATTAATAAAAATGCAAGAGAGCAGTACAAAAAGGATAATAAATTGATAAGTCATTGTGTCACATAAAGAACAGCCAGATCACACTGAAAGTTAGAGTCTAAACATCTATTTTTTGGTGCAGTTACAAGATCCTGAGAAGGAAAGGGAAAAAGCTTACTCAATTGTTCGATTAATCGATCAATTACCGTGCCTGATTAATCGATTAAAGATTTTTGGTAGCTGCTGCCCTAGGACAATGCATAAACTCTTCATTCCACAACTTAAAAATCCTGATGTATTTATTAATGCTGTACATTCAGTGAACACAACTAACCATACAGCATGTAATAAACATCATATAATGTGGGCTTGTTTGACAGACGGCACTTGTGTGCAAACTTGTAAAAATGACAGTGTCCCATTAAAGCACAAAAAGCCATTGTGCACCATTTGTTGAGGGCTGGTGTGTGGGGCTTTGTAGGGGTCAGTGGCCTTGTTCAGATCCAACCAGATGACCTCATTCACAGCACCCCCCCTCCTATCAGACAACCATCCTTCTCTTGCTTTCAGCAGCCTTATTTGCCTTTTTGCTCACAGCGAGCACAATCGATCAACAGAGCAGGGACCGGGGTGATGTTCACTAACCCTTTAATGTGATCAACACATTCTTTCCTGCTAGTTATCAGCGGATTTTAATGTCCGTCTTTCCTGTTACACACACTGCTACAGAGCCTCTTTGTCTCTCCAATTAAAGCCTAATCATACGAAACCACCTATTGTCTGTGTTCTGTAATCTCTTCCTAACAACTGCACTGATAAGAAAGGACAGACTTGAGCCCAAACACAGACAAGTTGTGACGAAAGCTAGAACGGAACAGACACAAAACTGGTTTACTAGCAGCTGCAGAGCCGACTTTGTTCATGTGCTGCTGTTGGATGTGTTGCACATGGGCATAAATTATGCTAAGCAAACCCTGTTTTACATTACAGCACAAGACTGTGGGGCAGACAGCCACTGTAAAATACAACTGCAACACATGTAATTGGAGTTGAGCTAGACAGCCACTATAGTGTGACTGTCACCGAGACACTGAGAAATCCTTCCTCAAGCAACTGCTGAATAGATGAGGACAGTGAAGAGAAAAGCCGGTGTATTGACATACAATCTGTGCAGCCCATCTTCCAGTCATCAAAACAAATCTCACCTCTACAAACAGGAAAAATGCCAAGTTTAAGATAAATAAAAAACACACAATTTTCTTGACAAACTACAAACCAGATGGTCTTTAAAACCAACTTAAAACTAAAAATCTTTGTAAAAACACAAGTCTACTTTCGTTAAATGGAAATATATTTAATCACAATGTGTACCCATTTAAAAATAGCTACTTTTGATAACACTGAGGTTTCATTATTCATTTTAAAAACGGTGAATTAAACTTTGTAGGTTGAGACTGTACAAAAACTTTAACATCCCATCACTACCACCACCACCTTAATCCCAGAAAACATCTGGAACACATCTAAAGTAGTTATCAATAATAGAAAAAACACATGGCACTTTATGTCTCCAAAGTACTGCAAAGCTATCCTAAGGTGGCAGTCTAATTCATACCAGAAACATTTTCTCAGTCAATTTCACATAGTAAGATCAGGCAAATGGATTTATCCCCAATACTCTGTCTGCCATGCATAGACCCGGATATCCAATATATTTAGTCTTTTTACATCTGCACACGTGCAAAAAACTGCATTGCTTCTGTCTTTTCAATGTCTTCCGTTAAAAAGACAGAAGCATTGCATTCACAGTGTGAACGGAGCACAAAAGAAGAACACGCTGACGGCAAGCAGCAAGATGTAGGAGAATAAACGAAGTAAAACATTCACGTGGACTATTTTGCAGGCTTATTAGCTCTTACATTAGCAGCTAACGCTAAGATCGGATGTTTTGAAATTAACAGGAAATTACATCACTATGCATGTATACTTTGAACTAAATCTGATATAGGACTGGTAAATGTAGACCAGGCTTTTAGGTACATGTAGACACGTCAGACCTGGTTATTAGAATTATCTGATTATGCCCAGATATCTGATTTTAATGGTCATGTAAACAAAAAATTACTTTGCCAGAGGCTATCTCCATTCAAAATAATCTAGATAAAAAAGGCAGTTGCAGGTAAATGTGCAAAATTTCACAACAGCGTATGGCAAGTTTTCAAACTATTTCATTTACACAAAACAAGTATATATGTTAAAAGCAGACCACAACATTTATGTTGTAGAATTTGTGCTCAAAAATGTTTTTTTGCAAAAATATCAAACACAACATATACTGTATTCAGTGTCAGTTTATCCGAGTTAACAGCTGCATGTAGTTACTATAAAAGTATTTCTCTTGGCATGTCAGAAGTACGCTGAAATACATTGAAGCTGTTGAGATTCAAAGAAGAGGCAGGGATTGCAGAATGTTATCTCTTCTACTGAACGGTGCTGCTGCAGCAAGGCAACCAAAATAAAAACAAGACTTCTAAACAGAAATTACAGCAACATGAACTCAGGATATAGAGGAAGAATACAAAGACAAAAAAAGGGCGCCTTCATAGAACAGAGAAGATATAAACCACATTCCCTTCTACTCGTATGAACAATGCAAGGTCACGTGACAACACTATGGATAAGCTAACAAACTTGGCTGGGAACCGCTGACTTTCACAAAGGCATGGCTACGGAAATCACTCTGGATCCTATCGACACCATCTCCAACTATCAGACGGACTGAAAAATAGAAATAAATCCAACAGCGGGAAAGAAAGACTCTTCTTGTATCAACAAACGGGTCCATGTTGTAACATTTACATAATCTAGGTCACAGGTGTCAAAGCCTGGTCCTCGAGGGCCGCTGTCCTGCAGGATTTCAATGTTTCCTTCTTCAACACACCTGA
>JBBBVU010000021.1:14857685-14871729 GCA_037177055.1 Atherinosoma microstoma | reverse complement strand
TTAATTTGAGTCAGGTGTGTTGGAGCAGAGATACATTGAAAACCTGCAGGATTCCGGCCCTCGAGGACCGGAGTTTGTCACCCCTGATCTAGCATCACCTATCAGTAATTTCTTGTATTCCGTTTTAATTCTAGCAAAATCTTACAATTTTCATGTTTTTGAAGAGTTTCAAAACAGTTTTACTTGATTCTTGACATATTTTGATGGAGACATGCTATGGAGAAATCTTATTACCTCTTAGTGCCACACTTTGCCATCCTAAGGGGAGATTACGCCAGCATCGCCCCCTCTTGAGATACCTCACAGAAACAACACAGGCTGCTGAGAGACACTTAAATTATTCATATATGATTTATTGGCCAGCCTGCGACTCATGAGAAACCGAGGCAAATTCTGCAAAGCACAGACAGACTGTGTTATTTTTAAGAGAATAGAATTGACCTTGTCTATAGGGTGTGGATGTGGATATAAACTTTGAAAATATAATTAACTTTTGCTACATTTCTGACATAGTGATATATCTGAAAAAACTAGCTGGTCTAAGAACGAGATAAGTGACCTTTGATATTTACATACAAGCAGTCGAGTGTCCTCTTGCCAACCACAAAGCAAAAAATAAACCAAATAAAGTAGAAATTCTTTGAACATTTATAGACATGTAAAGTAAAGTAGAAGTTGAAATGCGTCATTATGGCACTCGTGCTAAGCTGAGCTAAAGCACACTATGAGAGTGTGTGTGTGGAAAACAAACATCAGGCTGGAGGTTAAGTACTCTGACTGAGCTCCTGGTGAAATTCCTGAGCTGACTGCCAACGCTCACTTGCCATTCCTTCTCTGAAAGGAGAAAGAAAATGAAGGCAGACGGGTGGGCGAGCAAACAGAGCGAGCATTCACCCTTTTTTAAACTTGTGCGTTAAAAAAAAAGGGAGGGGGATACATCAAATGAGAATAAATGATGCACAAATGATTCCTGCAAAACTTCATCATTAGGAACTATATCTGTTCTGACAGGTTAGGGACTTGAAAACTGAGAAAGGAAAAAAAAAGCGAGGCAATGGGGGGACTACTATGAGCAATTTGAGTGGGAGAGCTATTTGAAACACTCAAAGAATGTAAAAGGGTGGGGCCCACACTTGTGAGAAATACCATGTGTGCTGCTTATTCACACAAATGTACAATGAAAGTATGTGATGAGAGACGATTCATGATGTAATTTAAATAATTCAAAAGAAAGCTAAAAGACAGAGCCATCTCTGTTTAATAAAGGTATTAGAAAAGCAGGCTCCTCGTCACCATAGCAAGAAAACAGCTCCCCCTCCCTTCATGTCTGTCAGACGGAAAAACAAACCACTGACTTTCCTTCTCCATGGTGTTTTCCTGTCTGAAATAGGCATAACTTCCCGCAGAGGTTTTTATATCAGACAAAAAATGAAGTTTAAGAAAAATAAGGGAAAAAACAGATTGTATAAAGTGACAGAACTTGAGCAAAGGGAGGGGCTCCAGGTTCAGAAAAAGGAATAAGCAAATAGTCTGACACAATGATTGCAACATTAGTTCTCTTCCTTCAAGTTAAACCTTGTTTATCTTCTTCTGGTTAACATGCATAAAAACACTCAGAGCCACGACTCTTACTTAAACCCAACACAGCTAAATTCCTTCAGAAATATTTCCTCTGCACCCAGTTAACTTATTCATTTTGACACAACTGCTATGTCTTTAATGCCTGAGGGGAAAAGGAAAAAAATACAAAAATAAGACGGCCTCCAGCAGTGTGTTGTCTAACAGGCAGCAGTATTTGGGGGGAGAACACTTAGTCTTGGCGACAGCCAGTTAGATAGTCAGCCAGGCAGTTGGGGCAGGGCATAAAGACAGGAGGCCAGGCGGAGGCAGCAGTGATAAGAAGGCCCCAGCACTCACGGGATTGAAGCCTGAGATAAGACCGTGGAGCTGTCGTTGGATGACTTTATCATACAACATCCGCTGGGGAAGTGGCATTGCTGGGGGTAAAAGAGGGCCAGGGTACCCAGACAAGTCTGAGGTTGGAGTCATGACAGAGACCAAAGCGCACGCGCGCAAACACACACACACACACAGCGGTCAGGTTATTGAATTTTTAAAAAATAGCTGCTAGGCAGAGCCACGGCAGACATGGGCCAAGCAACGCTAGGCCCTGCTACAAACTTCCCACCTCACCCTGTCAGACTCATGCCACCACCTAATTTATTACTGGGGAGGACAGACTGTGTAAGAGGGACCACATGAGGATAAGGTACTAGCAGACAAAGAAAAGACAGCACAAAGCTTTCAGTTCTTCTTTTGCACTAGTTCTGCAGCTCAGTAAACCAGTTCACAGAGTGGCGCTTGGTTAATTAAATTCTTGCTTATAAGTGGTGCTTTGGGAGAGAGTGAGGAGAACAGAAAGGGTTAGGGTATAACAGGCTCTGCTTACAACAACAGCCTTGGCCTAACACCCTTAATTTTTCCCTTTCTGACGGTCGTTATCTGTGTTCTCTCAAAGCTTTAAGCAGTATCTCACTTTGAGAGTGGTGCTCAATCTTGTTAGCTGCTAAATTGATTGCATGTCAGAGGTTACAAGAGGTCTTACCCTGAAGCGAGAAATGTAAAGGGTCAAATAAGAGAGTGGGGAGAGTACAGTAGTACAATAAAAGGCATCAAAAGAAAAAAGGGGGAGAACCACATAAATGACTGACAGAAAAAAGGGAGATCGGGTAGAAACTGAACGTAGACTTGTAGCATTTTCCCATTCATCACAATCCATTCTCTAAACAGCTGTTCCCAGAGGACCAGCTCCCTACAAAGGCACCACAGTGGACAGCAGACAGTTTGTCCTCCAAGCACTGACAGCTCCCTCAGGAATGTCCTGTTAAATCATAACACACAGAAACACACAAGCAGACATAAAACTGCATGGTGATGCAGCCACGAACAAATAGTTGAACTACCACAGTATCCACGAAGCTCCATCGCACAGCGTGCAATGGAAAAATTGGCGATTACATTTATCAAACCAAAAACAAAAATATACATTACAGGTGACTGAGCGACATGGTCACAAATTGATTTGTATCCTTTCAGTCATATTGATGCAAAACCACAATTTTATTTAATTTGTTTTCTCTCCCTAAACTCCAGATAAAAACATGATTTGAAAAGTTTTCTTTAAAAACTGTTGCTTTTCTCCAGTGACTATTGCAAGAGGAAAAAAATACTAGTTATATTAACATATTGTAAACATTCAAATGAAAAATAGGCACAGCTGTGTGATAATAACAAAATAGTAGCACATTTAGGAGTGGGTGCATTGTTTTCCCCACCATGCCACTGTCTCTGTATTTTCTTTCACTAGTTACAGTAAAAAAAAAAAATCCATCTCATTACACAGGGATGATACAGCGCCTATTTTGGGTGTTTTCTCTTTTTTTTTTTTAAAAACATGCTTTGGATTCATTTCGGTAGCTACCATCTGAACCCAATTGTTTTCTCTATCTACTTTTTTTCTCAGGTGCTGAACAGCTGTGTTGGGCTGCTACTTCAAGTTGGAACAGAGCATTTCCAAATTTCAAACAGCTTTGTGATCCGTTCTGGGTCACATTAAGCAAAACTAAATTTCAAGATGTTATACGACTACCTTCTTTCTTGTCAGCTGCCTCAGCCATTATTCTAGTGTTTTTTAAAAGAAGCTCACACGTAAACAGCAATAATTTACATTCTAATCAAAATTCATTTGAAGTTTTATCGAGTTGTAAATGTAAGGAAGGGTTAGGAGAAGAAAATATTTCAGAGCTGACAACATTGTTCACTACAAGTAAAAAAAAAAATCCTTCCTCTGTCCTGTGCTATGCTACGTCCAACATCGCTCTTCACCGCTATGCTGCATTTCTAGATGTTATATGGCCTGTCTCCATCTGCCAAAAGAAAATATAGCAATTTGAATCAGCTTGTTGGCAGGCACACCGTAAAGACAAAAAAAGAGAAAAGAAAAAACTTCACAGCCGGTGTCACCTCTGGGAGATGAACAACTGCAACGCAAAGGGATTGCAAGAGAGGCTTGTCAATCATCCAAGTGACCTTGAGGGACAATGTACATATTGGGAAAGTAACAGGGGGCGTCCATGCACACATGCCACCAGACCAGAGCAGAGCAGGGTGGGAGTAGTCAACTCACACAAGGGTGGTGTCGGCTTTCTTCCGTTATGGAAACAGCTGTGTAGACATGCACAAAATGTTGGGTGGGTTAAGGAGAATTGCAGCTGTGGTGACATGGGTGATTGGGAGAGAGAGGGAGGGGGGGTTCAAAGTGTTCAACTGCAAGTGGTTGCATTTAAGTTCTAATTAGGTTCGTTCATGTCTGACTGAGGAAGACGTTCAAGCCATTCAGTTACATTTAATTCCACAAACAATGCCTCAGCCGAAATGTACTGTCATGGTAATTTAACTGGTAATGCACAGAAGCTTTTAAGTGCCAGGAAACGAGAAAGATAGAGCTTTGTTGACAAATATGGGCATTCCTTTCCCGTATTGTGTTTTATTTATACTATATTTAAAACAATAACTTCTTCAGTAACTTTAGACAGCACCTGCCTTGACTAGTAAGAACATGCTTAAATTGACTGAAAAATTAAAAACACTGATGTTAAAATCAGAGAAACATGTTTATTATAAGCACAATTGCCATTTTTCTCCATTTCATAGGATAAATAAAAATGCCAGACTCAATAGTATCGTTGTTAAGGTCAGCTTACACTAAGAGGTGTGTAGCGATAAGAGAACACATCCCAACTTCCACCACATCCGTAGTGAGGGCAAACCAAACCATTACCACTGAGATGTTCGTCATCTCACACACATGCAATTTTTAGCAGCAGGGTTAAGTTTGGACTGGTGCTGTGGAAACCCTTGTAAACCTCAAACATGTGAGTCTTTAGAAAAGCGAGCCGGGGCCGACAAGTTGCAAGTGACCCCACCTTTTATTTCTTACGCAACAGAAGGGAAAGAATAACATAGCATAATTCCTCGACTAATTTCTTAACCCTGAAATGCCAAGTTCCATAATAGCAACAAATGCAAGGGCTTAAGAAATTAAATCAATTTATTATATTAAATGACAAACAAGTTTATCAATCTTCTGAATTTAGTGGTCCGTTTAAAAACCACTACAGCCTGATCAGTGTAACCTTTTAGTTGCAGGGTGATTTTTTAAGTAAGAGCTACAGAAGAAAAGTCAGTGAAGTGAAAAACTTATTGCACATCTGATTTTTTTACCTCTTTTTTTTCCTTTATTTTGATGGCAAAATGAGCTAATGTGGACAGTTTCTTGCTTTTCAAACTTTGCCAACAACAGGGCTTAGCTTTTCAAGTAGAGATGAAAAATAAAAACGTGTTAGCTCTTTATTGCTCCCTAAAACTCTAAACTCCAATAGACCAAACATTGTTGAGTTAGTGAAGTAAAAACAAATATTTCACCAATTATGTTGAGCTTTCACACCGTATGAAGAGTTTCAGGGTTTTCCCGATTAAATCACAGTAATTTGTACTAGATCTCTGGCAGGCAGTTTGAAGATTAAGTCTCCTGATGAAAAGCACAATGTTGCCAGAGAAAATACTGAATTCACTGTAATTGAATTAATGTTTTGAACTTGTAGTTTTCCATAGGTATGGGGAGGAAACAGATTTCTGAAACTGTCTTTCTGTGTCTTGTTTATCAGCCATCAAGACAGCCGGAAAAATCTTTTCAGACCGGTTTGGCAACTACATACTACAGAGCCTACGCATCCAGACCTGCAACCGAAACCACGAAGTATGCGCAACTCCTTATGTCCTCTGCTGCTTGGAGAAATCACCCGTTTATCGGGCAGTTTACGGATTATCAAAGATTTGTTTTCATCGTGATGTCCTACAATTAATACGGCAGGGGGGACAGTCTGCCAGGGGGCTGTGGCGCTCCCTAGTGTCCCCGTCTCACTTACATAAACCATAGGTCCTGCCTTCCACTCGGACCAGCTTATGTTATTGGTACTATCAACACAAATAAGCCCCGTTTACCTTAAAACAGTGAGTGTGCTGAAATCGGTGACAAATATTGGAGAAAATAAACAGAAATGTCGGTATGAAAATCCCGTCTAGACGGCGTCGCAGCACAATTTTTACTGGACGGGAAAAAAGGGAGAAAAAGGAATATGACGACTGCTTGAGAAAGGGAAGGAAATATAAGCAAAAGACGCAAACCCTCACTTGGAGACAAATGTTTAAGTCACTAAGCGAGGAGAGAAACAGTGCAATACGGCGCCACGTTTAATGAAAAAGTTAGACGGCTGAAATAATCTTCGTGCTCTCTCTCTCTCCCCCCCCACCCTCCCAGCGGCAGCAACTCACTGGCCATTGTTTGGGCAACAAGCAGCCACATTCCTCCGTGCTGTTACACTCGGCCGCTGGGTAACAGCGAACACGACCCACGACACAAAAACAAGGGAAGTGAAAACCAAACAATGTCGCCCGTCTTGACCGGAATAACTGTGATTAAAAACACCGACTGTCCTTTTTCACGGCATACACAGCGAAGTTAACACCACCAGTTCGGTTCCTGAAGAGTTCAGCGAAACGTAGACACCCCAGACTCGCTAGCTTAAAATGTGGCTAACCCGAGCTAAACTGCTGTGGAACATGTGGAATCAGGCCCCGTCTAAATTAAAGGAGATAAACTTGGTACCAAAATGCCCAAATTTGCTTGATTTTTAATACTTTTGACAATTGACATGTTATTTCACTCTTTTTCAGAGAGTTAAACAAAGTTTTGACCTAGTCAAACTCCGCTGACACTAAACCAAAACTCTCACACCCACGCCTCGCTGTGGTCTTAAACAAGATAAAACTAGATTGCTTGAATTGGATGTGAGGCTCGATGGAACTTCTGGGGTGTTACAATGCCAGGACAAACAGCATGGGGGGGAGGGCTACTGGTGTGCGCCTGGCTGGGGTTCTGCAGCAGGGATACTCAGCGAAGCCGTACCGACGTCGGGCGATGCCGTGGTCCTGCTTACCCCCCTCCCAAGGGTCTACCCCGTCTCTCCATAACGCAACTTACCTTCATCTAGAAGCCTCTCTAAGTGTGTGAAGATGCCGCAGAGATTTGGCAAGCTGGTCATGAGCTTCTTCTCGTTTAATAATTGCATCAAATAGTCGGGACTCGGCCTCGGTCGCTCCTTCACTTCGACCTCTCCGACCATCATCTTTGCGGCGAAAACGGAGAACAAACCACCGCGAAAACAGAATCCTTTTTAAGAAAAAGGGGAAAAAAGGAAAAAGAAAAAAACTTGCTTCTCCAATCCCTCGTTTCCTCCTCCTTGAGAGCAAAAGACTCTTAACCCCCCCTTAAAATTCAGGTTTGGTTGGTTCTTGTTGTTTAAGTGGAAAGGGGGCAAAAAGGAAACCGTTATCTCCCTTCCACAGACTCGTGCGCTGTACTCTCCTCTACGCCGTGTGCGCTCGGGGACGTTCGATTCCACCACTGTAGGCGCGAGAGAGCGTTCCACCGGAAAGGGTCCGTCCTCCTCAGTGCTCATTGGTCAGATAGGACTAATGTCAGAGCCAATGACTGCGCATTTGAATCAAGGGGGCGGGGTTAAGTGGTCAATAATGTGATGGACAGGAATTCAGTCCAATGATGTGCAGTGCGCAGGAATGCACATAATGCCCCTGAAGTGTTGTCAACAAAGAATAGCACAAAATTATTTCTTTCTTCCTTCCTTCATTTACAGCCATGGACAGATTTCTGAAAGTGTCTCTTGTGTACAAATTTAGGGGCAAAATCATTTAGGAGGTCTGTAGCCTTAACCTGGAAATATCTTCGAGGCTGACCCACCAAACAACCTAAACAGGTGTTCATGGAGAGAGGTACATTAAAAATGAGCAATTATCAAAAGCAAACAAATTAGTAGAGAGATGTAAAATAAGCAAAGTGCGACACAAACAACCATCAAAGAGAAGATACAAAACAACCTCATAGTCTTTAATGGACGCAAAATGTGGTACAAAGTTGTCATAATTGGTGGAAATAGCAAAAAAGATGCAATGATGACAGAAATGACAAAAATAGACAAGCAAAAAAGAATACTGTATTTCTGTGTTTCCTTTTTTCTTTTATGTGTGTGATGTGTTGTTTTTATTTTTAATAGTTTTATTATTGTGATATGGATCCCCCTGGGTCTGAAATAAAGACTTAACTAACTAATAAAACACAGTAACACACACGCATACTTGTACTAAGTGTGTGTGTGTGTGCGCGCGCTGTGCATTTTATGTCTTAGGTAGTACTCATGACAATAGATTGAATGAGTTTGTGTGACACCAACTTTGCTTTGATTTTTTTTTTTTTAAAGTGTAAAACACCTAAATAGACCAGCTATTAGATTTGGCTAAAAGATTTTTATCTTGGTTTTAGAATGAATACAAGATAAAGCTTAATTATTTCAAAGTCCAGTTTATATTTTTATATTCAGTTATATTTTTGACTGTAAATGTATTTCAAATTGTAAAACCCCTTTGTTTGCTAAAGTGAAAAGTATGCTAGTATCTTGGGATGTTGAGATTTTGAGAGAGTATTTTGGTGTAATCTGGCTGTGACTGATAGAATGCAACATAGTGCTGAATGCAAATATGCCCTTCTGATTTCTAAGCTCTCAATAGGTTGAACTTGGAAATGGTGAGAACTTTTACACATGCAAAGACCTATGATTATTGATAATAATCGGGGTTTTCTTGTTTCATGTAAATAACATATCCTGACTATGATGAAGACTTTTATGAGGATAAACAGCTTGCCTGAGCAAATGTAAATGGAGTTATTATGTGTACATGCACCATGTTGCCAGTCCAGCGACAAAGCAGCATTTCATTGGCTACATGAAGTCTGCATTAAGTCCCATTTGTTTCTAAGAAATTTACAAGGTCTGGTATAATTTTGAGTTTTCAGAAACGACTTGTATGGGCCTCTTAATCTGCTGTGGACTAGTGAGCTGGTTTGAATAGTCATACGTGGGTTGAATGTGTGTTCACATCTTCCGCTTCATACACAGGTTTTGTGTGTGACAGACGTAGCTCCTCACTTGCCAACACCAGCCTACGAATCTGGCTGATTGTAGAATTCATGTGTGGGATTCATGATTCACTTCAGGACTAAAATATGAAAAAAAAAAAAAAAAAGAGAGAGAGAGAGCAAGAGAGATCAACCTGTGTAGTCCATTTCCTAAAAGATGCCTATTGTTACTCAAGACTTGCGCGACTTGTTATCTATCCTGGGACCAATTGATTAATCCTCCAGTAATCAATGTAGCCTTTCATTGTCCTGTCCTGTCCTTGGTAGGACCTTTCCATATATCCTCTAAAGATTAACATACTTGATCAATGTAATGCACACAGCCAGCCAACCTCCAGTTATTCACATCCTACTAAGATAAACCACGAGTGGTTTGTTCTGATTTTAACAGCTGTTGGTTGAGAGGCACCCAGTTAAATCGGCGCCTCGACCTTGGCCGCCATTCAGTTTGCTCGCTTATTACTCTCGTCTTTTAAAGAGTAGTCTCCACATGGGCATATGAAAGCTTAAAACAGCTGCACTAGAAACTCCTGGCATTAGTTTAGTTGCCCCAGCATTGGTAAGAAAAATAGATATCTAAAGGTGAAGCAAACCATTCAAATATACCATGTGTCAAATTCAGCAGATATCTACTCATGGCCTGTTACCTGAAACCAACCCAAACAATGAAACCTGCTGGTTTGGGGTTATTTTCCTGGTCTACCACATAATCAGGGGTGATATCCAGACTAGTAGCAGCTACCACATACAGCCTAAACAGACCAGGTATCCGTATCATCCCGATAACCACTGTGTGCACTCCACAGACAACAGAATGCACCACATACATCTTCTGGAGTCTACCTAGCGTGACAAGAGGGAATGCTTTGCTTTCAACTTTACAGAAACATTGTTCACTGGTGGAGTTTTTGATCATCAAGTGCTGGCAGTTCATATCTGCCGCGGGAATTTACAGCCATTCTTTTGGTGGCTCTACGCATTCTTTCTTGCAGCAATAAAATGACAGAAAGTCAAGCCCTGGGAAAAGCTGCATTATGATCCATTGCGGGTCTCTGTATGTTTTGTACATATGACAGTGGCAATAAAGATGACTTTGACATGCTGTTGTTGTAATGTTAAATTTGTACTACTGTTTTCTTGTTGCCTTTGGAAATCCATCTCATCCTCTGTGTCTCTTTGTTGTGGAATGAACTCTTCCTGGATGCTGTTTCTGTGCTTACATGTCATCAGATGATACAGATAAACATTTTATATATTGTAATGTTAGTTTTACTCCACCTATGATAGATTGGCATCCACTTAAATGTTACATAAGGTTGGTTTGTGAATGTTGCCACCTTGGCAATAAGCTTTGATTAATTTAAGGGGTGATAGAGCTTCTAAAAAAGCATTGAAGGGCCCTCTATAGAATAACTTGCTGACCTTTATGACCTCAGTGCAGCATCTCCAATGAATTGATCACACAAACTTAACCTCAGTGTTAATTAAAATGACAGTGTGAGACTGTATAATTAACTCAAGTGACATGCTATGCACTTAAAATGTATGAAAAAAAATAAATCCACAAAAACAAGTGATCAGAACTTTAGCCTCACGCATCAGCTTTTAGGATAGCAGCAGGTGTCACAGCGTCAAAGCAAATAAGGAGGAGGCAGCCGCACTATTCCCAATCATAAATGCAACTTGTTCAGCTGGCAGGAGTGGAATAGTGTCTCCAAGGCAAAAGGACGACGTTTGTTCTTTCCTGTCTGCTCAATTAGTTCATCTTTTTCAATTCAGCTCAGTCTGTTGTAACAGTTTAAAAGCCTGTACTTGAAGTGTCTGGCATTTATTATTTGACTTTCAGCAAGCAGTGTCAATAGGAAAACACAGACAGCAAGATCTTTGCATAATGGTCTGTCATTTACACCGCCACCAATTATACAGGACGTGTAATATTAGCCCTGTCGTCCAAATGGTCCACAGTATCAGCGTGCTAATCTTAAAGCCGGGATGATAAAACATCCCTTGAAGTCAAACACTGATAAGTGATTTTGGTGGATAAGACTTAGTAGATAGGCAGAGGGAATGAGAAACCCAATTTAACATGTGACTTGGAGATAGCTAAATTGTTCACGGTGTTGACTTTATGTTTCTCTTTTTTCCCCTTCCTTCCTCTTTGACTGTAAGCGATGGAAAAGTCACAGTCCTCCTGCATCAAAAAGAATCTGGCATTTATTTTGAGCTTTGAAAATGGGTTTAGTTCTTATCACTAACGACGTTCATGGTAATTTGCACCTTGCCTTGCGCTCATTCTTCTGAGATGGGTCACATTCAGCCTCTGTGTTTGCGTCTTAAGATATGTGTGGAATAGTGAAACGTGCCAGTAAACAAGCAGAGTAAACACTACTGTGTATGTCTGTGTATACTTTCTGCTTGTGTCTTCTGACAGCCCGAGAGTAAACAGAAACTATATTAATCCCCTCTTTTACTCCCCATGCCCTTGTGTTTTCGTCATTTTTAATAACACGGTTTCTATTCAACAATTAATCCAATTAACAAGGATCCAGATAATTAATGAACATGCTTTTAGACCCTTTTGAAGAGAGGCTGTTAGCACAGTAACAATAAGCTTGAATTTCGCCAGGGGTTTTCAACTCAAAGTACGCTGATGGAGACAATGAGGCCCCTCGGTAAGGGCCCTGTAGCTTGTCGCAGCGTGCCTCGGGGGCCACAGCCACAGGAAGTGAGCGGGGGTTGGTGACTCTGTCGAGGCAAGGCTGTCTGTGATAACGCCTGTGGCTCTGGAGGGGGTGAACAGAGACCCACAGGCTCTGATAACACGCATATATACAAACAAGAACAACATCTTTCCCTCTTCCTTTTGACTTACTAGTTCAGGGACTGTGGGAAAAAGTGCTGGCAAAATCTGGGTCATTTACATTTTGAGGAAAGTGTTCGTGCAGTGCAACAGGAATACGTGCTTTTCTAGAAACTTAGGCATAAACACAGCATATAGACTACAGAGAAATATGTAATGTGCCAACATTAATCTTAACCTGTATCATAAGCAGGACATAACACACGTCCTATTCCTGCTTGTGAACACATGTTCATACATTGTCGCACTCATGCTTGTTTGTGCTGTGCATGCTCATTTTGAACAGTTTGCATTTGTTATCATCAGAGACTGATGATTATTTGTCTTCAAATCACCTGATATGCAATTTATAGATACAGTAATAAAGATAAAGAGGAAGCCGAATAATTTGTTAAATCAGTGACAGTGCATGCTGGGAAGACAAGCTAACCCTGCTGGTTTGTAAAGATGGATTCATTTAGGACTTGCTTTGTGGGAAATTATTAGAAATATGACAGTACAAGCTTTTCCATTTTACTCACTAAAATCTTATGTAACATCATTTCTGGATGGTATCTCAGAGTTACATTTTGGATGATTAAGGACTTCCAAGTTTCCGGTCTAAGATTAAATCACGAGGTATTTTTATCTAACAGTAACTGCCAAGTCTGAGAGCTAATTTGATTCCCACAAATATTTCTGGAAAACAACAATAATGACCTTTTAGATGCAATGTATTCTGATGGTAGTGAGTTTATAAAGATTCAATCAGCCAGTTTCACCAGATATGAAGTTTTACACAACCCTGCACCAATGAAATGTGTTTGCAGCGCTGATAAACATCTCAGTATATTCTCTCAGTTATTAACAGACTCCATGTTTAGACGAAAGCCATTACATTAAATGTATTAAGAGCTAAAGCTATTTGCAGGGCCACAAGCTGCCCTTTAAATATATGTGTTTATTAATGACAGTTGATTTCAGCAGCTTTGTGAATAAACATGTAAATCATAAGTTTTAGTGCATTCTAGGAAGATTTCTAATGTTGAGATAGAAATACAACCCCCCAGTGCTTTAAAGTGGTTTACTTGATTAGATTAGTGTGAGCAGAGTCTCAGTCTTGTGGGTAAAACTGACTTTCTAGCATCAAAAACATCTGTTGCCCTCAGATCCATTCATTTTTAGTCTGGGGAGCTGGTCTAATATTTGACACCTTCCTGTTGACTACGTTAAAGGGTGAAAAATATCAAAACTGATTGAAAAACATCTGTCTTTCCTTATCCTTTGCTAACAGTGGATCTTTATCGGTGTGTACCAGTTTCTCTCCAAAAGTCTTTGGCCTTTTTATGGTTGCAAAATTCAAAGACAGGGAAGCTGGACCAGGAAGTAAAAGCTCTGGAATGACTGTAGTTCTGAAGGAGGCTAAACTCCTGAGCCAAGTTTTTGTAAATGTCCACAGAGATGCATAAAAGAACATATTAACTGGAGGCATCAGAAAATGGCAGGGGATGTCCGCGGCACAGGACAGGAAGAATCTGTAGATGGTGATTAAAATTTCCCAAACATCATCAGTACATACCTGCAGAGCATCAGATATGTCAGTGAGGGGCTTGTACCGAGACCAAGCTTCACTAAAGGAAAACAAATTCAGACCATAGCTTCCTTAAGTTCCTCCTCTTGTCTGGCAAATGACACATATGCTGCCATACCATCAGACTTGGGAAGAGTTTTTTCCCCCCGCAGAACATGAGATGAAAAAAAGTGAATTTTTATTAATCTACTTGTTTTGATATTTCTTTCTTGACAATATAGCCCCACACTAAAGTGGAAACCCGTCCAGTGTGCATGCTGTCTCTCAGCATTTGACAGGAGAGTCTCCACTCCTCCAGTGACTCTGAAAAGGATGAAGCATGTGGAGAAACTGACATTTTATTCATATATGTATAGCATTTTGTTCTTTTTGTGAATTGCATAAAGTGAACTACATCGTAGAATTACATTGTATAACATCTAGTTGCCTGCGATGGACTGGCGACCTGTCCAGGGTGTACCCTGCCTCTCGCCTGATAATTGCTGGGATAGGCTCCAGCCCA
>JBBBVU010000021.1:14827595-14840399 GCA_037177055.1 Atherinosoma microstoma | reverse complement strand
ACACACACACACACACACACACACACACACACACACACACACACACACACACACACACACACACACAAGCACACACATTCATTTGGACACCCCGATACACACATATTCAAGTCAATGCAAAGTGATGGGCTATGTGCCTGGCTAATAAAATCACTTTAGTCTTCATAACCACTTTAGCCTTGGAAGCTGCCATCAATGAAAGGACAAACACACGCACACACAAGTACACACCCAGGTACAGGAACGAGCAGAGAGCGGTCCAGCTCTTCCATTAGCCTAATGAAGTGGCTCCCTAAGATGGATGACATGGCATCACCTCCACTACCAATCACAATATCACCCCTAAAAAACCTTCCACTAAAAGCCCACCCCCCACCCCACCTCATGCCCCCCCCACTGCTTACAGCACCAAATGGACGATGAGCATTCCAGAGCCCATTCGACCCTCGGACAACATTTTTATTGGTCTGGTTATTTATCTCTTTAATGCAATTGGCTGGAGTGGATGCCTATGGATGTGGCTTGTAAATCACAGTGGGTGGGGGCAGCGCCGTGATTGAAAGAACTTTGGCTCCACAATGACAATGCCACAAAATGGACGCTGTGACATCCGTCTGCATTCAGAGCAGGAACAAAAAAAGGGGGGGGGGGAGAGGAAGGGGCGACAGGAAGCTCCTTGTTGGAAATGATAAAAGAGAATACCAGTACACCCAATTCCAAGTTTTCTTCTTTTAAAGGACATAATGGGCTTTTTAAAAAAAACATCTTTCATCCACATTACTTTGGAATCTCAGACAGAGACCCTTGGAAATAATCTTGAAAACACATCCTAAGGTTTCTTAGCCGTATCCCCGAAATTTCCGGATTCACCACACCGTCCCCCGTTACTTTTCCAGAAGAAAACGAGACACCAGTCTTGACTGCTGATGGGAAATTCAACACTGACAGCAAATGAGACACTCCTGACTCTGCTGCTACACTGTTGCACATAAATTCTGTATTTTGTAATGAATGTGCAGTAGCAACTTGTGCGTAAGACAAGCTATTATTTCAGAGATTTATAACAATACCAGGTCAATTGGCATAATCAGTTATATTATTATTAGGAGTATTATTATATTTTGATACTTTAGCTGCCTTTTTGTTATTTGATATGAATGAATGGAAACAATTGTGTTGAATAAGATGTGATATCATCTCATATCGAACATTGGCTCTTGAATTAAACTGAAATCATATTGTAGCTGATAATAATTTAGCTGATTTAATATTTTGGACACAAAATAAAGTTGTTAAACCACTGACAAACAGAGACTGACTAACCTCAGGAAGCTGATGTGATATATTGATATCTGTTATGTGATATCAGGCATTTCACATGTCATGTGTTATAAGGTTTAAGAACCTTGACCTGCTGTTGCTCTCGGCTTTTCACTCTTGCTATGGTGACAAACAGCGCTTTGAAAATGGCCAGATATGCCTCGCTTCAAGATTTACATCATGCCTCTCTGCTGGATGACAAAGAAAAAAAAATTGACACGAGAGTGGACATGGCATAATAAAATTCCTGGTTAAAAGAACACAATCTAGCCCCCTTTCTCTCTTTACCTGCTTGCTCCCCAGAAGGACAAAGGAAAGTGTTTATGGGTGGAGGGATGCAGGTACAGGCGTCCATAAAACCATCAGTGTTTTATAGGCAGCAGCAAGGGCCGGGGGTCTGTCAAGGTTTACGAGTGCTGAGGCCCTTTAAAAGAAAGAGTGTTTAAGTGTGGTATTTACATAAAACAAGTCAAGGTGTCTGTCTTGAATAGGCCTCAATGCAGATATCTGAGACTTAAAAACATCCATCTCTGTTTGTGAATATGAATTAACAAGACATCAGGTTTCAAGAAATATAGTGATGTGATTGTTGACTTGTTGCTAATTTAATAAAGGCAACATCAACTTTTACATCATACCAGCTGTGTGTAGTAGATCTGAACAGCCCATAACCTGATGAGGGGTACAAACTGTAATAGCGTTTGACTTTGCAGCACAAGTATTTTAAACCCACACAGCCTCAGTGTGAATGTCAAATTGGCCACTATCATCACCAGATTTTTCACTGGCCAACACATTGTGCCTTCTGCCAGCTTCCACCCTTTTTTCCTCCAGCTTTAATTTATTCATTTTTGCTTCTCTCCTTCAGCAGAGACCAAAGCATGAAAACACAATAAATGCTAACAGTAGCTGCAGCAGTGACTTCAAAACAGGACCTTGTATATGTGCAAAAGGGGGGTTTATAGGTGTAATACCTTTACAGTATGTTTGCTTATTATTAGCTCATGTCCCTACTCTCTATCCACTGAGGAAGGTGTAGACCAAATAGTAGCAGAGGAGAGATGAAGGCAGTAGCAGAGAGAGGGTGGAGGGATGGGGAGCACTGAGATGTGCTGGGACAGCAGTACCACCCCAATGTGAGTCATAGGACACACTGTCAACACCCATCCAGCATCATACACTGACTCATTATGCTGGGAGAGATAAGATGACAACAGTAGCCATGATCAAGGAGAACAGAAAAGGCACATCAGTGACAGACATGAAGAGAGAGCTTGCAGCAAGCAGTTATGGTGCTGCCACATCTCAGTTCTACAATGATGACGGCACAAAAAGCTTTAAATGTGGACAAAAGTGCCTACAATAAACTAAACTTTTCATGCAAAAGCTTTACATTTATGACTGTTGACCAGATTTAGCCTCATCCGACACATGGAGATGGAGACGGTCTTCCCACGCCATTGGACAATTCAGCACATGTCCAAAAAGTGAGTCTTCCAATGTGAGAGACCAGATGGTTTGTCACACAGAACCATCTGGTAAGTGTCTGTTGAAGATGGTTTGGGAAAAGGCAGGTGCTGTCAAAAATAATTGTCAGATGATTGGATGAACCATCTAAGACATGCTAACTTCAGCCAATCAGATCAATGAAGCAGAACCAATCAATTCGGCCGAGGAGCAAAAACATATTTTTTGTCAAGACAAGACTTCGGGGTTATTTTCTGGTCTTCTTTTAACAAATGCTGAAATTTCTGATGCTAACACGTCGAGTACATCCATAAGAGGTTGATTTCTACAAAACTACCCGGTCTTGATCACAAATACATAGGATGGAGGCTGGTCAGATTATGGCTCTCATGACTGAGATCGCGAGAATTCAGATTCTTTGCCAGGTAAATGTCTTTTGCTGCCAAACAAACATAACAATCCAAGGAGAAGATGTGTGAATCACAACTTTGATCATGATACAGTATGTTAGATCAATTCAATGGATAGTGATTTAAGGTTCATTAAAATTAAATTCTATTACAATATGATTTCCATTTGATTCAGGAGCCAACATGTGAGATGAGAAAAAGTCTCATACCGAGTCTCATACCGACCAAAATAGGATTTTATTCCTGAGCTCAGACATTTGAATAAAAGCAATCTATTTTACAGGAGTAGACTGCGCCACGTTCTGTATATTGACTTCTAAAATGTTCAAATAATGTAAAAGAAAACATTTTCTACTGCATTTGCCTACATTAAGGAAGGATACAGGCTAAACTTTACACCTATTTAGAGAATACTTTAGAACTTAGTTATAACAACCATGGTAGTAAAGTCTGACGTCATCATAGCTACACCACACCTTTGGATATCTGCACTTTCCTCATCACTTAGAATAAGACAGTTTGGTTGCAAATAATTCTTAAACGCCTCATTCAAATGATTATTGCAATGATGTTTGATATTTTCAGTTTGAATCGATGCTCTTGGATTCTGGAGCATTGAATCAACGGTGGACGGGGGTTGATGGAATTTAATCAACAGACTTTCAGAAAAGAGGCTGCTGTTTATCGTGTTCAGGATTTAAATAATAAATAAATAAAATACAATATTGCAAAGCAGCTGACCTGAAAAAACCCAGCTTCTTAGTGGCATACAAATATATTACCACAGTGTTTGCTTGAGCTCCAGCTAGCTTAAGGGCCTGAGTAGAGATACAGAGTTATAATATAAAATGAAGAAGAGCAAAACAATAAATAAAGTCTTCCCAGCCTTTAATCTTGTCACATGAAGTGCTTAACCACCTGTTTTCATACTTTTTACATTTACTTCTGATGACAAAAAGGTGAAAAAAGAGAGAAAAAATAGGATGAGAGAAAAGCTGGCTTAAACCAGGCTCAATGAGATCTTCATCCACTTTTTTTCTGTGGATGCAGAAATGATGCCACATAGTGCAACACCCTCAATCAAAAAGCACAATAATCACAACTGCTTTTGGAAAAAGGGAAAAATTGATAACATATATTAAACCAACTTCAGGAGAGAAACAACGAAAAAGGAAAAAAAACTCACGACACAGCAGATTTCCAAAAGAAGCAATTGTGTTTTTTTCAGTTGTGTAATCTTCTTACAGTCTGCCAGTGTAATATCCAGTTAATAGAATCTCTTTCCACACCTTGCTGCAATTTTGCTTGAGATTTGCTGAACTTGAGAACAAAGATTTAATGTGTTGACATCTTACTCTTACAGAGGTTACAAAAGGCTGTGCCGGTATGAATATTTGTGTATATGTGTCGCATATTGTTCGATTTAGTTTGGGATTTACTTTGAGATCTATCACGCAATTTCACGAACCAAAAATGAATTTTTCTGATATGCTGACTGGCTCGATTGAGAAGGTGTGTGCGTTTCCATAACTAGCGGAAACTTACACGTTCTTGTCATTAAAAGCTTATGTTTGTCCCCCATGTAGTTCCAGAGCTAAGTACTGTCCACTGGCTGAGTGGAACGCTGGACCATTAGGGGTGCAAGAGCAGGAACCATCTATTTGGCTCTTTTCTGGCCGTTATTGTATTATCTGCAGTGATGCTATTTGTCTGAGACCAGCCAAGCCGCCAGTGTGACAGGACGGGAGGGGGGGGGAAATGAATGATGGGATCCGAGACACAGCCAGTTTTGCTTCGCTGACAAACTGGGGCAAGAGCTGGAGGGATGTGTCGAGGAGAAGGGAAAGAGTGCGGATGGTGGCGGTGCGGGGAACGAAAGCGCGGGGACAAGTGTGGTAGTCGGCTTGCCAGAGGACACAATTTACAGCACCTGTTGGCTGTGACTGATCAAAGGAGGAGGAGAGAGGTTAATGGTGTGTGGTACGGTGGGTGACACAGGATGAAGTGATGGGATAGAAGAGAGGGTTAATACCAGACATAAAGAGAAAAATTGAGAGTGTGGAATGAAAGGTATAGGTGCAGAGGATAATAAAGACAGAGAGGAGAGAAGACTGGGAACAGAAGCAAGAAGAGCAAGGGACCAAGATCAAGACGGAGTAAGAGAGTCTGAGACAAATAAGAAAAAAGAAAAAGGTCACTGGTGCAGGAATGTGTGAGAAAAAGAGAAAATATATTTGTCCCCTGTTGGGAGTGTGTTAGGAGTCCATCTGAGGAGAAATGAGATCAGTAGCTGACTTAGTGGTACAGGAAGACTTTGCTGCCCTGCAGCTCACACACTGACTCAACCTCCCCCCCCCCAACTCCATCCTGCGCTCTCGGGTCTGACACAACCTGCAGCGCATTTATTCTGCAGGACGAATCTGTGCGTTTGTGTGAGTGTGCGTGCATATCGGTGGCTGCAAAGTCTTATTACCCAGGCTCCCATCCCACTCTACCTCTCCATCAAATGACCAAGGCAGTCTCCCCCACTCACCTCGCTTCACTATCTCTTTCACTCCACCCCACAGAGGAATCTCCGCATAGAATCACCCACTAAATCATATACCCACCAAACAGACACTGTGGCAAACACTCCTACGGTGAGCTTTCATTTCCAATCCAGAAACACACAGGAGATGTGTGTGTGTGTGTGTGTGTGTGTGTGGATGGCTGGAGGAGGCAGTCAACAAGAAAAGTAGAATTCCTTTTATGTATGTTCACATGAACACAGAGAATCTACAATTTGCATTCATTATATGCAGTTACATTTGCAGACCTGGATTATGCTGCACTCGTTATTTCTATGCAAAATTCTTCTTTGTTGTCACTGAACTAATGATTTCCTTAATTGGGTCCACTATAAAGACTAGTCATGTGTAAACTGATTGCTAGGACGAACTAAATGTGGCATCCAATAAAAAGCAATCAAACACAAAGGCACTATAGGATCATGAGCTGTACTGTGCGACCTGAAAACCACATTTCATGAGACAAAACCATCTGAAACACAAGTGACAATCAATAAATGCATTTATGATGATTTATTTACATACAAACAACTGTTGCGTACCCCCATGTAAGAACTAGCTTTTGTATGTGCAAGCTGTTGTTATCTGATGCAACTTGCTTGTACATACTGTACGTGGGAGTCCACCTTGCCATAAACTGCAGGGTAAGCAAACGTTGTTGCACCAAAACCAAGAAAACATATTACTCCACTTGACACACACACAGACATTACAGCATAACACAACAATGCTCTCCTCTTCCCAAGAAACTGAACGAAGAAAGAAGAAACAGGCCCATGCCTGGCGCTGGAGTGTGCCAGAGGGGAGTTAGATGAGGGAGGAGAGGAAGGTGAGCCATAGGGGAGAAAGATTAGAGTGCCAGGCGGCTCTTGAGGAGGAGAAAGAGAAAGAAAAGAGGAAGAGAAATGAAACATGCAAGGAGTGCGGTGAAGGAGGAAGCTGGTGGTTAAGAGTATTTGACTGAGATTATAGTGCTGCTAGGCTTACCTGATTACTGCACAGGGCTGGGGGGGGATGGAAAAAATTTTAAAAACAAAAAAACATTGACAGCCTGGGGGGGGGGCAATAGGAAGCAGCTGCAACATTATGGGAATATTAATACATCAGGATGGACTGTTTAAACAAGCAGTTCTGTAAAAACACGAGGTGTGTGTGTTCAAGAGGAAGAAATACATCCGATGTATTAGTGAGCTCACCAGAGCTACCCCCCCTCCTCACTCTGCTCTGGTTCCAGAGCAATCAACCATATACTCATATAATTCACACTCTCTCCTTGCTCAAACTTTCTTCTTGATCTATGTTTCATGCCTTGAATGGAGCGCATGAGACCGAGCCGGTGCACGCGGCACTGCAGCACTCGCATCCAGTCTCAAAATGATTCTGGCCTTACAGGACGAGGAGGGGAGCGAAGTTAATTAATCACTGACGTCTCATTTTCTCTTTATAACACACTCATTTACTCCGTGGCTCATTTTGGTGTCACTCTTCCTTTGCTGCTGATCTGTCTGGCTGCATGAAGTTTGATGATCGTGTCAGCCATTATTGGTGTTTTTTAAACAGAAGAAGGATCTTGTGGCTTCCTTTGAGCCACAACCAGTGGACACCACCATCGTTCTTTCGTGATTAGACCGATCAACTTAAAGCTGATAGCATCTAGATGGCAAAATGGATAGTTTGTAATTAAATTTCAAGCTGGAAGATTACAGCTGTGTCTAAACATCTGTTTTTCTTTCTACATAATTAGATTAATATGGTTCAGCATGAATGTAATCCTCTAATACTTTGATAACTCATTAGTCCAGCTTCAGATGTGTCAGGATTTCTGGTGTTTCACAGCTAAATGTCTCAGGATTTTAGGACATTTGTTAGACAGAAGCAGCCATTTGAGGACATAGTCTTGAATTTCGTAAAACGGTGATAAATATTTCTCAGAGATATTCTCGTGTTGCATCAGTAAGTTCCATTTATCTCCGTACAAACACTTAGCCTTGAACTGATGAACAAATGAATGCATGATAATACATTGCTCATCAAACCCTTGTTTGTAATGATCTCTGGATTTGGCCCTTTATTAGTATCATCACGTTTTTTTTAACACACCATATCTTCAGAGAAAAAGAATTTGACTCCTTTGCCCAAGAGAGAGGGACAGCGCAGAGTCGATTAGTCATTTTTGGTGAAGATCATTTATATTAATAACAAGTGGGACTGCGGCTGCAGCAGTGCCTCAGCTCATGTCCCTTTGATGAATGCTTTATTGGTTGGTGTCCAATCTTTCTTGAATATTCATTATTAGTATACACACAGTATATCGATTTTATGCAGTCATGGGTCTCATTCCTTATGGCAGTTCCTTTTAATCTATACAGAGGGCCACAGGAATAATTCAGTGCTAAGAGAAGTTAACATAGCTATGTACACATGAGCATGATATGTTGCTGTGAGGCCTTTAGGAAGCAAAACACTGGTGAAAAACAGCGGCAGTCGAAACATCAATATACAAACTTGTATCAGTCTGCATCCACTTCAGTCTGTAAAAATTACTACACGGCCCAGGGGCCTCCTTCAGCGGTATCCTGCAGAGGCACAGCTGGGTATGGGCGGGAGTTAGAAGGAGGCAGATGCGTGGCGCAAAGCAAGAGTAGGAGGTGGAGAGGAGCCAGTCCAAAGTTATGAAACGTGTCCCCTGAATAATCAACGCCCAAATCAATTTGTTCAACGTCCAAAAGAAGCGGGTGGACTACAGAGGAATGTGTTGAGTGGGCGGTCGCTCGGCGCATCCAAGTCCATATCTCAGACGAACACACAACAGCCAGAGAGACTGCCTGAGTGTAGAAAGAGTTGGCCAGGAGGGATGGGACTGAGGAGAAGGACCAACTCACAAACACATACGGCTTTGTGTAATTCTTCTTTTTCCTTCTTTTTCATTTTTCTTAGTTTTTGATAGATTCTGCTGTGCACGGAAATTTCCATATTTCTTGAATCAAGGAGTGCTTCCAACTTTCATTCAGCCCTCATGCATTTTTAACAACAAGCGCTTGTTTCACTTGTTTCAACATGAAATATTGCCAAAACTGTACGAACAGCCAACCAATGCATATGATAGCGAGCCTGGCTCTGTTTAAAGGTGGAATAAAGCACAAATAGCACCCACCTCATCCAACAAGTTTATTACATTACAATGTTTGTTTTGTTGACTTGTTAAAAAATCTAAATGTAAAAACAAACCACATTAGATCTCAAATTTTCATAGTAAAAAAAAAGAAAAACAAGATATCAGGTGTCATCGGTACACAAAATGGCACTGGTTTTCTCTTGTAAATCTCTCAAAATGATAGATTATATCTTTAACTTGCCATTTGTTTTATCCTGTGACTGTTTTTCTACACACATTAAGATAGCAGAGCTTCACTTTCCAGAATAGGAGGGAGATCCAGCCTAGTACAAGTGTAGAGAAGGCCTGCAGGCAGCAGCTGGCCCACTGCACCCTGCTCAATAAAGGCAGTCATTATATGACCCCGCCTCTTGGCGTTTTGATTGTCCTTTTTCCGTCTTCTCTTTTCAGTGTTCCTTTTGTCTCCAGAAGATTTTTCCTTCACTAGTACTTGGATTCTTCTACTGATTCATCTCCTGGAAGGCTGCGCCCGTCTACTGTCTCTGCTTTTTCACATATTTTTCCTACAACACTGGAAAGAGTGTTAGCCTTTCGTGGGCGGAGGACAGATGCTACACTAACCAGATTTCTTACGCAGACAAATTCATTTCCCTATAAATTAAATGAAGAAACCTTCCCTTGATAATTCCCCAGGAAATTGAAGATGGTTTGAAAGAATAAAATAAAAAAAACAACAACAACATTCTCAATAACATAAAAATCTAATCACCAGCAGGGAGGCTTATAAACTTCAGAGAAACAAAGCCAAGTAGGCAGTATTTTACAAAGAAGTGTGTAATGTGAAACAGAGGCTGCAACTACGGTAGATTTGGACCTGACAAAGATTCAGAGAACGGGAGAAAAACAGACAGAAACAAAACCCAGCCCTGTCTATTACAGGATGTGCTATTTTTCCTGCAGGCGATGGTAAGGCAAAAGGTAAAAGACAATAATAAAAGCGTGGGAGAGGGCGGGTGAAAAGGCAGAGGATGGGGAGGGAGAGGAGAAAATAAACAGGGCCCAGACGAGACAAAAAGAGAGAATGATGATAGAGAAGGGAAGAGTGTGAGTGGCAGGCGACGGCACAGGGCTGTCTGGGCTCAGACTGTTCAGATCCACTGACATTTACAGAGTGGCCGATCGCTCTTTGCCATCCTCCCCTTGAAAAGTTCAAACGCACAAAGCTCCACAGAGGAAATGCTGCGCCATGTGGATTAACAAACTCTCTCACATCTCTCTGCAGGCCGCTCCTCCATCTATATGTGCTGCAGCTGTCACTCTGTTGGTTTGTGTGTCAGTCTGGTCTCATGTCTGTCTTCCACCTGTGTCTTCATTTTCAACAAAGACAGATGGCAGTAAATTTTCTCTATGTGTGTGTGTGTGTGTGTGTGTGTTGTGGTCTGCCTAAGCTCCGCCACAGGTTGGTGTGGGAACACAAGGTGGCAAAAGTTTCCCGAGAAGGACCTCATTAAAGCTGAGATGTCTCCAAACTTCTGGCTCAGCAGTAGAACTCCTCACCACCACATAAATGCTATGTAGCCCTCACCTCTTTGTTCTTTACAGACACACACACACACACACACACAAATACTGTTTGTGGATACAACTCCTCATCAATTAGGCAGGAAAAAGTTCACATCCGCTGACCTTGGTGAAGTCTGTCCCTACACCACAGAAAGAAAAAAAACATTCTCTGCTTTTTTCCTTTGTAATGATCCCACAAACCCCCGTCCTCCCCGGTTGCTTTGCCACATAACTCTCAGATCATTGTAACTGTGTGTAAAAACAAGGAGTGCAAGGCTAGACAGAGGGAGATGGTATGCAACAATAGTCTCAACCTGTAGTCAGATCAATGGTGTTCCAATAAAATGAAGCAAGGTGTAACCCCAAGATTATGATGCCTCTAATTCTGACTTTCTTAAAGTAGCATGTATGAAGACAATAGTCCATATAATATAGTGAAGCTAAGTTTTGTATTTTAGCTCTGCAGCACATCCCTCTACATCAATATTTTTGGCACGTTTAGACCAAAGGACCAACTTCTCCAAGGTGATTACTCTTTACTGACTTTGTATTGAATGAAGGAGATGTCTTGTAAGTTTTGTCCCCTAACAAAAAGTGAAACAAAAAAAAAGCTACAAGAGTACGTAATGACATGCATTACCCGCAAGGTGAACCACTCAGAGAAAAACTAGTCAACTGTAAAACAGAGGAATGAAGGAGAGAAAATGAAGCTAATGAAATTGTTATAACTAAAGAATCACAATTCCCACTTTCACTAAAACTAGTTGAAAGTCCTCTTCCTATAACTTATTGAAGCGGTTCATGTTCATAGTTAATCAAATTAAGTTCAGAGTGCCAACATGCCAACATTTCACATTCATTTCTCACTTTTATAATGACTGGCTCTGTATCATTGTCCCTATGATGCATTGTGTAATGGGGTGCTATGAAATAGGAACATGGCCCACACAACCATCTGAGCAGATGCATGTATTTAACTACCTGTCTCTGTCGTGCCTCGGGGACCGCAGATAAAATCACGTATACAGGCAATGGAGTGCATGACACATGAAGACAATGTGTGTGAATGTGCAGCCGCCTGCATTAAAGCTCAAATCAAAAGTTCAGCTAATATTACAGGCAGGCATGGCCGTAGCTTCCATTGAAGACACCAAGGTGTGGACCTGAGTATTTCCCCCCTCTGTACATAATAAAAGTAATCAAATAAATGCTTTTGAGCTATTTGGTTATCTGAGAAGAGTAATTAGTAGTGATGTGGTGATACAGAAATATTGATTCCTCCCATACCAACTATTTATATTCTTGAACTGATTTCAAACTAAATCTCTTTCTCATAATTAATAATCATCATGAACATAAATACACAGTGGAAAGTAACTAAACTGTCAGGATGGGTAGGAACTACTTTTTCTCCCTCCGTCATTGTTTTATGACAAATAAGGCCCAGTGTAGCGTCGCAGCAGCATGCCGCTCACTCACTGATTAGTGATCAATCAGTCCAAAGCGATGTCATGTGTGGAGACACTTCAGCTCCACAAACAGTAATAAAGAACAGTTTGGTGTGTGGAATGACCACAAACCCCCTTAAACATCAGAGAATCAACTAGAACAAAGAAGCAGAGTTGAAGGTGCTGCAGGCAGGCATTACCCAGGTACTATCCAGGAACTATCAGGTACTATCCAGGAACTATGCAGGTACTATCAGGAATTATGCAGGTACTATCAGGTACTGTCCAGGAACTATCAGGTACTATCAGGAATTATCTAGGTACTATCAGGTACTATTAGGAACTATGCAGGTACAGAGGAAGAAAATGTGGAGCTTTTGGAGAAGTATAACACTGTAGCTGATTTTTAGGAATGAATTTCCATCTCTGCTAGTTTCAGGGGTTTGTGTTGTTAAACAAGTTGCAGTTTTAAAACTAAACTAAGCTTCCCATTTTGTTCAAATGTGCAGTAATAAAAATAGTTATGCTATAAGTAATCAGATAAGTAAATGCTACAATAAAAAAGCTGCATGAGTTCAGGTGAAGAGGTGAGTATTAAAAAACAAAAAAAAATGTTTTTGAATATTTGTTTTAAAATGAAAAAATGAAAATGAAATATGAGGCATCTTTTACTGTTAAAATGGAATTTAAAAAAATTGAAAACGGCTTGATTTAGGTTTTATAGTTTGTGGAACAGAAGTGTCTAAAATAAAAATGTTTGTATTTTAGTGATTTTATCTTTTGTTCAGGAGATTTTAAAACCAAAATCAAGCCATTTTCAAATTTTTGTTCTTTTCATTTTAAAGGAGCTATATCATGAAAAATGGACTTTTATGAGCTTTTAACCATGTTAGTGTGTTATTTACTCATAAAAA
>JBBBVU010000021.1:14787889-14805659 GCA_037177055.1 Atherinosoma microstoma | reverse complement strand
CAAACCTGGAGAATACAGCACTAAAGAAGAGCAAGAAAACATCACTGAAAGCTTTTTTCCCCCTTCATCAACTGGCTCTACTGCACTTAAACAGATTACACAAGGCTACCCTGCGAGAGACATTTGCTTCATCTCACTTGTCCTCAACACTGACATCTCAGATATGTCCGACCCATAGGTCCATCAAGCCACAGAAAGATGGAAAACGGGAAACACCTAACTAACAAAACTGACAAAACTGACAAAATTTGCAAGTTAATCTTTTTTTTTTTTTACATTTGATAAAAGTTTTAATGAGTACTGTTCTTCAACCTACTTGTGAGTGAATAAACAGTTGCATTCATCTTGTTGCAAACGCTTGATATTACGTACTGACATGTCATCTTTTGAGATTCTTGCTGGCAGTTCCACAAATGTTAGCACGGTAAAAACAGAATATCCCGCTAACAATGATTATCTTTCTTTTCTATACTGTAATCACTTCAGATCACTACAAATAGACCAAGGGGAAATAATGTCTAGTAAGAAATGTGAAGAGGATGTATAAAAGTTGCATCCACACCCACGTATCCATACTCTGTCATTATCCTGAGTGACAAGCATATCGACCGCCAACAACTCTGATACAGACAAAACACTCACAGTGAGCTTCTCATATTTCAACTTTAGTTTCCTTTTTAGACTTTCTAGGGAAAATAATGATTTCCTTTTATCACAAACAAAATCACATCACAAAATGGAAATAAAAGGACAAAAGGTAAACAGAAACCAAAGCAGTTTGTAATCCAAGCATTATGATCTGCTCAGTATCTATCCAGGAAAGGTTTTACTAGACGGTGTCGGACCCTCATTGCTGCTGCTCTGCAGCATGAATCGGACATTTCAGCATTTGACAAGACTGCTCACTGAGGACAGAGACCTAAATGTTTCAGGCACTCATTCCCACTCCCTCTGTGTGTAAGGAGAAAGTTGAGAAGAACAGCAGGACACGCAGTGTATGAGGGAGAGAGATGAGTTGAGACAGAGAGCTGCAGCCACAGGGGCGCCAGGGATTCAGCTCTCCATCCTCACTGACTAAATATTTGATAGGAGGGGGTGGTGGAGACAAGAGAAACTGAGGTGAGAGGGAGAGAACTATGGGTGCATCTCCTTTGGGGGTGGGCAGAGTGTCCCGAGCATGCAGGGAGTTGAGGGGGTCAGGGTGTTACAAGAGTTGGCTCTCCTCAAGGTGAATTATTCATCTGTCTGAGGTCAACACGAGAACAGCATTATGGAGTTTATACAGTGGATAACAAAGAGGCCAAGGTTTTAGCACACGGGAAACACTGAATGAAAATGGATAATCATGCATGGGCATAATTATGTGAGAAGTGAACCCAGACATAAAGAAGAGATCACTTAGCTTATGTAAAAATAAGCAAGAAATATTAACATCTGATATGCAGAAAACCCCACAGAAGGAATTCAATACCCTTGATGTTGCAGCGTATTCTTTCATTTGTGATACAAGCAGATAAATGAGAAACATGTAAAATAATATGTGAAAAGGGGGCCTGTTTCAGAGGAATATAATTCTCTTTAAACACCAGCTTTGCTTGTACTCATTGGAAATTAACGTTGATTAATTGTGCTCTTCATATGCTTTTTGAATTCTTAAAACAAAGTCATAGTCGCTTACTTCAACCATAGAACTGAATATCTAAAATACCACTATGCACAAATATTTGAGGGCATCGACAACATGAGAGCCGTAGACAGACGGCAAACAAACAACTATAAAATATGATCTCATGTAGATCATAGCAGGCATACTCTACATTCCACATGGTCGTCTGAAGCGAACGCTGATGTTTAAATCTCCTCTATTGACTCTGAAGGGCACAGACGATGTGTGTGCATGTGTGTGCACTCCTGCATGCATGCCTGTGTGACAGAGCAGATCCAGAAAGTAAATAAAGGCTGCACTGTGGGAATCTTCTGTGTTTGGGCAGCAGTGCACCGGCAGTGCACTGGCACCCATGCACACACACAGAGGTCCTGATTCTGGTCTTCTGTGTCTGCACATCTGTCGTGGTAACAATATTATTTACAGATGAAGCTGCAATGAATTAATTATGTCAACAATGTACAATGTGCATTCAAACATTATAACACTGTGCTTTGCCGGGAGCCTTTTTAAATATGAATGTTTTCTTAAAATTGATTTTCAGAAGCACAGAAAAGGAGAAATGTTGAAAGTACATCTTATGCAAATCCAAGTTGCAATCAGTCCATTCATCTCTGACCACATGGTTAATGGGTAGGTTGCGAATAATCACATCTGGCCACGGTTTCTTTTTCTGGTTTTAAGGCGGAATATAGCGAAAATACATTGGCCTCATAATGTATAAGATGTTTTCTGCTTTACAATGCTCGCAAACAACTAGGCTGTGCAGAGAAATGTCTCATTCAACATCATTCTCAATGCAAAGTGATTCTTCTTTTAGCTTCTTAGGGTAAAAATCACCACAGATGTATAAAGTACATAGAAATAACTCCTGATTAATCTTTTTTTTTTTGCTTTAAAAATTCTGTGACTGTATCTCAGCATCATAATCAGTGGGGTGAAAGTGACTATTAACGAAGAACTAAAGAAAACTTTTACTCTACTTCAAATTTGATTTAATGGGATTTCAATTGTGAAGTTTATGTGAGGTAAAATAGACGCTTCATTCAATTAAATTCTAAATGAACCTTTGAAAAGAACATTACCTGATTCTTTGTGTCAGGCGGGGGTTCTACAATTCTCAGTGCAAGAAAAACATGATATGAACTGATGAAGGAAATGGAGAAAAAGTATTATCTATAAAAAAAACTATGAATAAAGTTTTGTTGGTGATGGCTGGGCTGTGGGGTGTTTCTTGGGGAGTAGTCCATATTAGAAAGCTTGAATCAGGTTCAATTACATCCATTAGAGATAGCGAGGACTGTGACTGGTACATGCTGACGTGGAGAGGAGGAGAGGAGATAAGGTTACCTCTGTTAGGGAAACATGCTGAGAAGGGGCAGTAATAGGATGTGGGTCTCTAAAGACACAGACAGACCAGACAGACAGGAGACAGACCACAAAAATGACAGGCGTGGAGGCGTTATGACTGCCAGACTGAGGACTCCTGACAATCTTAAGTAATTCCCAAATAGTGACCTAGAGATGTTTATTCATCCTGACATGGGTAATGAAAGTCTATTTTATTTGTATTGTTTATCCTGTGTGTCCTTGCCTAGGATGACAAGTCCAGAAGATTGTAGAAATGCTGTTTGTTATTTATTTTAGGAAATTGTGGTGTTTTTCCCCCCACATTCCAGCAGCAAACCCTTTTGTGAAGGTGTGGCTGCTTATGAAAGCTGACAGGGAACCTGGCACAGGGTGCGAATGCTGATCCAAAACGGGCTGGACAAATGTCTGCACACGCACCAGCATTCTGTCGCTGGCTGCCCGCGGAGATGTCAAACACAATGATGTGAGAGGTAAAAGGCTACAAGGGAGCTTCCGGCTCACAAGGAACTCATAACACACACAAAGCCACATGCAAGGGCACCGTCTCATATTAACAAATACACATGACACCCTCCACGCACATGGACACACCGTCTAAAGGGAATAACAACAAAGTGGGGCCATCAACATAACCCAGGCTCTGACTGGAGCGATCACCTGTCTACAGCAAACACAGCTAATGTTAGCACTATTCATCTGACTCCATTGTCTAATTTCGACAACTCGATAATTGTGTTACACATGTCAGGCCCCTGGAGCCAGGACAATCCTGCAAATCATTTCAAAGTGCCCCAAATTCATTAATTACAGAGTGTGTTAATCTCATTGAGATGGGAGGGAGTGGAGAGAGGAAAGGACCCTCATAACTCATCCAATTAGGTAATTGAGTGCTTCTTGGATTAGAGGGAATGAAAGGAGGAGCCCCTACTGAGATTGAGAACTTCTGCTTCCATACTTAGATAATATACATCATCTACAGCCTGGAGGTGGGTCAAATCTGTTCCTGTCTGTCTTAAAGCTAAACATTTACCTAAAAACTTCCTCTAACTTCTAATTTGTACTTCACCAGAATTTCTAAGAGCCAGGCTTAAGGATTTACTGCGCCACACGAAGATAAGTGAACTAGCTATTATGAGTATTTCAAGTCTGTACTCAATGAATCTTAGAAAGAGGGGAATCACAATGCAAGGATTTTTAACATGACACGCTGGTGGGCTTACACCTGGAACTCTTCATGAACACAAGCATGGATTAACTGAGTAACCACGCAGAACTCTTTGATCTCACAAACAAGCACCATGATAGTATGAAAACATCATAACACTACACTTCACAAGTTCACACTTGTACGGGGTCAAATTGCGGCAGAAAACTATTTCCAAGTCAGTTCTGCTGAAGTTTACATCTCATGTCCTTTTTGTTACATTAAATTTTAAGGGACTACATTAAAAATAAAAATCATGCACTGAAAACCAATGTCACTAAAAGGTGTTGTGCATTAATGTTTATCGACAAAATGGTGTGGTGAAGAGATCATGAAATTAAAAAAGTAATAATGCAACACAACACTGTTGACAGTAGCAGTGAGATGGAGGGGACGGCAAACAATGCCACGCGAGTTCTGCTGAGCAGCCTCCGCACACTGCAGTAATCGAAGTGGAGCTTGTTAAAGTGGTAAAATGCTTCGGCAAAGAAGCCAAATTCTATTTCATTCTAAGCATACTGCCAGGCTCAGGGCTTTGTGCCACTTAAAGAGTGGATCCCATAATTCCACTAAGTGCTTCACAATGCAAAAAAAGCACTATGTACAAATTAATGAACAAATCAACAAAACACAAAGCCAAGTTCTTATTGAGGCACTCCTCTTCAGCAATTAGTGAAAGTACATTATCTGACCTGATGGAATAATAAAAGCAAAAATACTGGATCTTCTCGCTAGAAAAGGACAAAAAATTGCAAAAAATAGACTCTGTGAGGTAAAGAGTTTGAGAGGGTCAATCCTATACCGAGAGACAAGTGTGTATTTGTGGAGTGTGGGTGTGTGTTTTCACCGAGCTCCCTGCCTGTCTGACTGCAGAGCAGCCCAGATTATGCATGAATCTGGCTGCTTATCAGCTGACCTTTAAATTGGAGCCGCAGAGTGACTGCAGGCCCAAGGGCTGACGCTTATACCTGATTGGCTGCTTCGCCTCAGACCTGCTGACAATAGAAATTAACAGAGCCAGGTGGGCATATCCGCAGGCGGAAGGAGTAAAGGAGCGGAGGGAGATAGGGAGAGGGAGAGGGAGACAGAGGAGGGGAGGGGGCTGCGTTAATATAACAATATATTTTCACTATTTTCCTCAACCTCCTGTCTTTTCTTAAGCTTCAGGAGAGAAGGAAAAAGTCATTATGTGCTGTGAAGCATGCTAACGTTGGAGCAGGTAAGAACAGACGAGTTAGGTATTACCTGGATTTCATCTCATGCTCACTCATTCTATCTCTCCTTCCATCTCGCTTTTGTCTCTCTGCTTCCACACATTCTTCTCGTATTTTAATGGAGGAGGGGTCTTGGCAAGCTGTGATTGTTTGATAGATAGATATCTCCTGTTGAAGAGAGACACGGGGAGGAGGAGATGGGGGGAGGCGGGTGGGGAGGCGGGGGGGTGCTCTGTTGTCCACAGGGAGAAGGAGCTGTGTGTCTGTGAAGGATGATGGATTACATAGGGGCCATGGGTCTATGTGTGTATGTGTTTGTATGTTTGTTTATGTGTGTCCCTTCCATTGTGCTGCTATGAACAGAGAGAAAGCATGACAGTGAATTAATTTTTCACAACAGCAGCTGGAAAAAAGGTCATTAAATAAAGCAAATGTTTGTAAATGGGAATCCCCAGGAATTAACTTCAACACTATATGCAATAGTGAAGCGTTCTGGCTGTAAACAGGAGAATTATTTTGTGTTGTGGACAGGGGCACAGGTGGTTGAGTACACATGCATATGCTTGGCCTTCTGTCAAATTAAAATGAGTCAGAAAAAAAATTATTTGGAATTAATTAGTTTAGGTTTTACATGTTTGTGATCTCTATCCACCACGGACTGAGTGTCCTTGCTTCCTTCTTCCTGTCCCACTGTAGGGGTGGGTGGGTGGGTGGGTTGGTTGACGTGTGAGGTGAGGTGAGGTCAGCCTACCCTCCCAGTTTACTTCCATTCCAACCATCAGCGTGAGCTGTAACTGATCTGCCATATTCATAAAGAAATCCAACATGAGCTGAAAGTGTGTGTGATACACAGATACAAACCAAGAGGAGGACACTGTGTCCAGCTATAAAACTGCATCTGTTAGCAACGCAAAAAAACTCAACAACTGCCCAGGCATAAAAGAAAAAGAGCCGCCACCACAATATTTAAGTGTGTGCGTATGTGTGTGGGGGCTGCAATGCACGGTGCAGGTTAGACCTAATCATAGCTGGCCACATTCCTTGCAGGAAGATAAAAGAGGCCAAATGGACCTGACACACTGCTTTGTGTGAGCAATATACTGCATGTAAAGTGTGTGTGCTGGGTGAGAACGAGGGTGTTTGACAGTGATGAATAGGTGTTTAAGGACCTAAACCTTAAAGATAAGCAGGGAAAATTATCAGGGCAACAACAACAATGCTACAATGTAGGTTAAAATAAGGAGCCCTCCAGAGAAACATTAACAACATTCAGACACAATATTCCTCCATGCAGAGGCTAACAGTATCCCTTGGCCATGTGGACTTGGCCTGCACAGCCTATGAAACAGTGAAGCTGAATGTAGTAATAAAAAATAAAAAACAGGAAAAAAAATGTAAATTGTTAAATGAATGAGCACTTGCGAGTTATTGTCTGTGTGCTGCTTCCAGGCATGCACTTGCATAATGTAGTAATAATAAATTCCTTTTTACTTTCACAATTACTTTGGGTCAGTTAAAGCTGGCCTGTGTCTGATCTATAAAAGGCCGGGAAGCATTTGATCCCTGTTCACAATGCTGGGATATTCTTCTCTAGTTTGCTGCCTTACTAAATTTCACAAACTGTCAGAGTCTCTTCCTGATATGACGCACAGATGAGTTTCCTCCTTCGAGCTCAGATGAGGAATTTGCTGGATGACGGAGCACATTTCTCCTTCTTAAGGATCGTTGTTGCATTTCATTAGGGATAAGATTCATCACTGCAGGCAAACAAGAGAGCCGTGCAAATCGTATTGGAGGAATTCCTACACTGTCCTCAGCGCTGTCTCTCACACACATATAAAAACATACAAACACAAAAGAACAGTTGATGCACAAAAGCCGCAAAGCAAACAAAAGCTGAGAGAGAGCTGATTTAGGAGACAAAGGGGTACATCAAGGACAGCGATGCTATGTGAGCGCTCATTATTGTGCACTCCACAATGACACATTACTGGTTGGCTCAGCGCGGAGTTAAAAAGCTGTGTTTTTTTGTTTGTTTCTTTTTTGCTTGTTTGTTTTTTCACAATACAACCAGTCCTTCAGAGGCCTGGATACCAAAAAGGCTGAACATATGGGTCGTGACTCTGCTCTTCTGGTCAGAGGTCCAGAACATCATCTGAGTGAAAGGACAACCGGCGGTCCATTTGGGATAAGTTCCAACCCTGACCTTGGAAAAATGGCTCAGATAAGGCTTGTATATAGACCAATTTAACAGGTCACAACCCTGTCTAAGAGTGGGAGCGACACAGTGGGAGCGTGTGAACACTGCCAGGGGGATCTGTCCCATGATGAGATGTTGGCGATATCTAACTGTAGCCCTGACCCTGCAGCAGAGGCTGTCAGCCTATTGATTCACAGCTCGAACAGCTGGGGAGACAGGAACAGAGTCAGGTTGTGTGGCCTCAACTGGGACAGAGTGTGGAAAAAGTGTGTATATGTGAGTGTGTAGATGTCTAATAGAGCATTATGAGCGGACCAAAAACAAAGAAAAAAGGAGAGATGGAGACAAAAAGCGGAGGCCTTCACATACACTGAAGCCAACAGCTGCATAAGGGATACAACAGATCTATTCATGACAGATGTGCACAAATGTAGACACGCACACACACACTTGGCATGTAGTGGACAGTGGTCCCGTTGTGGCTCAGGCGATAAGAGGGATGCCATGCAAGCTCTGTGAGTTACAGCGTGGGAGAGCCAAAGGGAGATGTTACCACACGCTACGAGACAGTCCTCTGTGTCTTCTGCTGTATCAAACACAAAGGCTGTGCCTGTCTGCTGCAAGCAGCGTGCTGGCTCGGCTTGAGACAGCTGACTGAGCGTGGGATGGACCTGCTTGTATGTAAGAAATATTAGATAATGGATGGACTTCAATGAAAGCTTTGACATTGATAAAAAACAGAACATAAAAGAACAGCGAGACAAAGATGGTCAGAGAGAGAAAAAAGTGAGGCAACAACCCTAAACTATTTGTGCATTAGAAAGAGAGAAGGCAGAGCACTGTGTATGAAAAACATCCAATTCTCTCGATTTGAAGTTGAATGTTTTTTCTGTTAGCAGGGGAAAATAAACTAAATCATCCACCTACAGTGTCTATGGATATAAACTATTTCTTTTGTACAGTAAAGCATGTATTGCTTTATTTTTGCTATATTTTCAGGGTCAGCTCTAGTCAAACTTTATAAACTTCACTGTACTGGATGACTATGAACTGCTGAGCAGGAAGCTCCGTCCTTGTTTAGCAGATTGGGTTTTGCGCTTTGGCAGCTGCACGAACCCTTCTCTGGACCAGAGTGGTCTCTCTGGGAGAGGTCAATGGCGAGGACGTCTGCCAGGTGAGAGGTTGGCTCAGGTTTAATCAATGCCCGCCAGAGGAGGAGAGAGAAGCATGCAGGCAGGTAGACAGGCCGGCACTGTAACAACCAGGAAGAGATAAAACTATTCCTAGTTGGGTTGGCTGGCCAAATCCTAAGCTTCCGCTGTATTGGAGAAACTCACGCTTCAAGACGGTTTAGGGGATTGATTTGACAGCTAATTTACAGAGGAGATTTGCATAAGGCCATGCGCTAATAAGGCAGGCTTTTCTTTTCCGGCTTTTGTCTTTCCCTGCTATCTCTTTCTGCTCATTCCTTCCTTTTTTTGGACCACAGCAAATAGTAACAGATAATGTAAGCGAATTAAAGAGACAAGAGATTTAAATTGGATATTGATTAAGAGGATAAAGCCTTGTGTTTTCTCCTGTTAAAGCTCGTGTTTAAATGATTGATTCATGATGTCTGACTGACTGTGTGGTGCTTGGGAACGGTTGAGCCTCTATGTCCTAAATGGGTCCACATCATGTCACACCATGCTAAGTGCTTTGACACACACACAGAGCTCTGCCTATCTGATGCCAATCTCCCCTAGTCTTGGTGTCACACAGGTGGAGGCTTTCAGAAAGAGCAAGGGAAAAGTCTCCTCCTCAACAGCCTCACACAAAGCAGACTGACTGACAGTAGAAAAGACAAGATGGGGCTTCTCTGTCATGTGGATGTTAAAGTGAAGGGAGAGAAAATAAAAAGCAACATCTCTTCAATCCACAAAAAAGACTTGGTAGAGTTCTTTCAGTCAAATAAAAAGAAATGGTTAACCTCCGCTCCGTATTTCTCAGGATTATGGAATCACCTGGTGTTAATAAAAACTGAGCATGAGCACCTAACTTGGCTTTCTCTCTGTTCACTGAGGGGAATGTCACAAAATAGGAACAGCTTACACCAGTGGTTCCCCGACCTGGGGTCCCCTGAGGAGCACAGGGGGTCTTCTTTTAATCATCTGGACATTTCGTTCACATGGAACTGGCATTTTAAGAGCCTGAAAAAACACAAACTATTTAAACCAGATCCCAATGTGAATAAACGGGGGTCATCAAAATCTGCTATATAATATTTCAACACATGTATTATTAGTCTAAAATAAAAAAAAAGATTTTTAAAAAAATTTTTTAAAGTCACTTATAAGGTTACAACTTGTGCATCTGATCAATTTTTGTCCATGTACGTGGGTTTAGGAGGTCAGGGAGTAGGTTGAGCTACAGTAGTGGAACACATCATGTCTATCCTCGTAACCTTGATTTTTCCTGCAACATTTAATTAATAGAATGTGTCAGAGAAACACCACAGAGCAGATTACTGGTCCCTATTTTTTTTTAAGTAAGGGTAAATGTTGTCAATTTAACTGTAGCTTCATAGAAAGACAAGACTTAGCCAGAATATGTATTTATGGCAAGAATCTCATGAATGAAAGCATAAAACCAACCATGGTTTCAGCACGGGGTGGGGCAAAGGGTCCACGGCTTTTTAGCATTTGGGGGTCCTCAAGGAAAATATGTTGGGAATCACTGGCTTACACAATACCTGCTCCAGAAAAGAGCAGAAATGTCACAACCATCGGTCAGTTAATTAAAACTTGACATCGTAGCGTATTGGAACTTACTCCTCTTGTTCTTGAAGAGGTTAAAAACGGGAAGGATCCGTCTGAAGTATGGGACCAGGGCCTCCCCCACCTTGTCTGCAGACTGCACCAGATGCTGCAGGGCTTTCATGGTGTTGCACATTACCTGATCGTTCCTTGTGTTCAGGGCATCTGCAAGATAAGATAAAACAGCAAAGGTTGGAAATCAATGCTCGGATAAAACCGGATTATCAATTAAAGAGGTGTACATGGGCGATCATTCAAAGTAACCTGTAAAGAAAAATGACAGGTTGTTTGATTGGGGAGATGGAGGTTGAGTAAATGTGGAGTGGTTCCGAGACTTGCAATTATATGGGAGATAAGAGCGGCCTTAGCTGACACACAGAAATAAATATACCAAAACCTTAAACCTCTTTCACTTTTTTCCCCCTTAAAAGCCTTTCCTTTACAGCTGGGCTTTGATTTAGACAAGCTTGCCTGCAATCAGTGATTTCAAATGCACTGGGGAGGCAGGAGTAAGTGAGAGCCAATCACTGGGCTATTTGGCCTACAGGCTGCACTTAACTTCATCTCCTACTGATAGAGAGAACAAAAGGGAATAATGGTGAAAGAAATGGTAAGATCAAGAGAGACCAATGTAAAGAGAGAGAGAATGTAGAGGGGAAAAAAACAAGGGACACAATGTCAGAAACAGGTGGAGAGATGTAACAGGCAGAGAGCGATGACTTGGAGAATAGCTCGTGATCAACCAGTAACCAAGGCAGACATATTTTTCTACTTTTAGGTTTCTCATTTTGAGGCGATAACTTCAGCGCATAAAACCACACACCCCAAGGCAAAATACTGCTTTACGTCTCCATGAACACTCACAAACTGTCCTTTTGTGTCAATGTCCATAAAAGCAGAATTGCAATAGCATCACAGTTTGTTTTGTCAGTTAGCACTAGAGAGAAAAAGCATGAAAAACATTTATTTACCACCAAAAAAGCTGAAATACAGAAAAGCAACACTGGGAGCAAAGAAACGGAGAGACATCTGCACTGTTTTACAAATGAAAGACCATTTTAGTAAAATGATTCAAATCTATCATATCACGTTTTGTTGTTACTGACAAAAATACCATGCTTTCTTTCCCACTTTCACTCAGTCTTTCTTGACCTTTGACTGTTTAAGCTGTGGTGACGTTAACCCTCACAGTACGAATGTCATTTAATACCAGACAACAGCACGTTTGTTTTTCAGCTGCGTTCATGCACAGACAGCACAGAAACACCAGAGTTTTCGTTTTCATAAGGAACTACTGTGAGCCAACAACAGCTGTTCATACACATAAGTGCCAGTTAAGTTGAAGGATATTCAAAAAAGTTCAGCTGCTATGTTGTAGTCCCCTTTCAGAAATATACCTAGATGCAATTTAGTGTTAATGAATTGCTGCTGTTTCAGCTAAAAACATTATGTTTTGTTAAAGAGAATAAACAAGTTAAAATGACCAGCTCTGAATCTGCTTAGCCTAACAGAGTTTTATGGCAGTTTTAAACTATCTGTTTAAGCCCACAACTCTGATTGTACTGTCATTCAAAAGGCCCATTCACACACTGCTCCACAACTGTAAGATGTATAAGAAAACTCTTTGCAAACAAAGTCTATGAATATGTATTATCAACTTAAGTGGTTATATTGTTGACACATTTCTTCTTCTCACCATAGAATGATTTCACACAGGATTAAGGAGGATATTCCAAATAAAGAAGCTGCGGATAGCTGCAGTCCTTTATCAGACTGCAAGAGTTAGCCAAATTAATTCATATACTTATGCATAATCTTCAACAGATTTACAGATCTACAGGTTCCTGTCATAATGTGTAATAAATTCACTTTTAAATGCTGTTAAAATGCATTTACTGGTTAACAGGTTTTGCAGCAACTATTAAATTCTAGTTAATCCATCATGGTATAATCTCCTAGTGTATGACTTTGCACCACACCCATGCCTGCTTCTGTTATTTTCAGCACAAGCTCTGACAGCCAGTTTTCACTTTGTGCCGAATCATTTCAGTGAATTCCTACCATCTGATTTCATCTGTGTGCCACACATGACAGGATAATCAGAAGTATAAATGTAGACTGTAGACATGTGGGACGCAGCACGGTCGCAACAACAGATCCCTTATCGAGGAATGTGAGGCTACTGTTCTTTTATATATGTATATATTTATATCAATCAGTAGAACCATTATCAAATTAGACCAAATTAAGTAAATTGCATAGAAATATTTGATCAATACCTGAAGAGAAATTCAATAAAACTAAGTATCATAACTGTAAGGGAAGATTTCAATTTCAGTGAGATCTTAATAATACCAATCTTCAACATCATTTACAACAGAAGACCATTTGCACCAAGAGAACAGTATCATCATCCAGTGCCATTGGTACAAACATCTACCTAACCCTTAAAAGTACTCTCTGGGTAATGTATAGCTAACCCATACAGATCACCAGTCCTCCCAGGGCTAACACAGTGAGACACGTGACCATTTATTCAAACACCTATAGCCTATTCAGTCGCCACCGACAATAACTTAAAACAGTTCAGCAGCACATGAAGGGCTCTTCTCATTCCTCTATTTCGTGCCCCTTGTGTCCTATCTCCTCCTCTGCTTGAGATCCTAAAATTGATCTCAGTGTGACATCTAGAAGGATGTCTTTATTCCTAAAATGCATGTGGAGGAGAGAGGAGGCTTGCTGAAGATCTACGAGTGAGACCAGCTGTATCCTTTGTAGAAATCATTTCAACCCCTGTGATGAATAAAAGATTTGATTTATGATTTGAAGGTAAGTAAGTAAGCTGTGTTGTCACAGAAGGAATAATACACAACAGCAGGCTATGACGAAACTATGGAAACAAGGAAGCCTCATTTTATTAAATGCTTGTTGCCTTGTCTCTTCTTTGTTTCCTCTGCTTGTATCTCAGGTAGAAGAAGAGGTGAGTATGTAAGCTCCACAGGGGGAAGACATCAGCCGATGAGCAGGACCAAGCCAATAATCTTCTTTGTGTCACAAGTATGTACACTGTACAGTGATGTGAATTAGTCATGAATTTCACACAATTACATGGACATGTATTTACAAACACTCTGTTTATTTAATTCCAGGTTAAAGACCTGCCTGTTCTCTGCTGCATTTGAATAGTTTTTTTTTTATAAAAGTCCAAATCTGCATCGCTTCTTTTAACCCTTCAAGGTCTAGGGGTATTTTGGGGAATTTCCCTCGCCTAGTACTTTTTGTGTATTATTGCTGATAAAACAGTCATCTTGTACTGCACAGTCAAGTATTATACATCTTTTTTTCAAGGACAACCTGGGCTTTCATAATATTCATGATGCACTGGTGTCACATGAATGATATAAAAGTTATAGAATCATAAAGAGAAAGGAAAAAATAAAACAGAAAATTCGTTTCATAAACATCTACTGAAAATGCACAGTGAACTGCAATAAACAACTTTTTAGACACAATAGAAATATTATTTAGGGTCTTGGGGATACACGGGTAAAAAAATAAACCTGTAACTATAATACAAATGTCAAAATTGCACCATAAGTGCAAAAAACTCTGATTCGCTCACTATTGCTGATGTCATTCTTGGAAGCAGTTTCTGTCTGCTATGAGCTACATCATATATTTTACCCATTGCAATGTTATTGCACCCTTTTTATTTATTTAGTGCAGAGATTAGTTGTTGCACTTCTGTCCACAAAAAGTGAAAAGAGATCCAATGTGGTTCCACTTGTGTGGTGCCGGTGCCCTGGTTTCTTTTGGGGGGTCACAGTCAGTCTCAGGGTCCCTGGAACTGCTTCTTGATCTGTTCCTGCTTGGGATTTGATGGGCCCTCTGTGTAGAGGTGGTGGTGGGGGGGGGGTCAAGAGTAAAGGTGTTGTTGGTATGAGGTGTGAAGTATGGGCCATTTCTGAATAATGAATCAGGGCTGAGATTTCTCTCTTTTCTATTCAGTCAGAACGTTTGGTGTTATTTCCGGTTCAACTCGGTATTGTTTCTAATATAGAATTTAAAAAAAGTTCCAACAAATAAGTAACAAGGCTAACAGTAGCATACATAGCAGTAGTGTGCACAATTACGCACTATTCCGACGAGATAACGGTCTTTAAACATCAATTATTTCATTCACAGCGCAGTTTCATTCATGGAGACGACATACACCGACAGATGAGTGAAGTATTTTGACCACTGATACTCTTTGACACACCACGTGACGAAAAAAAGGCTCTACAATTGGATATTTCACCTCATGTGATATCGCTTGATAATGCGATTGGACACTAACTTTTCAATACACATAGCTTAGCTTCTGTACGTCCCACAGACATACCGGAACTATCGTCTTAAAGACCCACTATATAACTTATGCCATTTTCTCAGTGACGCGCCCCCTATCGACGGCTAATTCAGCATCCATCTTGGATCCTACCTGTAGTGTCAGCTCTCTCCAGACAGTAAAAAACAGTCTTTTCTCGACTCTTGTCCTATCTCTTGCTCTTCTTTGGCTCTCCTTGGTTTCCTCTCTACCTCCGATAAAATCTTCAATCATTTCTTTGCTGAATCCGCCAACATGCATTCAAAACGATCGGTTTGTTTACATTCTGTTGCTAGTGTGTAACGCATGCACAAAGTGAAACTTAGCAGGCGGCGTCCCGGATGTAAAAGTTCTATAGTGCGGTTTTTGATCCGCGGGGCTGTGCTGGGCCGCGACAACCCTAGAAATGTACATAATAAATGTCACTGTGCCATCAAACAAGTCCAGGAAGTCGAGTTTTAAGGTTGAAAAGTTATATAGTGGGCCTTTAAAGCTTGAAGTGTTTTTTTCGCAGAGAAAAAAAAAGTAAGTCTCTATCTATTACCGTTCCCGAGATATACGACGCCGTTGACTTTGAAGGGTTAAGGTTTAATTTTTGTCATGATTATCACTACAGCAACAAAATATACCTGAAATAAAATGATATAAGACTCATACAAGCAAACAAGAGGTTAAAATGTTTAAGCAATAGCTGATTGAGGAGGATCATTTAGCGTCAGCATGACTTTGTCAGTCAGTAACACTTTGTGTTAGGGTGTGTGAGTCTGTACACAGCAGAGGAGATGATGCTGAATAAGCAAATGCATTGTGCTTGATGACATCTCTCCATCTCTGCCTTAGTGTGTCCCCAGATAGACAAGCGCTGAGATATCTGCCATCGCCAAGATAAGGTGGAACGTGGAATGACAGGAATTTCAAACCTACATAACAAACAATGAAATTCTAATTACCAGCCAACGCAAACAATTTTCCCTGCTGTGACATTTGGACTGCGGGACTGTTCAATTATTCATTGGCACTCTCGCCTTGCTGAAAAAAAAAGGGGGGAAGAAAAAAATTAAAAGAGCGAAGGAGAAGGCGGCAGAAAGCCTGATGTATTAATGCTGGTTTAAAACCTGTGTTAGGACAAATCTGAATAAAGTAATCATCTATTCATGTGAGGACCTGTTCCATATTCAGCGAGAAAATAAAACAATGGTGACCTTGTATTCTGTTTCCTGTGAAATGTCAGAGGCAGGGGGGACAGCTTAGAGAGTTTAGCAACGAATTGTTCCCACTCAGTGTATGAATACTCTTTTCCACTAAGAAAAAGATGTTCCCTGGCAGAGGCATGACTGAGGATCTCCTTGTAATGAAAAGTCACATTTTAGTTCAAAGCTGAACAAATGTTATTCCAATCAGCTGAGGCTCAGTGTGGGCATGACTTGGAATCCTCTTCCGTATTTAAGGAAATCAGATCGACCCAAACAAAACAATTTCAGTAACATTTCCCCTTTACTCTCTTAAGTGACACCAGCTCTGCTTGGCTCAGGAAACCTATTTTTACTGACATATATATTGGCATTTTACAGGAAACAATATATCTCACATACTGGGAAAATAAAAACTTTAAATATTTTATATGCTGCAAAAATATGTTGAATCCAATGAACATGCCTTTGATTTTCAGGTTTAAGGAAAGCAGGGTGAAAGGAACACGGTGTACGGTAGGGAGGAGTTCAGTCTTTAAGACGCTGAGGACAGGGCCTTAGAGTATAGTGTCAGCTAGAGCCTTCCTCATTGTGCATTCTCATTGGGTGACCTGCAGTCATCATCAAAATTCACCAGGGCCTAACGTGGCTCAGTCGCTCTACAGATAAGAGCCTGCCAGCCAAACTGAAGATGTATTAACGTCAGAGGAGAGAAATATATATCTTGCCATTTTTAAACTGCAGACGGCATTTTACTTTCTTCCTCTTTCCATCATCCCTTCTTCTTCTTCCCGTCCTCATAGAAAAGTAATTAATCTGCAACAGGGACACGGACTAGCGGCTTTGCCTTGTGGATGGCGAAACAGACCTGATTTTTAATAAACTAAAAAGTTAATAAGGAGCAGGCCATTTAAAATCCCATTATCAGGGTGAGCTGTGGGGTTTTTTCTCAGTTTTTTTCCCTCCAGGGAAAGCATAACCATCACCTTTCGCCTGGCCTCCCAGACACAAATGACCACAAATGACCACTGTTGGGGTAACATGGAAATGGCCACATTTAATTGAAAGTATTGAATTATTTGAGTTCACTAAATCATAGCTTGCAACATTATTTAGAAAATAAACCAAGAAAATTACAAAAAATGTTAAAAATACCAGGCTATAGATACATTACAATGTATGATGTGTGATGGTTAAGACCTAGCAGTGTGTGCTGACTGCAGCTCAATGCCTGGGTCAGCCTCTCATTGTGTCTCTGTGTCTCCAACAGTCCTGCCTAGTGTTGCCGTTACGCCCCTCTGCCTCCACAGACATCCAACTCCCGCACACAAAAACAAGGAACACACGCACACACTCCCACTTCACACGCACATACACACCAGCAGCCAACTGCCCATGACATGAACACTACCGCAGGCTCACTGGGCGCCACTTAAAGGCTCCCACTTTGAAACTGACACTCCACTTGGCAGTGGCGCCAAACAAAAGACAGTTTTGTGTGCACGAGTGTGAATGTGTGAGGCCTGTGTGTCTGTGTCTGCCCTGAAATTTTCCAACAAAAGCCACACTTTGAAATCCTCAAACTCCCCTATACCTTGATCTCCGATGTATGCGGCCCACATGAAACCTTTTCCTTCTACATCACGGCAAATTCTGACATCTATTTTTGAAGTCAGTCCACTTCACCCTGAGACACGACCTTTCCACTCACCTCCATCTGCCAACGCGTGTATGCCTGTGAGTGGGCGTGTGTGTGTGTGT
>JBBBVU010000021.1:14763630-14787789 GCA_037177055.1 Atherinosoma microstoma | reverse complement strand
ACCCTGAGACACGACCTTTCCACTCACCTCCATCTGCCAACGCGTGTATGCCTGTGAGTGGGCGTGTGTGTGTGTGTTTGTGTGTGTGTGTGTGTGTGTGTGAGTGTGTGTGTGTATGCATGCAAAAGTGTCAGAGTGGAAAGGTAAGGAGGTGCAGCCTGATGACACAGTTAAATGTAGCATGTCGCCACATTCATGGCAGATTACCAGGCATGCTTTCAGAGTCAACTTCTTCCGGCAAATGCAAAAACAAGGACGCACCGCCCTGAGACTTAATGTAATAATAGGAGCAGTATGGCTGCAAAGCCAAATTAGGATGTTACAACAAGGCTGGTTGGATGGTAAAGTTAGAATCCAGTGCAGCAGAGGGGTGGAAGACAGGTGAGTCTTTTTCTATTATTCTATTTCAGTTGCTTTCCAGTGCTAAGGCAATATCACCTGGGAAGTACTTAAGAAAAAATACTGTCATTATTCAATGACATGGTAATATATTTACTATACAAACAACAATATACCTGATTGATGTTGAAACAATTTAATCAATTGGTTAATCTCATTAAATATTGATCAAACCATTAGTATCTTTAAAATAATTCCATTTCAGATGTAATGTCCTGTATCGCATCAGCTATATCAGGTCTTTCATTCAATGTACTAGAGAGAGGTTTGCAAAAAGATTATGAAGACAATGCACAGAGGCCGTGAGAGCTCTACTACTGCAGCTCAGGAAGACACATTCATATGAGTTGTAATGTGCTGTAAATCAAGGATAGATCTTCATCAACTAGACTACATGCGTACTTGCTGCAAATAGCCCAGACTACAATGGAAATGTTTGAAGCACATGTTTTCTCAGTTTGTAGGACAGACCAGCAGGTGTTAGGCTCCAACCTGTTGAACTCTGCTGTCATACAGAAGGGCAATTTCCACAAAAATAACAAAGTCACGGTGGAATGATGCAAAAAAGAGGCAATATGTTTTGGTGTGATTGGTAAAATGTAAGAGTTGACTTACTGCAGATGGGCTGGATAAGATGGGGGATGACTGGTAGGATCTTGGAGCCTCCACATTCCAACATTTCATGGATTCCCTGACAGGCGAAGAGCTCCAACGGATGATCAGTCTCACATAATCCCTCAAAGAACAGCGGCAGGTAGTGATTGTAATCCAGCTGCTCAATGTCCACCTGAGGACAGAAATGTTCAATTGTTCATTTACAATCGGGGGCGGGACCTCATAATGAAATTGTACTTCTTGTTGAACAAACCACAGACACATGCTTTCAGTAATCAGATTATTTTCATAAAGCCCCAGTCATTCTTTGCCCTTTCTATTTGTTTGTCCTTGGCTTTGAAATAAATCTACAGCTAATGCCCCTCCTGCATCCATTTATAACTCTTACAATAAACACTCATACACACCAACACACAATGGTACGGAACAGCTGTTCGGGAGATCATGACACAGCGGCATGTGGCATCTTGTGGGCTGGCATGTTAACACCTGTTTACACCATTTACAGGACAGACAGAAAGGCGCATAGCACAATCAGGCGGTAGATGAAGACATTTGTCCGGTTTTAGGCCCCAGGCACACTTTGATGTTGTTCGGCTGAGGGTGAGGACGCTGTGCAACACATTACAGTGAAGTCTTTCATGTGTGAGAAGCCATCAGAGGAAAGCCACTCGAGCACACTGTGTAGGCATGCACAGAAGATCCAAAAGAAGGCTGTCCTTGAGTCACCTAGACTGTGCACATTTGTTTTCCGATCATATGAAATTTTACATACCTTATGTAGTGTTTGTATGCAGGATCCAGTTACTGCATATGTATTTATATCAAGGGAATCAGCTGTTGCAATATATCCAAATGTCACTACTGTGGATCCTGAGGTTATAGGCTGAAGGGGAAAAATCCTGCCCCTATCCACCAGAAGTACTTTAGAATTAGAGCACAGATTGAAAACCTGAGGATTCTCCATCTTGTTCACACATAGTTACATGTTCACATACATATCTGTTTGTACAGTAATATATACCCACACATAGAAGCTGGCCACTGGGTCCCACTGCTCTGTGCTAAAATGTCACTGAGGTAGTAACACTTTTTGCTTTCAAGTTCCTAGCTCTTGCTGGTCACAGCTGAGACTTCAAAGCAGAGCTGACCCCCCCGCCCCCTCCTCCATTCCTGCTGCCAATCCTCCCTGACACACATCTAACCCCCGCAAGGTAAACACAGTCACAGAAGAGGAGAGACTTAAGATGGAGAGGGAAAAGAAGTGATGGCAAGATGGCGACAGAGACAGAGAGCTCACACTGTTAGCGCAGAGAGACAAGTCTGATTGCTTTGAGGCAATTTGCTGGCCAACCTTGACCTTTCCCTGAGCTTGGTCAAGATCATCATTGTGAGTCAGGCCGACTGAATAGGAGAACAAAAGCAAACATGAGCCCAGAGAGCATGGAGTGAAGAGGGAATGGAGGGGTGGAGAGGGTGAGGATCAGCAAGATGACACTCCAGCACTGCACTGCTTGCTAGCCAGTGGCAGTCAGTGGCACAAAGGGACACATCATGCCATGAGCTGCTTTTTGAATCTGGTTTTATAAACAAAAATTCACAAGAATATGTCTGAAAATTTTGTACTAGTATCAGCAACTTTCAAACTACAAATAAACAGAGTTCAGGTTTACAATCATGTTAATATTGTATAATATAGGAAGATTAAGGTAAGCTGTGTGTACACAACAATAGACATAACATTGATCTGTTAGGGGAATTCAAATCTGTCATTTACTTTGAAAAATGTTTGGTCTATGTGTTTATGTGACCTACCTGTGTGTGTGAGATATTACACTGCCAGACATAATTATTGGAATCACTGAACCGCAACCACAAGATATATTATATCCTCAGAAACAAATACAAATAAACCAATTTAGCATATTCTGAAAATTTTATTGAAAGATAAAAAATAAATAAATAAACAATAACAACAAAAGACTTTCAAATAGCAAAATAAACAAGCAAATGCACATCCACTTACTGAAAACCTTCATTGATATTTGGAATAAAATTCTCGACGACCTCAAAATGTTTCTTTTAGCCATCTAGAAGATTTTTGCACATGTGATCTAATAGTTTCTGCTGTATTCAGTCTGATTTAAGCTTGCAGGAGTCCCTTTTTCAATGTCAAATCGTACTTCTCTTAATAGGTTTTTATTGGATTTAAGTCAGGACATTTTGTTGACCATGACATTCCATCTCTTTTTCACCCAACACTTGTGTTGATGGATGTGTGCTTCAAATAGATGTCCTAAACATTTTACTTGAAAAATTCCTCCTTTATCTGTCCTGCAGAATGAAATAACCTCTACCATGCTTAACTTAAGGTAAGTTTTTTTTTTCTTCACAAACTGATGTGCTGCATTTCTAAGGAGTTCTAACTCTACCTTCTGCACCTTAAAGGCTTACTTATCTGTAAGAGTTTTTGCAAATATTCTTCCTCTTTTTTTGTAGTAGTAGTAGTGTCCTCCTTGGCCTTTTCTCCATGAAACCATATTTATTTCAGCATGCAGCTCATGGTACTGGTTCACACTACCACTGTAGGCTGAACCCTTTAAATCCCAACCCAAGGAAAAATGGGGAGAAAAGTTAAATTTTCTTAATCTGAAGTCTTTATTTGGCCTTTTAACAAAATGTGGAAAACAAATTTAAAAACATTTTCTTTGCATATTTACCATTTATTACCATATTATATGTAAAAATGATTATAGTGTAGTCTTTTGCTTCCTGGTATACATAAGGGAGCAGAAGACAAGTAGCATATAGTATACGACAGGGTTTTGAGCAAAGTTTTTACCATAAAATGCTGCAAAATGTCTCAGAAACTACATGTCTCAAATATGATACGTTTGGCTTTATAGGGTTAAGCCTGAAAATCTAAAGATGTCTTTCATGAAGTTTTTCCACAGCCACACCAACCATTGCATACTTCCCTCTTTGTGATTTTTCTCAGTGCCACACCCTGGAAACTGGACACATCCACACAGCCTTTTAATGGGGGATCTTACTGAAAATAGCACAAAATGTTGAAACTGGGATTTTGGGAGCTTTTGTGATTATTTTATTTCAACCAAGGGAATTAACTTGTTAGTTCTGTTCTCTGCTGCATTTACATAGTTTTTATTTGAAAGTCTAAATCTGTACCATTTCTTTTACTTGAATTTTAAACATGATCATATTTTGAATCTGTTGTCCTTTCTTAATCTTGATTTTAGATTTTTTTTCGTCTCATTTCCTTAATTTCTTTTTGAAAGTTTGTTTTAATGTACTTTTTTTGCAATGTACAAGAAATGTGCTCTATAAATAAAGTTGCCTTGCTTCTTTAAGGTACAACCATCATGGCTGAACTCGGGTCATTTAAGCACTGAAAATTAAACACTGCCATGGAAAATAATCTCACTAAAAAAGGAAAAAAAGATCCAAGAATAAACACATTTTTCACTGCCAGTACTTTATGATATCCTTCATTTAGCTCATATATCATGTTGTGAACCTGCGATATTTGGGGAAGTATGTGAAAATGTCTAGAGTCATTGTGAGAATGACATACACGCATGTACTTAAGGACTGACTGAATATTCCTTTTAGCACTGAATCTGGAGGGAATCAACTAACTTTTTTACCTGCTCTTTCTCTCTCTCTCTCTCTCTCTCTCTCTCTCTCTCTCTCTTTCTCTCTCTCTCTCTTTCTCTCTCTCTCTCTCTGTCTCTTTCTCTCTCTCTCTCTCTGTCTCTCTCTCTCTCTCTTTCTTTCTCTCTCTCTCACACACACACATTCCCAGAGAATCTTAATCAGCAGCTGTGCTGAGCTGTAACTCTTGCATCCGTTATTGATTGTCCGCCCAGGTTTGTTTGTCTTTAGGTACCTGTGGGAATCCCCCTGGAGTCTTGGGAGTCAATGAGAGTGTAGCACAGAAAGAATATCAGCCCGGTAGCAGCAATTAGCCCAGGGACTCAGACCGGCATGTCTCCTCTGGTCAGCGCAACAAACGTAGACACACAGCAGCAGAAGCACACAAGGCTAGGACCGAATGCGCTCATTAAAGAAGAGAATCAGAGGCCCTGACAGACACAGCAGAGCAGGAGGAACAAAAACAGCCTGTTGCCACTTTAAATACATATGTGGATTTAACTTTTTGTGGGCGGTGTTAAATTATGTGCCGATGCATAAATGTATCTGTATCAACATAAACATGAGTCTCCACATTTGGCCTGGGTGCACAAAATATAAAATTGGTCCAGTTAGCCAGGGCTGTATGAGTCATTCATGTAGAAATGGTGAAGGTAAAAGCACATTGCGGGTATACATCAGTATAAGATATAGTGTGGAAGTGACAGAGAGAATGAGAGAAGGGGTGTTTGCATGTTTGTGCGTGTGTCGCTGTATGTTTTTGTGTTGTTGTTTTTTTTTAGTTTGCTCTCCAGGTACATGCTATGGGCTACATCAAACGTGATTTGCAGCAACATGTTGACCTTTCCAGTTATATAAAAATGCACTTTTGGGTCTGTGTGGCTACAAGTGACATCATTGGCCTAGCTAGGTCTGGCTATATGCATTTGGATTTCAGCTGGTGGGGAAAAAACTAGGATCACCCTTCCAAAAGAGAGACTGATTTATCATTTTCCCCAGTTTCCTTTTCCAGATCTAACAATATGTGATTTAAGTTATGGGCAGGTCATTACTCAGGTTGCCGAATTTAATAATCATATGACATAAAATTAATCTATTGAGTCCAAGCATTCCCTAAAAAAAAACAAAAATCTGCAAAATAGTCATAAAAAAAAAACCTGCACAATGTACTACCATAAAATCCTCCCTGTTGTATATGCCCCGTCACCATTGTTCCCATGGGAGGAAGAATGGAGACCACAGTTGTTCATGCACATATTCAATTTCAGTATGAAACATGGCACATTGCTGCTAACTGCAATTTCAGTGGACCTCTAAAGTGAAACAGATGGTAAATATTGTCATTTCATCTTATCTCATCATCAAAACCCCGTCTCATAGATCAGGCATGAGACAAGCTGCTTTGCAACTGTTTGACAATAAAGCTTTTTTTTAATTGATGATGCCACAATGGTTTGACCTGGATCCCACTTCCTGTTAACTCAAGTGCAGGTTACTGTGTTTAGATGAGCTGTTTTCAATTATTTCAAGCAGGAAGATGACAGTAGGATTGCTATTGTTGCCACTCAAAGTATGAATCATTAATTCAACAGTCACTACAACCAAACTAGCATCTATTAGTTCAGACAAAAATGTATTATAAATGATCTATTTAGTAATTAATGACAAGTGGAAACAGAGTGGCATGTATATAAAAAATATGTACATTACGGCTGAGATCTGCTTTAAAAATGATTTACGTTGCAGATACAGTGTGATCAGTATCACACTGCAACTACACCATTCCTCTGAGCTGCTGAATCATTCAGCCAGTGGTTACTGTTTTGATACCGAACAGTGACTTGGTCCATGCACATGATGAATCTGGAGTCTTTTTGTTTTTGTTGCATGTCCAACTTAACAACTTAGGTAAGTAGATGAAGTGCCATTGAACCAGCCAGCATGTACTTGTCTAGAGTTAGATTTCTGGAGCGAGATAAGAATTCAAAAAAAGAAAACAAGGAAAATATGTGTGTCAGTAAGGAAAACAGCTTTTGATTCTAACCAGATAAGAAAATGTTTAGTGCTCTAAATCAGCAGATGGTTGTGAAATTCCTTCTGTTGTTGATGGTTTACTACATTGATGTTTTCCACTTTGTGTATTACAGCTCAGATGTTTTGAAGATGCATTTCACAGGACTCCTAGGATGATACAAGCTACCACACTATAGGACTTAAACTTTTGTCTTCATATTAACACAAAATGACAGAACTAATAAATCATGTTAGAGACACCCTCTGTCACAATATTTTCTTTGCAGGGGCCCTATAGTCTGCATATCTGTGCTCATGACCTTTTCCCTTCTCTGACTCTTAAAGCAGTATTTTTGACAGGAAACATAAAGATGTAAATGTAACATAACGAAAGCATGATTTAAATGTCCTTTGTCTCGGATGATATTAGTATTCACTGCTTGCATTGAGTGAAATATGAGTACAAAGTCTCCACAGTATTAATGTTTCATATTATTAGAGCTTCATAAAGACAAATGAAGCACTGAGTCTTACACAGTTTTAATAAATTGGATTTACTAACTATTCACTCTGTGATCTACATACAACCACTCTTCATAAATGAGGAAATAAACCAGAGGAAGGAAAGTAAATGACAAGATAGAGGATTTTTTTCAAATATTTTTACATAAATGTGACTTGGTTATTATTAAAAGTAGATAGATGTTTCAAGCAAATCTATCAAAATGTATCTGGGAAATTTGTTCAATATAATAGATTTTCATGTAGCAAAAGTATGTAACACTTTAAGGAATAACAGTTAATGATGGAGTGAAATTGAAATCGGGTGTTTTCAATCAGATTGACAGGCATCAGGTGTAAAAGTGGTGCCATGTTTCATTATAAGATCACAGATATATTTTTCCTTTTTTCCATTAGAAAAACCAATGGAAAAATATTTCTTTGTGTTTCTTCATTTTGTTTGTGGAAAAAAATATTGATCTATTTATTCTTTTTTGAATAGGTTTAGATGTAGCTTTATGGTTAAATGATCATAATATGAAACAAAGAATGGAACAACATACTCATTTAGCACTACATACCTACACAAAGTGGTAAAGAGCCTCAAGTAGGTTCTCTTCCACAAAATTTTAAGATATCATATTATGACAAAAAAAACTACCAAATGTAAGGACATTAAAGGGTTCAAGATCTGATCTTCAGAAAATTTTTGTGGAATGTATCATAGCATGAAAAAAGTTCATTTCTGAGGACCTTTAGAAAAATCATTGCTGATGCTCATCTGACTGGAAAAGGTTATAAACCATCTATGGACTCCACCAATCCACAGTGGAATACATTGTGTGCAGAAGAAAGACATTCAAGACCTCTGTTGCCCTCCCCAGGAGAGGGTGACTGACAAAGATCTCTTAAAAGAATGTAATAATCTGCAAATTCACAAAGGAACCAGAAAAAAATAAGTAACTAAATGACCTTTTCACTTTGTCCAATTGTAAATCTGATTGGGTAACCATTTTAGGGGAACAGTGAAAAAGGATGATGCAAAAGAGGGAAAACATGGCAAGGCTGCAAGGAGAAAGCCATAAACTCTCAAGCAAGAAGGATGCTGAAAAATTTGTAGAACAATGAGAGCAAATGAAAAATTTCAGGTTTAAATGAGTAGTGTTTGTAGAGAATACACTGCATTTAAGCACATGAGCCTTATCCCTTCTGTGAAAGGTGGATGTTGGGATCTGAGTGGGCAGGGTCTTGTTTTGTTTTCCTTTCAGGCACACCAGGCCTTCCATTGCAGTGGCAGGCAGGATCCAGAGCTGATTTGCATCACCTGTGTCATTACTCCTCACCTGCAGATCATCTCATCAGTTTTCAGTTTAGAAGAAGCTACCAGTCTACATTCGGTGCCAGTTCTTCCTCTCACTCTCCGTGGTCATCAGCTTTGGACCCCTGCCTGTCTCTGCTAGCCTCCTGGTGTCTTCAAAAATTAAAGACTTGGTTCCGGCCTTCACCTATCCTTGGCTCTGGATTTCCTTGGTTTTGACTACTGTAAATGAACCCTTTTGAAGTTATTGGGTCTCCTTGGAAAACTGGTGACAATCCATAACAGAGGGATCAGGAAGGCTGGCATGCAGCTTAACAACAACCTTTAGCACCTCCCTTATTCCACCCCTGACTGGTTAAAATACAGTTTTTGTTGGGGAATAACTAAGTCAAAGTTATTCCCCAACAATTTGGGGAATTTCCACCGGAAATGTTGCATGCCTGAAAGGGCATGAAAACAGTAGATGTTTTGTTAAAAAAAAATAAAAAATGTGTCTGTGTCTACTTTAAGGATTTGTGTGCAAATTACAATTTTGGTCATAACTATGGTGAAATAGAGAACATCTTTAAAGGTAGCTGAACTTTCAAATACCACTGTACGTCACTAACAGATCATACATGGATCCAATAACTACTCTGTACATATTTTGTCCATGTAGTAATTAGATGATGGTTGGTAACATACCTATTCACAAGAACTGTGGGAATAGGTATGTTACCATTTTTGTTTCAGCCCTGTCAGTCTATACATTTGACAGCAAGAGATATTTCCTACTTTAAAATGACATAAAGTAATACTTCAAATCATTAGTTTAGGTTGGACTCTTAAAGAGCCAAAAATATCATTAAGGTGCGCTCCATGGAAAAAAGTCAATAAATAGCAAGTCAAATCATCACTAACATGACACTATCTTGGAAGACAACAATTTCCCACTTATTGATCTTTCATGCTGTGACAGACTGACGACCTGTCCAGGGTGTACCCCTGCCTCTTGCCTGCTAATTGCTGGGATAGGCTCCATCCCCCCCTCGACCCTGAATAGGATAAAGCGGTACAGAAAATGAATGAATGACTAATCTTTCATGTGTTAGCCCCACCATAAAATGAATGCTTTAAATAAACTGTTGAGACCATGAGACCTGACACTCATTCTGTTTTGAACAGATGCAAACATCTCTCTCTGGACTCTAACTGACATCTTTTAATTAAAAGCTTGAATCATTTTTATCAAAAGATTGCATGGGTTTGTTAACTTTTGTCAGGCATGACAAAGACAAAAACCCAGATAGCAAAGTGCTACTTAAATGCATGAAACCTCCCAAACCCCTTGCTTAGGTTGTTTACTTGGTTAAATATTCAGAAATGACAGCTACTGTCCACCACAAAGCAGTTTGTTGCTAATGTTTGCTCCCAAAGGACCTCTGGAGTATTTTCATGCATTCAATGTCTGACTTCTCAAAAATGATGTAAAAACAAGCTGACATCTCCCCATTAGCCAAACACAATGTGAGGAAAATAAGTTCCCGACTGTGTTTTTCCTGACAAATAGGCTGAGATATGAATGTTGTATCTTATCATAAACTAAACAAATAATAAAAAAAAGCCTCTGTTCTTGAATCAAGATGCAAATTATTCATTTGCATAGATGCTGAAGCACAGATTTTCTTTTGTGATGAAATCCAATGGTAAAATATTTTTAAAACTGTTATAACCATACTGCACGCAAGACATACTAATAATTTATTCATACTAATCCAACCTTGTTTCCAACTGTGCCACAGGTGCCCAGCACACCTGTGGGCTGAATGTTTCCAAAAATCCGTCACCATGCTGTGTGCACTCTCTGTGACTACAAAAAAGGGAAAAGGAAAAAAAAACAGAGTGGAGAAAGTAAAGAATGGAATATTCTGACTTTCTTGGAGGTCACAATAAGAGGAGAAGGACTGGAATAGGCAAACGATAAGTGCGAGGAAGAGGAGTGAGTCACTCTTGCTATCTCCCCTGACAGCTGTTTCCATCTAACAAGCATGCAAGTATGCTCAATTCAAAGCACTAGTAGCAGAGTGCATGGTGTCAATTGAAATGATACCTAACACATGCAGGATGAAACAATTTTGCGGCTTCAAAGATAGTTCAAAACCAGGACAGCGAGCGTTAGGAATTTTATGTGAGCCTGCTTCTCGCACACACATGAAAACATGCACAAACATACACGCTGAGATGAAAAGAAGTTTATTTAGGTACACGGCCACGCCAGCAGTCTCATATGCTGTGCTGAGAATTAAAAATGGGAGGGTGTTATTAGAGTGACTAACATTAGATGGAATAATTGAAAGAGTGACCCTGTAAACAGTGTTTCCATTGAAATTGGGTTTCTTTTAATGCTGTTATTAATGATCTAGATGGATGTTGCAAACAATGGAGCTTTTTCTTTTGCCTAATCAAGTCTTTATCATACAGTGAGAGAAAATTCAAATAAATCTCCCAGCTTTTATAACCAAAGTCAACAAGTCACATGAATATTTAACAATAAACTCTACAGAGCTCCAACTTTGCTGCAGGCTTTAAAAAAAAAATGTATTTATTTTTTATAAATGTTCCCCGTTTACCCAAACTCACGGTGTCAAAGTCATTATTAGGTTTCCGTTCCCACAGTTTCGTTGTTTGCATAAGGAACAAAGAATAAATGTGTTTTTGCACTCCTACTGAGAACCCTTCACATTATGCCGCTTTAAACAAATAAGCAAGTAAAACTAATGAATTTGCCATGCATGCTCCAAACTAGTTGGTGGAAAAGTCAGTAAAAAGTAAATCTTTTTTACTTTTTATTCTTGCAGGGTGTTTTTTTTGTTGTTGTTGTTGTACTCAACTTTGCTACAACACTCCCTGCAATGATTGAATAAAAAAGTAAACAAGGTGAGATGGCAGCCCCATGAAGAAGTAGAGGGATAAAGCACTGTAATGTTTGAAGGGGCTGAAGTAAGTGCGGAAGAGACTGTGGAAGCCATTCCCGTTTTAAAGGTGAGACCTCTAAATAAAGCTCAGATTAGGACTCTGCTTGCTATGAATGTGTGTGTTTATGTGTGTGTGCTCCAGCATAGGACCCTCTGCCACGGTGATGGAAGTAGGCCAGAACAGTGGAGAAAAGCAGGAGTGAATGAATGAGAGAACATGACAGTACTAACAGTCAGTTGCTGAAGTATATATGCTCTGATAGCATGAAATGTAGGCATTTTAAATGACCACCAAATGAGCAATGGTTGTTAGGGCTAGCTTCACTAGCGTTCGTGTCTGTGTCTTGTCTAATCAGGAGCCACGGCGTCTGCTCTTACCTTCCAGTGATTACAGCTCAGCAGCCGAGCTTGACAACATACAGGCAGAAGGTAATCAACTCAGAAAGAGGGAGGTGTAATCAGCATTTCCCCTCCAATCAGCCCCAAAATCACTGTCTCTAATCTGCAGCCAGCCATTGATGGGTTTGATTGATAGGATGGATTTGTTATCTGGCTGTGGGGGTCTGCAGGGAGCAGAACAACAAGCAAGAGCAAGAGACACAGTCAGCTTATCAGCTATCGCTACATTTGTTACCGCTCCCCTTGTTGAGCAAGCAGAGCTTTTCCTCACAGGCTACAACTGCAGCTCGACTCTCATTTATCATACAGAAGAATTAAATGTGGACACTTCAAAGTACTTCCACACACAAGGGTCCCCGGGGGCATGTGTTTTCTCCCTGTTTAAAATGGAAAGGTCCTATCCATCACTGGTTGTTTGTGACGGAAACAGAAACCACTGCGAGTATTTCTGTTCACGTGCGTGCTGGAGTTTGCCGCTGCCTGTGTGATATCCCTGCATTAATGACTTGCATATGTGTGAATGTGTCTGTGATTTGTACGTGTCAGATGCACGTGGAGGATAAGTGGACAGAATAATGCTTTTTCAGCAAGTGAAAACCGTGACTGTAGCATCTACTGCACACAGTTCTGATAAATCTTGCTCCTCTGCCTCCAACTACAGTGAAAAATCCTCACAAATGTTCACACAAATATGCTCATTTTCAATAAGAATGTGATGAACGAGCTACATTGATTTTGTGCATGAAGCCAAAACAATAGAGACCAAGACAAATGCCTGGCCTGTTTAATATAACAAAGCAGCTTTGACGGGATGCGTGCCATTCTTTTTGTTCATGTGTAGAAATGGGGTCGACGATTCAAGAAAATAAAGTAATGAAATAAATTAGACTGGATTAGAAAATAATCAGCAGGCTGTTTATGTGGATGCGACCCTGTTTCTCTGTTTTCCTAGCTGATCATTTGTTTTTAAGGCAATGAACGGTGTACAGGATGAGTTACTGAAACCCATTAAGAAACTAAATCAACATGCCCATGTCTAGAGGGCACCTTGATGACTGGGTTAAAACATTTTTGGCAGTATATATTGGATTAACAACATCTACACCCACCGATTCATCTAAAAAAAGAAGTCACACTTCTTCCACACATGCCAAACAAGCAAGGTTCCTATGTAAATAGCACCTAAACACTGACACAATTAAAATCTCTAAAACAGAAAGTAAGGCCATATCTATTGACCTTGAGGTCAGATTGTTTTGCCAAGATCAGAAATGAACTTTTTCCGTTTCGCAACAACTTGGCAAACTCCATCTGCTTAAAAAAACTCCAAAACATGAACTAACACACCTTGAGGTGACATTGCTTTTCCAAAAAAAATTTAAAAAATATTGCTTGCATCAGATGATGCCTGCCTAAATCACACATCCAATTTCTGCTGAGGCACCTTGATCAACCAGGCAGACGACCAGAATCTCTGTGACAAACACCAGTGGGTGACAGCTCCATGACTAACTAAAAATAAGCACCAAAGACAGCAGTTCAAGCTTTTAAATTCAACAAGTAAATGTTACCCTGAGCTTGTGTGTCAAGTGAGATGAGCCAGTAATGCTCATCCTGAGCTACAGAGCAGCAAAGGCAGGGAATCTAGGGCTATGCTGCAGCTGCATCTGAGGGCTCTGTCCAGCTCCTAATGGGATGTTCTTGTTGTTGCCAGCGGATAACTCTCATCCTGTGTTCTGGACTACAGATCAAAGAGAGCCTGGCCTCCACAGAGCTACCAAAGCTGAATGCATGGTAGCAGGGGTAAGCACACGGTAAATCGAGAATGAATACAAGAAGCAAAGCAAGCGAACAGGTAAGTAAGAAAGAATAAAAGCAATAAAGAAAGAATGACTAAAAAGATGGGGGGGGGGCGCGGGGGGTTAGAATCAACCGCATGTTGTGTCTCTTTGTTCACTCCTAAAGGCAGATAGAGGCTGTTCTTTCTTTTCTTCTGCTTCTATTCAGGTGAGGAGAAAGTAAGGTGCACAGGAGAGAAAAGATGAAAGCCGTTTACTGTATAACAGTCAAGAGGGACTGCTGTGTTTTATTTAAATCTAATCCAGGAGGGCAAGGAAACTGATAATGGCTGAGCAAAATTTCAACACAAGGACAGAACAGGATGGTGTCACCGTAAACATGTTTGTTCAGCAGGATCCAGAGTCCCTAGACTAGAAAAATACTGCCCTGCAAAATAAAGCAAAAACGTAACATACTAGCGGATTCTATAAAATGTAAAATGGAGATTTCAGGTATCTTCACATCCAGAGTTGGCTTGGTTGGTACCATGAGAGTGCTTGATAACCCTCTCTGTTAAGGGTCAGTAGTGATGTCAGGGCAAAGCTCTTTGTCTGGTGATGTGGAATCATTTTTCCAAGTAATAAATGGCAGCCAGCTGTAAAGGTGATGGTACAGAGATAGAATAGATAGTATGATGAATTATCAAAAGTAAAAAAAAGCATGAAGCTGGGTGACCAGGAAAAGAGAATAAAGCTTGATGCGCATAGGCACACAAACAAACACACACAGCTCCATCATACCTGCAGGGAAAGAGATGTCTCTCGCTGGTACTGATGAAAGCATTTTCAGTCCCACGGTTCAACATTTTTACTCAAAACCTTTGACAAAAAGACTGCATCAAAAAGAGAGGATTGTTTCAGAGTTGACTAATGTGCTCGACACACGGGGCCACCAGAGTGGGATGAAAGACAGTTTTTGAAATCCCTGAAAAAATGGAGAGATGCAATGTTCTGAACACACATAATTTCCACTACTACTACTACTGCTGCTGCTGCAAGATTCGTGTGCTATAGCACAGCCATGATCTTTTGATAATCAGATGAATAACTGAATCTAAAGCAGTAAAGAGTACCTGAATTTTTCTCCAACTCCCCCAGATTGCAAAAGAATTGAGAGGTGAAGAACTTCTAAATCATACATCTGTGTATCAAATATACTCATTATTTCTACCATCTGATCAAATAGAACAGATTTAAGGTTTTTACCATTTTATTCACCATGATCACCATTTTTTTTAAATGATTTTTTGGGCTGTAATGCTCTTTATTATATAGTTGCTTGACAGGGAAGGGGGTCAAGAAGCTCAAGTCTTTCTCACGGGAAGATGAGTCACAAAAATATGTGCATGGGATGAACAAGGTTGAAAGATCAACTTTTGGCACTGTCAACCATCAGGCTTGCTGATATCACAACCTAAGTAAGTCAAGCAAATTACAATAATCAAAAGAACTTTAACCTATTTAAACAATCCACATGTGCCAGATAGAGAAGCAAAACTTAGAAGCCTCCAAAACCATTATAAAAAAGACAACCTAATAAGAAAATGGTCTAATTTCATTTCTTGTCTTGTCTTACTTATTCAATCAGAGACAAACCATTTATAGTCTCAAACAAACAGAGGTACTTATACTAACATAGCAAATAGTGATAATTTAATATACAGAATTTTATTAGATGAAAATATGGATGGATATATCCTATTACCTCAAAACTTAAAGAACGTGGAGTCACATGAAAAAACAACATTGCATTGTTTAGCTGGTACCAGTATATGAGATTCAGAATATTTACAGAATAATATCATTTCTATAAGAAAACAGTGAAGTGGAGCCTAAAAACGGTGTACAGGCATTACACTTTTTCAGGCTCAGCGCTCAGGCAACCCAAACACCCCCACTGGTCCCTGCCAATGCACACACCCACAAATGCGTTTTCTTGTTTGGAAGAGGAACAGAATGGAGAATGAGGGGAGCAGAAACAGTGCAGTGAAGCACATGTAATTACAAAAGGCAATACAAGCTGTGTGTCCCCAAGTCTCTCTGACCCACATGGAGGCAGTAAGTCAGAGCTTATCAGGGTCCCACAGAATGAGAAAATCTTCCAGCAGAGGTGGCAAGTGCACCCTGCTCCTTTCAGATGTGACACTTTAGGAAGATGAGGCGTGGTGGTGGCTGGGTGGTGGTGGAGAGGATAGCAGATGAAGAAACAGCACCTCCTTTTATTCCTATTAGCAGGCAATATTTGGTGTAGCCAGTTTGCTAATGGAAGAGCTCTATAAAGGCAGATAAACAATGCAGCACTAGTTTAACTGTCACGTCATACACCAACAAGAAGATTAGATCACTGGGGACAAAGACTATGTAGCAGCTTGTTCTGAATGTTAAATACACTGCAGAAAAATGAAAACATGAGAAACTGTTGAGCCCTCAATTTGTCTAAGTCATGGGAACAAGAAAGCAGCGACAGTAATGTACTGTAGTTCTGCTTTTGTTTGCTGCTATTGTTCTGTTGCTATTTTTTGGTGTGAAAGATAGGTGATGTATGGCAGGTTTTTAAGTTTTTTTTTCTTTTTCTTTTTCTTCTTTGCAGGGGTGGTGGTAGGGAACCCAAGGGAGAGATTTGACAGGAGCTGTCAGATGAGAAAGTGAACAGTTAGGAGATGAAGATGGGGATGCTTCTGACAGGGTAGCTGTACAAACAGTTGATGCAACCCGCTTGGATAGAGTGATGCCTGCTGCTGCAACCAGATACATAGCCACATACAAAGCAGACATGCAAACTTAAAAAAAAAAAAAAAAACTATAGAGAACATTCATATATGGTTAAATAATTAGTTGAATTTAGATTTTTTGTTTTTTTTACTATATATTCAAGAAGGAGCATTTGAACTGTGTGTACAGCATAATGGTGACCTGTGAGACCTCATTGCTTTGAATGTATTACTGTATTATTAATCAACAATACAATAAATGACTATACGCCTATACCATTAAGTAACTCCTAAAGAAGAGGACTCTAAACACCTCTATAATGAAAAACTATAGACCTGACCAATTAGCAGGCGAGAGGCAGGGTACACCCTAGACAGGTCGGAAGGCTATCGCAGGGCCAACACAGAGAGACAAACAACCAATCACGCTCACACTCACTCCTAGGAAGAATTTAGAGTGACCAGTTAACCTATCTGCACTGTCTTTGGACTGTGGGAGGAAGCCGGAGAAACCGTAGAGAACCCACACACGCACGGGGAGAACATGAAAATGCCACACAGAAAGTCCACTGTTTTTTTAAACAGATTTTTAACATTAATTATCACAGTTATGCAGACGATACACAACCTTATGTGTCTCTGTCACCAGACGAATGCAGACTTACCGTGCCAGTGTCTGGAGCAAATAGATATCTGGATGAGAGAGAATTTTCTACAATCAAATGAGGACAAAAGTGAGATTATTCCATTTGGTATCAAAGAGAGGTTAGTAAAAACCTCGGGCTCTCAAAATCACTGACCAAGTTTGTAACCTTGGAGTGTTTGATGGACTCAGATCTGACTTCAACTTCAACAGCTACATCAAAGCTGTCACCAACGCAGCTTTTCACCAAATCAAAAACATCAACAGAATTACAAGATTTGTCTCCAAAGAAGACCGAGAGAAACTCATCCATGCATTCATCTCCAGTAGACTGGATTACTGTAATGGTCTTTTAACAGGACTTCCCAAAAAGAACATTGAACATCTGCAACTCATCCAGAAAGCTGCTGCTAGAGTTTTAACCAGGACTAAGAGATCTGAACACATCACCAGTTTTTCCAGTCAGTCACGGAATAGATTTTAAAACCCTTCTGATAGTCTACAAATCCCAGAATGGTTTAGGCCCAGAATACATCTGTGATATGTTCAGAGAATAAAAACCTAGTGGGGCTCTTAGATCTAAGGGTTCAGGTCAGCTAGTCCAGACCAGAGTCCAGACTAAACATGGAGAAGCAGCTTTTAGCTGTTATGCTGCAAACAAGTGGAAAAAACTGCCAGTAGAGATTAAACTTTCACCAAATATAAACACTTTTAAGTCCAGGTTAAAAAGATTTCTTTTCTCATGCGCCTCTGCATGAAATCTATACTGTAACTTTTAACTTGTGTACACTGTTGCTTGCTTTTAATCATTTTAATTGAATTATTTTACATGATTTTATCATGGTTTTGGCTATGTCTTTATATGGTTTTGTTTCTCTTTATATTATTTTCTGTACTTTTTAATACTTCTTCTGCACCCCACTGTAATGCTTTTAACATTTTTATGTAAAACACTTTGAATTGTCTTGTGCTATACAAATAAACTTGCCTTGTCTTACTGATTCAAATTGTACATTATACTCCATTCAGATGCGCATGTACTGTATATGCAACAGGCAGTGTAAAAAAAAAAACTTTACAGGTCCATACTGGTTCAAAACTAGCATTAATAAAAGCAGAGCAGCGAAAAAACAAGAGCCAGCTCATCACAGGGCATTTTGCCCACAGGATGCCTTATGCATCAGCTCTGCTGATTCACCGGAGGTAATCACCAATGTGGCTCTAGAGAAATCAGAAGAATGGGGAAAGCTGGGAAAGTCTGTTAAACAGAAAGAATGAGGATACATGGAAGTGCCTTTGAATGAAATATGGCTTATATTATTTCTTTCTGCTTCCCAGACAGGGCCGTCTGTCATGGTTGGGACGGGGTTGGAGAAAGTGGGCTAAGTGGCCAGGCCATTTCTTGTGCCTTTCCAAGTGGCTGAATAGATATTAGGATTTTACAGGCTATTACACATGATAATTGCACAGCATATTGAATTTTAGGCAATTTTCTCACACCATCTCTTTCTTTCTTGCTCTTTTTTTTTTTTACATAGATAAACATTTTACAGTATGAAAAGTATCTAATGTGCAATAAGATTTAAATGTTTATGACATGCCCATCATCTGTGGTGTTCATGTATATTCAGTAACACTCTTCTAATTGCATGGTTTTAAAAATAGCTTTAGCACTTTAGATATTCATCTAAGCCAATTAAGCGAGGGGCCATTTGGGGATGGGGCGTAATCCTTGTTTGAATGTCAGAGTGCACATTCAAGAGCAATGTCAAGACACGGTCCACTCTAAAATAACTGCATGGCTTCCCAATTCATTCAACCCAATGTTTAAAAATAAAAGATAGATAGAAAGAAGAAAGAAAAAACCCTCAGTTGTCTCTGAAAGATACTTGTAACAGACTGAATAAATAAAAAATAAATAAATAAATAAAAAAAGATTTTTAAATTATTTTCTAACTATATTCAAAAGCAGCTGTCAGTCTAAGTTGTTCTGTCAGTAGTGTTTGCTGTGTCAGAGTATTTATCATTATTTTACAACCCAATTCCCAAAACAGTTTGGACGCTGTGCAAAAAGTGAAGGATAACAGGGCACAATGACTTCCAAATCTCATAAACCAATGCATTCACAAGAAAACAGAAAATATCCAATTTTAAATGTTTAAATGTTTTAGTATTTTATGATAAATATTAACTCTCCTTGACTTTTATGACTTCAAAGAGTCTCAAAAAAGTTTGGATGGGGGGAACCAAAGGCTGGAAAATTGAGTAGTACTGAAAGAAACAGCTGGAGGAACATGTTACAACTAATTAAGTTAACTGGCAACAGATCACTAATTTGATTGGGAATAAAAATCAAAAACAAAAGTCCACCTTAGAGAGAGACAACAGTCTCAATAAAAAAGAAAAAATGTGCATCTGGAGACATCTCTGTGCACAAGGGACACAGACAACGATCACTAATGGCTGCCCAGAATCTTTGGGCCCACAAGGGGTAATTCTTAAAAACAGGTATGATTCTGCCATGGATATAACTGCATAAGCTCTGGAAAACTTTCAGAAATCATTATCTGTAAACACAGCTTGCTGCGCCATCTACAAATGCTGAATAAAGCTCTATCATGCAAAGATTAAACCAATTATGAACATGATCCAGAAACAGCATCATCGTCTCTGGTTCAAAGGTCATATAAAATACTCTGAGGCTGAGCAGAAAATTGTTAGGGGGGTCACAAAGATTAAGATTCACTCTTTTTTTTTCTTTTGACATTCTTATTTTAAAGATCGTGGACAGTGGATTCTGGACTTAAAAGGAGAAAAAAGCATCCAGCTTGTAATCAGCACATGTCAAAAGTCTGCATCTCTGATAGCATGAGGGTGCATTGATGCCGCGGGAACTGGCAACTTGCACATTTGGAACAGAACCATCAATGCTGTAACAGCATTCTGCATCAATTACCCAGCTTTTTTTGGAAATGGAGAAGTATGAGTACTAAATAGCCTTTAGCCACAACCTCCTTCAGAATCTACATAACGCGGCATAAGACATGCTTTTAATGCAAGAAAAACATGGAAAAACAATGCAATTCACCTGAAATTTATGAAAAAAGAAATAGTAGTTGAACTATTTAGCACTTCTGTTCCTATCAAACCCAAAGTTTTAAATAATGAGTAGTTTTAGGTGATACCTTAATAGAGGCTATGAAGCATCAAACACACTGGAAAGGAATATACTAACAATTCTAGCAGATGTACATATTATGTTCACTTAAAGATCAGCAACATGATTTCTGAGCCCATTTATACTTGGCCAGGGACACACAGAGAGAAATTTGGCCACAATAGACCTGTACATGTTATAAAGCATACTGCTCCCTCCTGCGATTAGGCTCTCCCTCATTTCCTCAGTTATCACAGTGATAAATCTCACAGCACCTGTGGGCAACATTTGACTACGTTCTTTTGTTGTCTGTTTCAGATAGTAGAACTTCTTTTGAAGTCTATCAGACTATTCTGCTTGATGAAAAATGACATTGAAGGACTACACCATCCTGTACGTTGAAATGTGATCCCAAGGGGTCCTGACCACGCATCCAAATGTGACGAGCTGGGAATAAGAGTGGGCTGGAGAGAAAAAGAAGAAGTGAGCAAAGACAGATTATGAAATGCTGATGGAGTAGCCTCGACACTACCATTTATCAACATAATTAACCATAATCAGCACCATCCGCAGAGAGAGGTGGATGATGAGGGGGAAAAAAGACTAAGTAAAATTGCATTTAAAATGGCAAAGCTGCCCATATAAGAAGAAAAAGGGGAAAAAATACTCTGGTTAAATGTTTCTCTTTGTTACTGCTGGGTGGTATAGTATTGTGATGTACACTTATCTATCTAGCCCATCCATCATTGGAAATATGAATGTGATTTTAATGTGTTTATGTAAAACACTGACTTTGTTAAGTGCCATACAAATCTATTTTCTTATTGTCATTATGAAAGTCTTACTTCCAATTATTCAACTGTGTTTAATATCTACATGAACATGAATGTAAATCTGTTATGTCACCACATAACTTATGTGTCATATAGACCATGTCTCTCTTAGACCATGAATAGAAAAAAGAAAAAAAAATACTGTGCAGAGTATCTTCAGACTGAATCACCATTAGTCATGTTCTATAACAACAGAAACACATTGCAGGTTTGCCAAATCGTGTCTCCATAAAGCATCTTCTTTTAGATAATTTCAATATCATCAGGGTCAGCTGACATGCTGACAAATTAAAATACCAAGTCAGCTCACGCCATGTCCCCAGCCAAGTTCCCATTACACATGCTGATCTGTTCATCTTCATTCATTATTAACAGCCACATGCAGCCAGGGCCATGTAGGCCACTTTATAGGGGTTTAAAACTTAAATACTTGAAAATTTCTAGGTAATTTGCAAGATGACCTGACAGCAGAAAGGTGCTTCACAATTTCAGAGTGACTGACAGCTAACCCCAGAGTGACAGCATTTAGGCTTTCATCATTGACTCAGACTATATGTTTTAGCAGCAGATTGTCTCTATCGGTGTAGAAGCACTACACAATAAATGTGTAATTCAACTTATGGTAAATTTATAAATTGCCTTGTGTAGACAATAGGAAACTAAATATTTACATTCTTTACATTTGTTCACAATTTCAATCTCCTGTTAGTACTGCTTAATTTAGCCTTTTTAATTGTTTTCTGAAAAGGTTGTTGAGTACATACTCGTACCATGACCCTTTTTAATTATCACTGTGCGTGTATGATGCGGTTTGACTGTTACGTGTTTCACAAGCTAGTCTGCCAGAAGCCATTCCCGTATGACCCTGACCTTTTCAGGAACTAATAGAATTACAGCACACTGACTGCCAATTAAATAAACAAATAAATGGAAAAAATAAATAAAGAAAGAGCACATGAGTGTAATTGCTATAAAAAAAAAACCCTTAAGGTAAACACATGTTCCCGCTGTAGGCGGTCTCTGTGAGATATAGGGTGATAAGGAGAAGGAGGAGGAGTCCATCTGTTTGTGTGTGTGTGTGTGTGTGTGTGCTCTGAGCTACAAAGGGAGAAAAAAAGGGGGAGTAAGAAGAAAAACAGGCGAGGCAGGCTATCTTGTGAATGTGTTGTTAATTTAGCCTCACTTTAATTAGCTCTTGTGCCATAGAGCAGCAAGGCAGAGGCAGCTAATGGGGAGCCCTGAAGATCTGGGCAGACTGGCAGCCTGAAAGAGGCCACCAGATTGGCATGCCTAACTACTTCCTGTCTCAGACCTGCAGCTGGGCACTCACATATCCCACAGCTGCTCTAAAAACCCAGAGGTGCTGTTAAAGAAATATATATAATAAAGGCCTGACGATGACATACACATGCTCCTTCATAGCCTATTATTGTTTTTACATTTCATATTTTTATTTCTCTCGTGCCTCTTTAATTTAATTAAATCATAGCAGGATTTTTTTTTCCCTCTCTACTTAACAATGCAAAAACAAAAACTGACAGTTGCTGAAGATAATGTTCCTGACTGGCTCTCTAAGGGACAATCTGTGTTTACAGAGTTTACACTTCAGCTACGTTAAAAGCTGAAGTGTCTGCTCTGTGTATATGAGGCCAGCTGATATTTAAAGGGTTTGACTATTTTATGACTTTCAGTATTAAGATGGAAGAAAAAAAAAAAAGGAGAAAATGGAGACAATCCCCTCTGAGCAGCAAACAGTGCGTGCCCTGACGGAATGAGCAAATATGAGCCTAACTGCCTTAGTTTTCTGAGGGGATTTATGACATGCCGTCTTATTATCTGTGGGCCGGATTACTGCCACACGCTCCACTCCAGAATAAAGAGGTTCCATGCCACATAAAGCCCAAAGTGTTTTCAGACTCCGACACAGTCTCTTGCACATTCAGCACAGATTTAAAGGATGACTACACTGTTCCACTTTTTTGGTTGATGACGAGTTAGTCACCCTAAGCCTAATAGACCCACTCAGCGCTTCTGTTGTTTGGCTTAGTACTTGATGGATCAGGACAATCAAAAGGTCAGGAGAGTGTGGACATTTTTCCTTTAGTGACACCACCCTGATGATCCCTTCACATGAAATGGATAGTAATTGGTTAGCGAGTACCCTGGTAAGCTCTCTGGTGAAGACAGATTAAGCTCCCAGCTGGTGAAGATACCGGCAGGGCCTCGGGACAGGAGGAAGAAGGGTCTCCTACTTGACTTTGAGGACAGAGAGAGAAGATGGCTTGACATGAAGAAGGTTGATTAAAATATGGCACATTAGAAAAAGCCCACTATCTACCAGTCAGACAGTGTCTGGGGAAATAAGTAGCAGTCTCCAACGCTAATGGGAGCCAGCATGTTTATTGTCCTGTTAATTAATGAGGATGTGTTTAAGGCTGTTCAGATACAGATTTCGAGGAGGATGCAGGAAGTTGTCAAAAAAAAAGAGCTGTCACAACACACAAGCACCAGCTTCTCTCCTCAAATAGCGAGGACAAATATTATTAGTCAACTCCTTTGACAACTCTCCAGTGGAGAAATTTTCTGAGCATCGCGGATGAGTAATTGCAAGGTGTGAGCCATATTTCCTGAAGCTGTAGGATAGGTAACTCACTTGTCTGCCAGTTGAGTTGTTTGATCTGTTAACTTTGATCATACAGAACGAAGACTTGGGCAGCCTTATGAGACTGCGTAACAGAATCTGAAAATAGGCCCACAGTATGATTTTTTTTTCATGCTGTTTTCGCCTCTGTTTCAATCTCCCTCTTGTTTTCATTCTTATTTACTTCCTTTAAGTTTTTTAAAAATGACAATATTGGACATGTAGAGGAGGATGCTGCACTACTGATCTAAGCAGACAGTATTGAATGAGTCTCTGACAATTTAACGTAAAACACCAGCTTAAACAGTGGTGAAATGTTGCATAAAGAATTGTAAGCAAGCAGTAAAAGGAAAATAAACCACTGCCAACAATTGATCACTAGGCATGGCAAGGCAAGTTTATTTGTATAGCACATTTTCAGGTTCAAGACAATTCAAAGTGCTTTACATAAAACATTAAAAG
>JBBBVU010000021.1:14716226-14763530 GCA_037177055.1 Atherinosoma microstoma | reverse complement strand
CATGTTTAGTCTGGACTCTGGTCTGGACTAGCTGACCTGAGTCTTTGGATCTAAGAGCTCTTGTAGGTTTATATTCTAGAGGAAGGAAGGGTTTTGAAGCAAGCCTCTGGCCTGAAAGCCCACGACAGTCATCTCCATAATTCATATTTCAGCTATCCTCTAGTAATGCTGGACACCAAAATAGAAATAATGGATTTGCTAGTCCTTACTTTTCACTCATCACCTCCTATACCTGCATACAATCTACCTACACACACAAATACACACATATGCTCTGGTCCAGGCCAGCAGTGTCAGAGGGCTGTACAAGCTCCAGGCTTCTAATTGGCCCCATTTCTCCTCCTCTTGTCTCTCTCTTTGTGCTCATGAACGCACCAGCTATTCTGTCTAATGCATGATTCTTAAAGGGTGGATATATTGTAGCATGCTCTTCTCCACATACAATAAAGCTTTCCAAATGAAAGCAAAGTGAAACGACAAGGCCAGTGTCTTGAAAAGTATATGTGTGTGAGCGAGACTGACAGAATGGGGATGAGATGGAGAGGAGAGGCAGACAGAGAGTGTGCGCTGGCAGCAAACTGTGAACCATGAAGGACGCCCATTGAAAGATCGGTCGCGGGCGTCTCACGGACACACAGAGAGGCCTATGAGTGCGAGGGGGCTGGCGAAAGAACAGAAGCTCTTCAAAGCTGACTGTGGCATGCATCACTTGGAGCTATAGTGCATCCCCACCCACTGTCTCAGCCAGCCAATCAATGAGCCTATTGTTGTGATGTATGTAACTAGAGGTTTATGAGTGCCCATGTGCCGCAGTGTCTGGCTACTGTAGCTCTAAAACTGTTTCTGTTGATTATAAGACCACTGCTGAGCACTCTCACTCTGCCTCTCTCCCCCGCCTTTATTCCTCCATCTACTGCAGAGCCAATTTGCTAATGGATGCAGCAACCTTGTGATTTACTGTTGTCAAAGATACGCTTCAAGTAAAATGCACTAAATGATTTAAGTTCGCTAGCAAAATTTACATTTGAAAGCCAGCCCACTCTGGAGAGTGCCTCACATCAAATATGCAAAGTTGATTATGTGGAGCTTCTATTTAGTGCTTCTAAATCACTGCTGTAGACCTCTCAGTGATATTAAACTCTCTGTATAGATTGTCTGTAGTCTCGTCTCAGATTCAGTTGCTGAGATGGAAATTAAAAGTGGACCAATATTGCAACAAAACCCAAAGTTTCCAACGCCGAGCAAGTAAAGGTTAAGGTAGAGTCACAAAGTGATGCTGGAATTTTCCACTTGTGTAAAGTTCTCCGTTATATAAAAGGTACAGTTGAATGTAACATCCTGTTCTCAGTTTTATTTACTATCTTTTTCCTTTCGGTATTCATCATTGACAACTGACACGGTCAATTCTGTCTTCTTACCTGTACAGACATGCCAGATCTATAGCTCTCTATCTAGCTGACCCTTTTTAACCAGTGTCAACGGAGTTATTGCTGAAACAAACCTGCAGGAAAGTTTCTGACACTTCCCCAGGGTGTTTGGCTGCTGATAAAACCAGCTATGGTTCCTGGAGCTAAATTATTATCTTCTTAAACTAACAGACAGTTTGTGGCTGCAGATGCAGAGGAAAATTCTTGTCACTGTCAGTCGGCGTTTTCACATATTCCATAACTCCCCACCCCACCGTTTCTGTCCTCCTGTCCCCCTTCTCTTACTTCCCAAGGCACACTTTTATGCTTGCAGTAAAAACAAGTATCTCAGGTGGTCTCAGGTGGGGGTATGTTTAAGACTAAGTGTTACTTAAAAAGTTCAAATTTCAATCTTAAAATTGGAGGCATTTATAATTTCAGACTTTAAGAAACATTAGTTTCAAACTATTTCAGACTATTGAGGATTTTTATTTGTATTTTTTTGCTATTTTCAGCTTGAAAAAAGATGGAACAAAACACAAGAGATGGAGAGGTCAGACAGTCCTCATGTCTCAAGTCCTGATTGAACAAGGTAGGAAATAAATTTTTCCTAGTGGCTTTGTATTGATAGAAACTTAACCGCCATGAGCCATGAGTTGCTCTCGCAAGCGTGCGTGCTTGAACACATACACCTGTACATGCTTAACCTGTGGCTGTAAACCGGCACTGAGACACATCTGGAGATTTTCAAGGGCATGTTAGAACCCACTGAGCAGCCCTCAGGCACTGCCTCGGGGTCTCTCTACCAGTCTGAAGAGTGACACAAATGGACACACATTCACTCAACGTGATTCCATTCTGACTTAGACCTGCTGCTTTCACCACAGGAGACCACAGCGATCTGCTGAAGAGAGGTGATTTTCCCTCTATGCCTCAGCACAGACCCAAGCACTTTTCAAATGTCATTAGTCATTAAAAATGAACTAATTGTGATCATATCAGCAGTTGCAGAGAAATTACAGCCAGGCCAATTTACATTCTGCAATGATGGATGTAAAGGATGCTATGTTGGCAACTCGCGGTGCTGCTCCACACAGTTGGATCTGCATATCTGCAAACGTGCATTTAACTGTTCAATGAGAAAAATATATTGATTGAACAAACAGGATGTGTTAGATGTGAGCCACCAAAATCTAGGAGAGTTTTGGAGCAGGATTCAGTTAAAGATTAATGAACTAGTTAAAGTTGCAGGAAAACGGAGATTATTTAGCTAAGTGCATAAACTGAATTAAGTGTTTTGAGATTTGCCAGTTCAGAACAGGAGTAAAGGAGGACCTTTCAGTTAGTTGCTCAACAAGACTATACATTTCATTCCTACTTTGTTATTGTTGTATTGCTCTTAGTTTAAGCTATATTCAACATGCTATTGTTCTATAATTCGGCCATGACGTTCAACAGACCAAAGGCAAACCAAAACTCTAGGGAAAAAATAACTCAAGGAATGTTACATATCTAATTCATATTTAGCATTTAAATCCTTCCCTGCAGTGCTTGGATCTCATTTATTAAGACTAAGCCCGCATTTATGATCAAACAGAAATACTGGACAACTGACTGTCTTCCTTCCCCTTCATATGCTCCATGTTGAAAGCTTTAATTAAAGCACAGGGCTCTAGATACAGTATCAGAAGCAATTTTCCAGGACTTTCCTTGGGAAAAAGAGGATCCCATTGTTAGAAACAGAAAGAAAAAAGTTTGTCTGGGGCTTCAGATGAGATATAATACAGTGCTCCGCCACCCCTGTGCTGTAATCTACAGTGATATGCTTGGACTAATGGGAGTCTGAGCTGCAAAAGAGCTCCCTGGGAGCCATGCAAAGAGACAGCGTAGAAGAATGGAGGGAGAAAAAAGAAGGGGATGGCGAGAGGATGAGAAATAAAGAGAGGAAGAGAGAGCAGGAGGAGAAAGATAAAGAAAGAGAGATGGGGGAAGAATGGCTTGAAATTTTCTGACAATGAAATGTCTCCAGTAATTGTTCCTGCGGTGATAAATGGTGTCCCATTGTACAGAGGGTCTCCTTGTCCTTGGGAGTCAAAGAGATGAGGAGAGTGGAGGGGGACAGGGAAAGGGGGAGTGGTGGTGAGGTGGGGTGGCAAAGATGGACTGGCAAAGCAGCATTTAACTTGGCTCAGCTGCAAGCAGTCAACTTCCTGAAGGTGACAGGGTGTGTGTCTGTGTGAAAGTGCATACTGGGTTTTGTGTTTATCTGCTGTCTGTGTGTCTGCATGTCTATGTGCTGTATGCCAAAGCATTTCTTGTGGAGTGAACCAGCAGGCAGCACAGTTGTGAGTGGGGTTCCTGCCCTTGGGGATGAGACTGACAGAATAAAAACACATCATAACACTGCAGTAATATTCCCTTGACAACATGCTCAGAGCATTTTGTGCCCTAGAGACATTTTTTGCAGCCATTGATGGGGTAGAACATTTACCATGCTGTGAGTTCTTCTGCAGACAGTCTCTCAGAGACATAACAATTTACAAGATAATTCCAACATGATTCTAGTTTTTTTTTGTTTTGTTTTGGTTTTGTTTTATTATGATTATTTTATCTTTTACAGTTTACTTCCTCTTTTTATAGCTCTGTTTGAAAAGTTTCCTTCAAGTACATTTCAGGCACACAATTACTTGATATTTAATCTGAAATCATGTTACTGTAATCCATAACAGTGAAGATGTGAAATCAAGTCTCAGCTAATAATCAAAACGTTGTTGTTGACAAAATGTTATTTTCACAGCTCTGCTCATTTAGAAAGTTCAAGATGAGGTTTACTCATTCTACACAAGTGGCCAAAAAACCAATAATCAGGCTTTTGTCCAATAACTGTTATAGTTAAACCAGCAACATTTTTCCATGTGTATAAAGTTCATACGAATAAAACTGTGTCTAACATGCAACAATTTGTGACATTTGCAATGGAATTTGTGTTGTGAAACAGATACAGTTATTGCAGAGATAAATGACGTGGGTCAAGACGCAGAAGGAATAGCAACTATTTCTACTGCAACAGGACATAAAGAAACAGCGGAAGAAGCTGTTCAGCCTTGAGAAAGATTGTAAAGACGAGAGGAGGAGGACACACTGTAAATGCTGTAGAGACTGCAGAGCCTCGAGTTAACCATGACACACATTAATCACCGGCGACTCCTCTACACTGCATATGAATGTGTGCTGATGATGATCCTCCCCCTGCACCACAATCTTACCTACAGCTGTGATGCAAACACCGACCCAGGTGTCATATTAACTGCGCTGTCCTCTTCCAGTCTAGCGTTTTTCGGGCTATGCATGTTTTCTGAATTATCTCGTGTTCTCTCGCTCTCGTTCTCTTCTACAACACCTCCCAACAATATGCATGCACACAGACATTCATCTTGTCTTGTCTCGCTCCCAGCTCCTCTCTGGTCCCTGGTGGCCCTGTACAGGTTTGTGCCAGGCAGAAAGCAAGTGGCTGAAAGAAAAGGTTACGCTCATTATACAGATTAAACCTGTAAATGCCCTGTCATTGGTGTAATCGATGTGCCACTTCATTGCAGTGACTTATTGATCAATGCCTTCAGGGGGTCGTACATAGTGCATCGTTATAGCTTTGGTAATAGCATGATGTACAGATGCACTAACAGTCTCTCATCCTTACAGGCAGTGGTTAATTTTTTTTCCCATTTCTTGATTTGGTAGGATATCAATTTCATAATATTCATAGTTGCCAAGGTCATTTGGTACATCTCCGCCTCCTGCATGTCTCGCTTCCATTATCAGGCTTTTTTACATCAAAGGTCGCACATGTCTTCCTGAGAATGCTTAAAAGAGGACATGAAATATAAGTCTATGCTTCAAATGAAGTATTGAAATGTAGACAATGTATAGAGCACTTTGTTTAGAGGCCGCTTATCAACCTTCGATGTAGCAAGAAAGTTTTCTGTAATTTCACTTAACATTTTTTGTTAGGATATCCTGATAAAAAAAAAAACTAATTATTGAAATGTCTTGATGGAGGTAATGATGGAGGTAATTAAACCAGATAAACATCAAAAATAGCTTGTTTCTTTATCAGTAATATTTTTTACTGATGTGGATGTGCTAACTTCTCAATATTCATCTTTCAATTGGAATAGAAAAGACTTACTGCTCCAAGAAATCTCTCAGGAGGCACATGCAGCTGTACCAGATTACTCACTTGAAGTTGCATATTCTTAACAGAAAAAAGGATAAAGATAATTAAGCAAAAACGTCAGTCAAGTTAAGAAGGAAAGCCTCTCAAAATAACAGAAAAATAGAGTACATATTTATGCAGTTCCAAGTTCTCAACAAAAGGAGAATAAAAGATATTTGTGTGAAAGTCATCCTGACACCTGTTCAATCTTATCTGAGAGCTCCAATGAACTACAGTGACTCCATTTTGTCTGGCTGAAAGGAGATACATTTGGCTCCTTTGAAAGGAAACCCTTTACTGCAGGGAAGGAAGAAAGCCAGAGCAGCTGCATCGCCTCACATGACGCCTGCCTCTCCCAACCCCCTGATCACACCAACCCATTGCTACAAAGGACATCAATTTGTGATTACACATAACAGAGCTCCACATTCAGAGGGACCCTGCCATTGCTCTTCTTTAGAATTCTTCAGTCCCTGCTGCAACAGTGTGAAGGGGGGGACATTTCAGGGGCACCTTTGGATTGAAAAAATAATTGGTTTCAGTAAATGGATAGATAGAAGTGTGTGATCAGCCAAGTTTGGTGACCAGAGTTTGCATGCTTATCATGCTGCACAGCTGCAAACTGCAGGCTTTCTGTGTTTTATGTCCCAAGACTAAGAAGACCTTTGATTGCTGGTGACACATATTTCTGTGTTTTGAAACATGGTTGAAAAAAAGAGTAGAGGAAAACCAAACTTGCCCTAAATAAGGGTTAATTCTTTTACCTGTGGGTCATAGTTGCAGTGCTTTAAGAACATACAGGAATGTTCCTCCATTACTTTTTTGTCCAGGTGGCAAAATCACTTTACATAATTAACCTTTAATTCACAGAAATATCTGCACTAAATAAAATATTGATGTTGTGAACAGGCGGTAGTGGTGGATGACACAGCTGTCAATTCAAGGTAATGAGCTAAATGAGGTGATATTAAAGTCATCGACCCCCTAAAGGGTATATTTTCTTTTAGATGTGAGGCATTTAAAAGTTAATTCATATTTGTAAAGCTGCATACATAGTGTCATAACTAAAAAGCACCACACCCCTGCTTTGGACCATATCATTTTGAGTCCCTCTCTCAGAACAGTCAACATACACATTGCTACAGGGAGCCGCAGGATGCTAACAAGAGATTAAGATTTACGGTAAAAATGACTGGAATCTCACGCCTGTTGCTAACAGGAAAATTCTTCACATAGGTATTTCATTCGAACCTGACACACACTAACACACCCCACCGTCCCACCCCAAAGGCACAGTATTCTCCATCTGTTCATGCATCACAGTTCTACTCACAAAAAAAATCTGCAGCGCATCACATAATTGAGAAATGCGTCACTTGTAAATATTGAGTATTTGAAGAATATGAGCACTGCGCTGAGGAATTTGCCACAGGGGTGAGCATGAGTCTTATTTTTTGCCACTAGGAGTAAACTCCTACAGTATGAGGAGCCGTATTAAAGTCGCCATCATTCACTTATACCCCCCCTCACCACCTTCAGTTACGGATGGAAACAGATGACCGGGAAATTGCACCCCTGTCTGTCAAATGGCAGCATGGCATCACTCCACAGGCTGCCCGCTGGCAAACTGCTGCCACTGAAGGAACGGACATGAACAAATCGCCTCCCACTGCTCCAATTACGGAGCACGCTCATCTCACAGAGGGACCGCAGTCATTTCCATGGGAGGGGGGATGGAGAAACACGTGTGAGGGCATACGGTGATGGGGTCACGGACAAGATGACATCTTATTCCAATCAAAAAATGAGCCCTAATTTGTTATTGGACTAAAGTGGGAATCCATCAGACAAGTGACCATTGCAATGAGGACGCCGCTGTATAATTCAAACTGTTAAGTGGTAATATCGTACGATCTGCTTAACATAAAAAGGAAGTCCGCTACCCAAGTGCTAAATATTCTATTCTAGTGTTTTTAAGATAAGAGAGACAAATTAGGACATGATATACCTGAGCTACAATGGGCTTCGGCTATTCACTATTGAAGAGTGTGCTCGAAGTGTTCCTTCAGGGAGTAGGGGAGTTACTAAGTTTTAAAAATAAAATCAGAGTAAAGCATTGATGGGCGGTGGGGGCTCTTTGTTAGATTTAAATGCTGCACTATGTTCGCTGTGACAGCCTGTTGGTAATTCATTGCCACAGCCATTACGGTTATTAGAAAACTCACTCAGGAAGACAAATGGCAGCCTGGCTGTCGTTGGTCTTGCGTCAGGGCTGACAAGAGAGACATGGCACTCTTTGCTATTGACATTTTTGCACCTAAAGCCAAGCTCTGCCAGATGTATTGCAATTCAAACCCCAATTTAATGAGCTCAATCATCCCTGCCCTTAGCATTCAACTTTTTTCTTCTATTTTTTTTTCTTTTTTTCATTTCCTTTGTCAAAAGAGGAGTGGTCTGGTCAGCAACAGAAGACAGCCATTTTATGGGAAGATTTTGTTCTTCCCAGACTGATAGATTAAAATGAATCTTGCCATAAATGCTTTCTATCACAAAGAGCCATTAAGTGAGAATGTAAGGAGGGTCTAAATGGAGGGCATTTCTTCTGTATAACTGAGGAAAGGAGGAGAAGAAGGAGGAGATTTGAGACAAAGGCGCTGTGTGCCAATGTGCTTTTTCAAATTCAACATTTCTTAGGCCCATGAGTCATATTTCACGCAGTGGCCCAGAAAGAATGACAAATGATTCTGGTTGTTTTGCAGCAATTGAATGTGAAAGGTGACTTGGCTATCAGTGAGAGCTTTGGCCCCACAATAACAACTTGTTCCATATGACAAAAAAAGAGCTTAAATATAAAAGGTTGAGAGAAAACAACACCCAAAGTTAAAATTCTCTGGATACTTTGAACTCTTTGGGAGAAATTTAAGAAAGTAACCATGAATATAGATACAACACAATCAATTGAAACATAGCATGTTGTCTTCTTGATATTTTTTTCATTCTAAGAGAGGTATTTCAACCTGTTGGTGACACTTGATAAAAGTGCATGGAGTCATTAAAAAACAAGCTTCCCACAAAGGGAATCTGGCATGTGTGGAAATACATCTTCCCTGGAGTTAAATAGCTTACAAACCAACTGAAAGAGGACTGAAAGCCCAACACTGAGAAAGAAGCTCAGTCATGTAATTGAACAGGAATTACTTCTCAGTGTAACTAACCAACACTGACCTCCTTTGGCCTCTCATGCTCACTGAAGCAAGAACTCACTAGCTAGGGACACAAGTCGACTGAAATAAGGAAATTAGAAATTGAGATAGAATGAAAATGTCACTCATTTTTAAAGGTTCATTGTTGATCTAAAGAAGTAGCTGTCGTGAAAGCCAGTACTTTTACTAACATGTATTCCTGAAAGTCAACACCGTGTTTAGAAGCAATGTACTAAACTGCTAATGGATGTCAAGGGTGATGCTAGATACATGGATGCAGCTTATGCCTTCCACAAAGACACAGTTTATGGCATTTTGCCCCTATTTTTGAAGGAAGCGGTTATGTACAACACATAAATTGGTTCCATTACTTTGTGTCTGGAGGCAACAAGACAATAGTGCAAAGAAAAAAAGTGTCATTTCAAAATAGCTATTCTTTCTAAGGCAGGTTAAGAATAGATGTAGGCCTACATATTATGACATGCGCATTCTCTTTATTAAAGACATGTATTAGCTTAGTGAAGGCCAAGGTTCGGGGCAGACTGAGGTTAACTGCCATTCCCTGACAGTCCACATGAAAAAGTGATGTACACAGTGGGAGGTCACTGTGTGTCAGTCCGCCAGCTAACACTGGCTCATTGGGAACCTGGCACGCTCCATTTAACTTCGCAGGGCATCCACTTCCTGTGCGTTTCATACACACACTCAACTGCACACACATCGAGGCCGTCGGTCCCCCCAGCCCCTCCTGCACGGCCTTGCAAGCCTCCCTGCCTTCCATAGCCTTCCTGGGAAGCTAAAGTCATTCTGCCTCATTAGAGTAATTGAGACAAGTCCTCCAGAGACTAAAGAGCTGCGGAATTGCTAGCCACTCGCACTTTAAAAGACCACTTAATAAAGCCTTTCTGTATGTTTTATTCTCTTTCTTTCTAATCATTTCCATCTCCTTTCTTGTCATAGTTCTTCGTTTCTTTTTTTTCCTTTTTGCTTTGGTTTGTGTCAGGTCAGGATACAGTGAGGTGTCTGCTAATTGCCCATGAGGAAATGATCCAAGGGCTTTCAATCTCTAGATTACACTCCCCTGATGTTGAGAAAGCCTCTGGTTCGAGGTAATGTGAATGGGTGACAGCAAGAGAATAAAATGCTGATGTGATGTGTGGATGTTGGGAAGAAATAAGGGAGGGGGCAGACAATGAGTAAGAGAGAAGAGGAAAATCCACCAGCTCAGCGATTCCAGGGGCCCGGCTGCTCCACGCTGACAAAGACACCCAGATTGCGGCCAGAGGTTGTCTCAGCGAGGCGATTTGTGCCAGAACACCCGTCATGTAACAAGTCAGATTTAGCAATATTGCTGGGTCAGGTCAAACTCAGATTGAAGTCAGAGTCAGGGCTGGTACCTCACAGATCGCCTCCTCTCTTTCTCATCCATCTGAACACATATTACTGAACCTCCCACTTTACATTTAGAAATATAGACTACTGTATCTTATGTGAGGCTGTGCATGTGGATTTTACCTTTATACACACACATATCAAAACAAAACTGACAAGCAAAAAGATGCCCAAAAATAAATGGATGCTCTGTTCTTAAGACTTATGTACAAGCCTGTGGTGGGACTAACATGTTATTTATCTGCTGCTATAAAATGAGGCAATGACAAGAAGGTGCATCCAACAATCTACTCAACACAGAAGAGAAAGAAGGGCGAGGAGGATACCAGAGAGACCTCCCTGTTTAATCATGACCTAATTCTGTCTATATTTGTGCCTCCATTTTTCTTTTATCACATTTCTCTTCTTATTTTCATTTTTTCTTAGCTCCCCAGCTCCACTTATCCACCTTCCACCCTTCCTTCTCTCTTATCAGTGACAGGATGGAAACAGAAGCAGGATAAGGAGACGCCATGGCCAATACAAGGTGTAGTGGTCAGACACCCAGGCAGATTAGTCATTGACATGTCTGTCAGTTAACAATGGCACACATCCAGCTCAACTAGTAACTGGGAGACAAAGAGATATACCCCCCGTCCTCCCCTCATAATACATTACAAGCCCTGCAGCATTAATAACTAGATCCAGACACATAGTGTTCATTGCCTGAGGTGCTCCAGGACAGATTACTGAAACAGAGCCGCCACTGCATACCTTAATCAGTTCCTGTCACCCAGTTACCCAGACAGATGCCCAAATTTCATTTACAAATATACATGAACTCAAATACACCTGGGTCTGCTTCATAACTCTGGAAAGTAGAGGCTTTAATAGCACTTAAACCATGTCAGAAAAACTGATTATGTTGCTTGAGGCTTTATTCTGTGTAACTTAGACATGGGATAATCCAGCATTTTTGTAGTTTAGTAAGAGCAAATAGCTTTCTTTCTAGAAAACAAAAACATGGTAGGTAATTCTGTTTGCTTCAAGAGACACTGAGCTGTGCTTGCTGCGCATGTAATATGCTTTTGTAATCAAATGTAATATGCAGGCAATATTCTGAATGATCATTTTGTTGATATTGAGATTTAACAATTATGCACTCATGATGAATTGTTTTGTTTTGGTGATGTCATCTCAAACAGAGTGGAAGATGACAAAAGGGGCAACTGTTTAAACTAGTCCAACAAGGTAATAGTATGCACTCATTACTCTGGCCAAATCTTACATGTGGTTGATGAAGTTGCACCAGCAATGATGCACTCCAGGTGGTAAATGCTGCTACTCTGTCACATATGTGCAACAGAGAAGTGGCCTGCAACCATTCTGTGGTAATAATGGATCTCAGTGTGCTGAGGTTTGTAGATTGTATTTTCTTAAGATCAAGCCATTTTTTCTTCACTTCTGCCACGGTGCTAATAATAGGTGGCACAATGTTCTCAGCATTTGCTAGTTGCCACAATTCTTTTTTATTTCTTCGGAGATGTCACAATTAAAACGCAATTCCTTAGTTGAGTCTCATTTAGCTAAACTTCATCATGTGAGAAGGATTTTCCTTTTCTTTGCTAAGGTTTCCATAGTAGCCCTACATTAAGGCTACTGTATTATTGATATACAAATTGGTGACTTTTTTTTTAACAGTTCATTTACTTCGGAGCAACAAAGTCTGAGAATTTAGAAAGAAGGCATGAAAAATGTCTTCCTAGAGCAAAAAGGCAAACTGTTTCTGTTTAACTGTTGCCAAACTGAATTTTGATGTTGTTGTAAATGTAAATTTTTAATTGACAAAGCCATTTCCCCCTTTAACACTAGACCTTCTATTTACAGTCATTGCACTAGACACATAAAATACATGAACTTTGCATTTCCAGATTGCAAGTACCAACTGAAACATATATTGAACTCAAATGTAAAACACAACCAACTACGGCTGTCAGTTTTTTTCATCCGCTAAATAATATCTGGTGCATCATTAATGATTATTGTACATTCCTGCTCTTCACCAGCAAAGAAGATCATTTATAATTCATATAATTATTTTTTTTTATGAATATGTATACCATGAAAACCGTTAATTAAATATTTCAAAAACCAAAATCATAAATGAGATGATGTTTACAACCTGACACCTGTGGACTGACAACAGACTGACTGAGTATCTGTGACAGGCAGGAGAACTTAAACATTGGCAACATTTTGCATTTCTGTACTAAACTGTACAAGAAAGACTGAAAAGGTCTTAGAATAAGTCTGTTATAGATAAATCTGTTGCAAGTTAGAATCGTTATATGTGCATGAGTAAGTTCATTTAAGAATAGATGTAGAACTTTTTATGTTCACTACTCTGCATTCTTCATTAGTAATAACTAGCTTGTGTGCACAAGCAGCTCATTCAGCTTAATTACGTTAAATGCATGTTTTATGCTTTGATTAATGCAGCCACTGGAGTTCAGAGACCTCACATTGCCAAAAGCCACTTTCTGTACACTTAGAGTATATCCTAGTTTGGAGCCTCCTACTTTAAATGGCACTCAATACAGCAGAATGGGCAAGAGACTTCCACTCCCTAAAGTGTTGTTATTCAAAATCATTTCTGCTGTAAAAGGGTGAAGACTACTTAAGAATATGGCGCATGAAGTCATTTCAAATTTCTTCTTCTAGTGAGTGTAAACCAGTTAACCTATTTTAATGTTATTAATGATTAAGAATGAAATGGAAAATAAAACGTCTTTACATTGCAGCACTGAAGATTTTGTCCCTTCCACAAAGTTTCTCCCAGACAGCTCCCGCTGGCTCAATTAACTATTGATCAGATTTGTGGAAGTGAATGTAAATAATTAACAAAAGTGGAGATAGCATCTGCAGCCTTGCAAACAACCTCAATACATAGGCCTCTGTGTCTCTGATCAATAGGGTGTGGACAGCATGCACAGCAGCTACTGAGGACCTCTGCAAGGTGGTCATGGAAACAGAGAAAATCACATTTTTATCAGACATCTCAGCTGTGTCAGCAAAAGACACCAAAGAAGTAATCAGATGGTGGCTGTTTCATTGTAGATAACTGTGTGTGGGGGAAACAAACTCTCTGACATTTAAAAAAAACCTTAATAATTATCTTATGTGCAGCAGGTAAATAAAATCTGTGGCTTAAGCACTGAGGTGTAAGTGCCATTTTTCACACAAGAACTCAGTTTTGCTCCAATGGAAATGTGACATCCAATAAGCTGCTCTGAGAGAAATGATACTCTGGTTATGTCCAACAAAGGCCATGTAAGTAAAGATGTAGCATTCTGTAGAAAGAAAAGCAAAAAGCTCCTTTGGGAGGCAAAGACTGCAAGGTACCACCATGGGGGTGGGGTGGGGGGCCCTCCAGGTAACCCTATTTGAATATGAATGTCTCCCATGATCCACATCAAGGGCAGTGACAGGGGCACCTCTATCTGCAACTATACCTCCAGCGGATGTAGTCGTGCGTCGGGGAATTTGCGAGCGTGCACGGTGGATCGCTCTGTGCAGTCATCAGCCAGCGCATTATTCCAAGGTACTTTGTACAGTGCATTAATCACAGGGACCCTTGAGCGCTTCCATGGATCCAAATATTCCGACCTTGAGGTTACAAGAAAGACATTAGTCCTGATCCATTCAAAGTATTGGAGACAGGGAGGGAAGCAGAGGGAGGAGGCAGAAAAGCTTTCAAGGTAATGAAATTCTACCATAATTTAAAGTAAAAGACTTGTGGGGACAAGTCTAGGCCAGAGTAAGAAGGGAAAAAAAATTAAATTGGATTTTTTTTCTTTTCCCCCTTTATTTTAAATTAGGCTTAAGTGCAGGTGGGGGGTAGTTTTTCTTTCTCGTTTTTTTTTCTAACAAAAGCATGATAACAGCATTAACGTAGAGAATGAATCGAATCATTTCCAAACCAATTAACCTTTGACAGAATGGATGAGTGGGCAGGAATGAGAATGGTGTATAGTAGAGGGGAGAGATGGAGGTGGGTGGAGGAGAGCCGGTAGCACTGTGCTGAACAAGGGCCTGGCAAGAAGGAAGTGCTTTGGGGGTGACTGCACACAGACAGCGTGGTATAAAGGCTCTCAGATGTACCCTATTCAGGCCGAAACACACCAGAAGTGTTGCTAGTTGATCTGGAAAGGGAAATGCTGGTTGAACATGAAGCAGAGCAGCATCGGTGAAAAAGCCTGAAAGGGTAAGCAGGAAACTTGGCACAGGGAAGAGAAAATGCTGAGAAGAATCTAGACTACTGTGGCTGTCCTGCCCAGCCTGACTGATAGTAAAAGGGGTCTGCTGTTAACCCCACTTATTATTTATGCTCTCTCTGTTTCTCCCCCTATCTATTTCTATTCCTCCCATGCTGGCTCACGCAGCTGCAGCCGGTCCATTAAGTTAATTAAAGGCTCCATTTTGAGCTGAAGCCTACTAGCAAATACAAGTGCCAATCAATAGATCTTTGGCTTATTTTGTAGCAGGAGGGGGGACAGGACTGGTGCTGCATTCGGGGACATGATTTGTCGCCTTGGCAGACACACCATGTCCTTTTCTGCCTTGTCCTTTGTCTCTGTCTAATTTGGTAACCACCTTGCCCATTCCACAATCTCCTTCCCCCTCTTCACCCACCCCTCTTCATCTATCACTTCCCTCTTCCTTCTTTACCCCCAGCTATCAATGGCTTTCTCCATCTGTCTACAAGGAGTCATGGTCCTATGTTTCCCTATGAGGGTGTGGATGCATTTGTTTTAGTCACCATCTGCGAAGGCAGGCCAGATGTGGGGCTGCAACAGGGGTTGAGAATGTGGGAGGGTGGGATAAACGTAGCATAACTAAGATCAACAGGGTGTCCAGGGGGATGATGTCAGCTTGGGACTGAACAGTGAAGTAGAAGTAGAGGGCCTCATGATAATTGAAGGGTACTCCAAATATCACTATATAGAATGAGAGCCTTTATGCCTGCATCCATTTCTAAAATTGCTGTAGCTGCTGGAAATCTGAGGAAGGACAATATCTACTATATGTGGTTAAATGCCTCTGCCACAATGTCAAGCTTGCAGTTTACATTCATGTTTGTCCATACTTAGATAAGCATGTCTGTAAAACACAATGATGCCCATGTGGTGTTGACCATTAACCTTTTTGACATAAAAATGTCAGCACTTCAGCATTTCATTAGGTTGTGGTAAATTTTATTAGGATTTCCATATAAATTCTTGAGTTATGGCAAAATAAATTCTGAATTCATCCCCGAGTCCAAACGGACATGTGTACCAGACACAATTAAATTCACTCAAGCCTATCCAATCCTGAAAGGAACGGATAGCAGAAAAACTATAATGTTTCTAGCCATTCCTGTCACCAGAGCAGAAATGTAAAAACAAATTAAATTTAATGGCTGCTGAAACCCATTGTAGGACCTGATTTACTTTCTACCAGCAGGACTCGAGAAATAAACAGTTTAATATCTATTCCCACTGTAAATCATCATCCAAAATAAAAACTACTCCTATGATCCTCTATTCTCCCCAAAATCCATTTTTTGCTATTGTCTCATACCACAGCAAGAGTGGAAGGCCCACAGGCTAAACAACCATCATCAGCCTCATGTGGCGTTTGTCTGCTATGAATAATGGCTCCGGGCGGCAGGCGGTGTTGCAGTTCAAGATCCACAGACAAGCTCTCTCCCCTGGACGCCTCCATTCCAACAGTCCCTTCATTCCTGCAGTCACAAAGGCAGCCTGGAAGTGGTGCAGCTCATCGGGCTTCTTCCCAGCAGCGATTCCACATTTCTCTTACTCAAGGGAGGCAGCCTATACATGTCTCAATGGTTAGCCACTGTTGCTTGTTGGAGGCCTTTTCTTCCAGCTCCCTCATCTACTCCTCATCTCTCTTCTCATCTCTCATTTTTCTGTGAGAATGCCTGCTGTTTTTTTCACTTCTCTAATCTAAACTCCCTCCTTCTATTCTTCTCTTTTCTCTCAGAGAAATCCCGGAGGGGCTTGTTCATATTCTCTCCTTTTATTGTGTTTCATCTTTTTCCTTATGACACACAACTATCCCCCAGGAGTATCCAGCTTTCTGCCAGGGAGCTGTAAAAAAAACGCATGGTTAACCCCGTATTAGTCTGTCTATTCAAAGGTTCCCCAACAAAGCTCTAGTGCTCACAGTAGAAGAAGAGGTGAAGTATGCATCTGACACAATTGCAGAGTTCATCTTTTGGAGTGTAGCATTCAAAAAGAAGCACATATCTAAGCAAGATGTTGGAATATTGTGCATCTCACCAAACAATGAACACACTTACTGAAGCATATCTTTGACACAGCTGCTGTGAAAGTGCTGTGCTGGCATACTTTAGGCTGCTAAAAGTATGTGTTTTTAGATTTGTTGCTTAGGTACTGTACATTCTGAAGACAACTTCGTGACAATATTTTAGCACAATGCTACAACAGTATGTCATTAGGTAGCTGAGTATATGATATACAATGTTGATTTTCACGTTATTAAAGTTTTAACAATACTATATGTATTTTGTCATTTTATGAGAACAATATACGAAAATGTATCACTGACACATGTTTCAGAACCAGTATTTTGTGCTTAAAGCAGGTTTATAAAATATGGCATTTCTCTTTTGGGATTGATCCCATAAATTTGGCAATACCTTTCCTTTGGAAGTTTTTCCTCTTACCAAAGTCCTTCATAGTCATCCAGAATTTGTGCTATTTTTTTCAGGTCTCTTTATATGACCTGTTGAGTTCAGCTCAATCGACGAATTTCGAGTTTTTTTAAAGTCACTCCTGTATTTTCTCTATTGTATTTGTTTTGAGTCACTGTTGTACTGAAGCATTAACCTTTGTTGGAGCTAAAAAAAAATCTGAAGTACTGAGGTTTCTGCTCAGGATTGTTTTATATTTCTGGATTTAACCTTTAAGATGACTGATGACCAACCCTCTGCGGAAGAAACAACGTCATGACAGAATGATGTTGTCACCACCATGTTTAACTGAAGAGATGTTATTAATGACATGATGCACATGCCAGGTTTCTCCTCACACACAATGTTGGGAATTGTGGCTAAAAGCTTAGAATCATACTTGCTTGTCATGATCAGCAAGTTTACCAGTTGGTTGTCAAGTATGTTTTTGTGAGGAAAGACTTCTCTTCAGCCATTTTACCAAGGAAGCCTTGATAGTAATTTGAAAATTTGGATATTATTCACAGTAACCATTAGCTTGTTATTGTTTTTAGGCTCTTCAAGTCATTATAGCCTTGCTTAGTTATGTGCCTTGATGTAATCCTGTCTCACAGGTCTAAAGATAATTCTTTCAACCTCATGGCTTGTATTTTTCTCTGGTATGCATTATCACTTCTTGTACCGTTATATACAAGAGGTGTGCCTTCCTAGGCCAAACATATATTACAAGCCAGTTGAATATGCAAATGTGAGGTTAAAAAGCAAATATATATGCTCGACCCTACCTTTGTCTAATAAATTAAATAAGGAACTGGTGGACCCAGGCCCAGTTACAGAAGCATCTGAGGGACCACTGACAGAAGCAAGATGTATTAAGGCTCTGCAGCAAGCATCACAACAAAGGGTCTGAATATAAAAGAGCAATTCACTTTGTGATAAGAAAGAATCCATTTTAAGATGTGCATGAAACATAACCAAATGTAAGAAGTTGAAAGAGACTGACATTTTTTTTCCTGTTGCTGTATTAACTAACTTAATTTAGGGATAGACAAATGTACAAAACACCCCATTCTTACATAGTGCCTGTATATGTGAATACTTTCTTTAAATTCCTTTTTATTAAGTTAAGTATTAATCAAAATGACACACCCATCCCACGTAATACAGCTGTCAAAAGAAGAGCTCATCAGACACAAGGTACGATACACAAAACTCTAAATGATTAGATGGGAGAAACGGAGTGAGAGAAAAATATAAGAACTCTTTTTTATTGCTGTTTTGGGAGTGACCTCATCTCTCTCTCATCCCACTCTTTTGCTCTTGTTCCATTTCATTCTCTGTCTCCCAATCTTTCAATTGTATAAAGCACACACTCCCACTGCATATCTCAAGCACATGTGTCCTCATCCCCGGTCACCCTAACAACCTCATTTCTCCAGTCCTCCCTCCTCTACAACTCTCACTCTGTGCGTAATTCAATCATCCCAAGGAGATGGATATCCGTCCCCCAGGAGCGCTTACGCTCTCCATTTCCTAAAGCGCTTGATCAGATTAATTGATTGTCCCCCCTCATATCTGCGCCCCCTCTGCCGACCAAAGCTGGCGTGGTGGCGGAGGGTGTACGGAAATCAAGTTTGCATTGATATTTTTAAAAATGGCTTTTTCCTTCTGCTTCCAGACAGGCCCCTTTAAAGGACAAAGGGGAATAGATAAAGTACATGAGGGGGTGATTGGTGACATGAAAGGGTGGATGCTTGTAGAAACAGACAGGGAGGACTCATGGAGAGGACAAAACAACAACCTGGAGCACAGGAGACACGGAGCTGAACAGGAGATCAGGGGACACGATAAAGCAGATAGGCGATCAATGAAATGAAATAAACAAGATTGTTTGAAAGGTGTATAGTACATGTGAGGTGAATGTGTGTGCATGGGTCTGCACGCCATGATGTTTGGCTGCAAGCCTGCGGAGCACAGCAGAGGGTAAAGATGGGAGAGTAAAACCAAGCCCCACAGGGAACACAGGAAGACCTCAACTCATCCATTATAACTGAGAGCCAAGCGGCTGCCATGTCTCCTGATTGCTGAGTCCCAGTGGAGTGCTCTCTCTCTCTCTCTCTCTCTCTCTTTCTCTTTCTCCCTCTTCTACCCCTTTCCCACTCTATCTTTCTCTTTTTGGAACTGGGCATCGCAATAGATTACGGTGCTGTTCCAGGCCTTTGGCTTCTATGTAACAGCAGGCGCCAAATGCACGCGCAAACCATACACCCACTCATGTGCGCGCACACACACAAACTCCCAAGCACACAATCGCGCAACCATACAAACAGAAATACACAGGGATAGTAACTCGCTTGAGTCTCTCTTATCTACCTGCCGCACATGTTTCCCATACGTGTAAAGCTTTTACCTGAGCACCCCATTACAGCTGAGGCTTTTACCTCTGGAGAACCAAATTACCTTTCAGAACCAACCTTCCCTTTTTCAACCTGCCCTTGACATTTAGTTCACTTGCATTTCCCCCCTTGTGCATATAGACTCAAACACAGATTATAAATCTAAACATAGACCAGCAAACCCACTCATATTCACAAGACTCCATGGCCCCATGCTTATAGTTTAATTATTTACAACTTACATGTATACCAAAGATTTTCTTTAACACCATTTTCAATATTCAACAATACTTGTACGATAGAATGCAGTAGATTCAGGATCATGTCAGAAACCCAGTAGCATGCTCTTTAGAGTTCAAAAGCATCTAATTCTTTGCAGTCATGTGCGAGTCATATACAAGAATGCTCAAACAAGCCAAAACCACACGTCCAGCATGAAGTGGAGAAATTAGTTTAAGTGGCTTTAAATGAATGCATTAGGTTTTTGAAAAAACAACCAAACAGAGAATGCTAAACACTGGCAAAACAAAATGGCCGCTGGCCTCACATCTCACAATAAGGACACAAAACTCAAAACTATTTCTTTTTCTCAGTACTGTAAATACTTTGTTCAAGTACAGAAATGTACTTGATTTAGCTTCTAAGTTTGTAGCCAACAGTTTCTTATCTGTCCAAACATCTCTGCTTTCAGGCATTACAAAGTAAACTCTTTTTTTTTGCGAATTACTGGACATTATTTTTCAGTTAGAAAGCTCTAATGGCAAAATTATCCCTATTTCCCCATAGTAAACAATCCTTTAAAAAAATTCCTGCATCCAGGCAGTGATCCGGTTCACCCCCAAAATCTAATGACTTGTTCCTTATTCCATTTCTAAGATTACCTGAATATTTCATCAAAAGCCACCCATAACTTTTTGAATTAAGTTCCTAACAGACAGACAAACCAATACTGCAGAATACATGATCTCTGCCTTTGCAGAGGTAATAATTCCTTTTAACAATGTGTTTTGACCCACTAGAAGAGTGTTTTATTCCATTCTTTTATACACTGCTCAAAGAAATAAAGGGAACGCATGATCATTACCATGTAACTCAAAGTCAGTCACACTTCTGGTATATCAATCTGTCCATTTAGGCAGAATCATTGATTGTGAATCAATTTTACCTGCTGTTGTACAAATGGAACAGACAACAAGCAGAAATGAGAGGCAATTAGCAAAACAACCCTTATAAACTAATGGTCATGCAGGTGATGGCCACAGAGCATTTCCCTGTCCTCCATCTTTTCTGGCAGATCTTTGGTTATGTTTGCATTTTCTCATTTTCCCAATGCCCTCACTACTAGAGGTAACATGAGGCGGTGTCTGCAACCCACAGAAGTTGCTCAGGTAGTGCAGCTCATCCAGGATTGCAGATCAATGCACGCTGTGGCAAGAAGGTTTGCTGTGTCCCAAACTGGCATTTGCCAGGGAACACCAGTATTGACAGATTCGCCATTGGCACCCTGTGCTCTCGACAGATGAGAGTAAGTTCACATTGAGCACATGTGACAGACGTGAGAGAGTCTGGAGATGCCGTGGAAAACATTCTGCTGCCTGCAACATCCTCCAGCATGACCAGTTTGGCAGTGGGTCAGTGATGGTCTGGGGAAGCATATCCTTGGAGGACTGCATAAACCTCCATGTGCTAGCCAGAGGTTGCCTGACTGACATTAGGTACTGGGATGTGATCTTCAGACCCACTTTCAGACCATATGCTACTGCAATGGGGCGTGGGTTCCTTCTGATGCAGGACAATGCTCGGCCTCATGTGGCTGGAGTGTGTCGGCAGTTCTTGCATGACGAAGGCATTGATGCTGTGGACTGGCCTGCCCATTCACCAGACCTGGATCCAATCGAGCACCTCTGAGACATCATGTCTCGTTCCATCCATCGCTGCCACATCACACCACAGATTGTCCAGGGGTTGACTGATGCCCTGATCCAGGCCTGGGAGGAGATCACCCGTCGTCTCATCAGGAACATGCCCAGACGTTGTAGGGAGTGCATACAGGCGCATGGGGGCCACACACACTACTGAACCTCATTTTGAATTGTCTTGAGGAATTTCCATAGAAGCTGGGTCAGCCTGTGATCTGATCTTTCCACTTTTTGAGTATGAGTTTGATTGTAAATCCAGACCTCCATGGGGTTAATGATTTCGATTTTCATTGATCAGTCTTATGCTATATTGTTCTCAACACATTCCACTATGTAAAGAATAAAGATTGTCAACTGCAATATCTCATTAATCAAGATCAAAGACAAGTTTAAGTGTTCCCTTTACTTTTTGGAGCATGGGTATATCACGAAACCAGTCCTAACCACGACACCTTACTGTTATCCAAAAGATGTCAGAGGCAAAATATTTCCTCCGAAAGTTATGGCTAATCTGATTTTCCACTAAACTATTTAAGAAAGCAACCACTTATTTACTGGGCAACAACAGTGCAAGAGGAAAAATGCAAATATTATGGAGCTGATGATTCATGGAGAAGCCAGAACATATGCTGTTTTCCCTGCAGGTTGGACCATGTAATTTGACAGAGAGGAAAAAGGACTACCTATGCACCTGCACAAAGGAGACGCCAATACTGATTGGACAGACTTGTTTAGCTAAATATGAGGCCTGTTTGTCTATTTCATGGTCAATTTAGGGAGTGAGCCGCAGTGGCTGTTCAGTGCTTTGCTGAGGAAACCGTGTACAGAAAGCTTCTTTGTAGGAGAAAACCTGAACTCCTGACCCGAAATAAACACCTGTCTTCACATAATCAGATACACACGTATAGTATATACACATAAAATCACAAGCACACACTCTGTTTACTTGTGTACTCAACCCACAAACTAAATCAACACACAATTTATTTTCTCTTCTTTTCTTACTTCCCACAGACTTTATTTGCTTGAAGGCTGAGCTCTCAGACTGGGATTGATCCTGAGCTGCCGTCTTGAACCTGTGCCCCGAGGGCAGCTCAGTGCAAACATGCAGCAGCCCCTCTCCACTTACTCCAATCACAGTTACACTTTCTGTTACACTAGACTCATGCGTAAGAGCACACTGCAAGTGTCAACCATTTCTATTTGAACAGCTTTAAACAGCACCAGTTAATTAGGAATACTAAGATACTGCTTTATTAAAGCAAAAATATTACAAAGACACTTGTTCACAGTCAAAGTGCAAGGCCACAGGCACAGTTTGAGTAATAAACTTTTCTTTTTCCAGGGAATTTAAAACGGACACGACTCTGTGTGAGCATTGGCAGAAAATCAGGAAGCATAACAGAAGCACTTGACATGACAGCAACAATTTCATACACCACATCCCATTTGCTGCATGCTTTTTCATGGTCTGGGCACAAAAGAAATCCATTATTTTTTTGCAAACGCAAAGATTCATTTGAACATTTTACATAAATAATTCATGCATAAGGAGATGCTTTACAGTGTTTTCACCTGAAGACAGACAGTTAACTAGCAAGAGCTCACTCACCCACCTACCTTTCCTTTCTTCCTTTGAAGTGGAAAAAATGAGGAAAGAGGCATAATTTGCTTGATTAATTTATCGTTGCTTACTATGAATAAATATCATTACGAGTAGTTGCTGCATGGCAGTTATGAAGTTACAGAATAGCTTGCAGCATATTGGGAGGTTAAAGAAAAGAATACAGTGATTAGAAAAAAGCATCCATCCGACACATACTGTCAGTCAGGAGAATACAGTAATGGCTCTGTGGGGTAGTGAAACACTCACATATAAAAACAAATACAAACAAATATATACACAATTACTCACTGTGTATTACTGTTGCTGCCCCAAGTTTCTCATGATTGATGGGTTCTGTGACTTGTGCTTTGAGGCTTCAAGAAAGCTAATCTACACTGCCTCCTACAGGATAACAGCACACATTTGACCTGTAAGTATGTGAGAAACTGTCATCGTCACCTTTGTCAGGTCGATAATGATGATGATAAATGGTGTTTGCATTACACTTATCAAGTCTTCAGATTTAACCACATCTATGGTGGTTTCTAACAGGAAACTTTTAAACTCAAAATTATGTTAAAGATGAAATTAAAAGTTTTTGCTTGTTTTCTGGGATATCTATTTATACCTCCTGCTTGATATTTTCTTTGGAAGCTTTTAATTAGGTCCCATTAGCTTTGTATTTGTTCCCAAAGGTTATTTAGTTTACTGAGGGTAGTTACCCCATCCTCACTCTGATATACAACATCCCCTGATGACAAATCTATCGCTCTAGCCTTGAGCAGATTGTGTAAACCATAAGAACATCTAAATGATGGTAGTCCTACCTTCCATGCAATACCCCTGCCTCTTTTGTTAAAGTCCACCTTAACTGGGAGGTCACCGTGGTTGTAGCACCTGCGAAAGACGCTTGATTTGGCTGGCCGCTCCTGAAAAACCCCTGTAGATGGGGGGCCCACCACCTGGCCAGACACAAAAGGGGAAATGGTTGTTAAAAAAAAAGGAGCAAAATAGAGAAAAATAACAAATTAAAACATTCATAGCTGATAAAAATCTTGTTTTATGAAATCAAAATTGACTGTTTTTCTCCTGCAAAAGACAATTATTCCCATTGCCTTTTCTTAAAAGTAATTCTGGACGACACTGGTGCTCCTCTGCTCCTCTAAGGAACAGAAAACACAGATAGTGTGTGCTTGTGTGTTGGCCCTGTAGCTAGAGGCACTGCCAGAGGCATTGTTAGGATCATCTTTTCTCTGCTTCCATATTGGATATGTGCTATTACTGTGCTACTGAAAGCCAATGGGACTCCTATCACATCCACCTCAGTATCTGCAGCTGCTGTTGTGGGGGCCACTGATGGTGGTGTACATCCAACAAATATAAGCAAATGCAAAGCAGCAGAAAAGAGACAAGTTTTAAGAAAATTTTTATTTAAAAAAAGAAAGAAAAATCTGCCATTGTAATGCCTTCTGTAGGACAAATTAAAATCTTACTGTATTCAAATCAATATCTTAAAAGACAAATATTACATAAAAAACACATACGCATAAAAAAAAGTTTACTAAAACTAAGCCTCAAAGGAACAGTACCATTATCAATATTGAGATCACTAAAGTGGCAACCACTCATGGACTTGAGCAATTTGGATTGGTTAAATTGAAAATATTAGAGCTTTACACCAGCATCCTGTAATGGACAAATGACAGAATGCTACAGCCAGTCTTTTCCTTGCCATCATCCCTCATGTGCATTGCCTGCCATCTGTGTCACGCTGCCACATGACGGGCAGATGTGTTGCTGTCATTAATCCTCAGATTACCTCCCATTGAGAAGCAAAATTTTGCCACAGCAGCCCACAAGTAGAGCAGATTGGGACTTTGATGTGTTATCTTTGGCAGGACTGCCTAATGTTGGTGTTCAACTTGGGAGATTTCAAATAAACGTTTTAGCCTTCTACTATGATGTTACTCCATGGCTGTTTGTTGTTGTTTTTTACACATATGTTACATCACCCACAAGTGTTGCATGTTTCTTACATAATTCAAAAACAGTTCTGATATGAAAAAGTTTTCCAACCATAAATGCATCTCTGTAAAACTGCCACCAAGGAATGATGTAACATGGGTCGTAGTTAAAGCTACATGCGAGACATGGTGCAGTGCCAGGACAACAAGCCAAAAGAGAAAAAAGAAAGGAGGAAAAACTATTAGGAAAGACCCATAAGGGAGTCTCTCCGAGCAATCGCTGCATTTAAACAGCCCTAATGCACCGTTTGATTGCAACTCAGTCATTTCGAATGAATCCATTTGGAGCATTTGTTTGCTATGCTGCTGAATACTGAATAATATTATGCTGAATTAATAAGTACAAGTTTGTAAACCTGCTGGAGAAAGACAAACAAAACAAAATGTCTAAGACTAACAATGCATTTGAAATGCAAGAAAACAAACTTTGCATTCTAAGGTACTCTAATAGTCCAAAAGAAATTCATCACAACAAACATGTATTCCTATTATCACATCTTAAAACGTGTCTTAACTTCAGTCTTTGCTGTTTTTGATAATGAAGTGTTTTACGTAATCACATTAATAGTGCAACACTAAAAGGATGGATTCCTCAGTTTTTTTTCATTCTGTCTAATTAATCTGTATTTCCTTGAATTGTTTTAACTTAACATCATTATGCATAGTAAAGTGTGAAATTACCACATTAGAATCTTATTTCAGTCTTTTTCAATTCAACATTGAAAATGCAGTTTTATTCAAACCCATCACTATTGTCCTTTCCTTTTTATCTATAAAGTCTGTGTCTGTTTATTCCCATCACTGCAGGAGGTGTTTTGCAGCTCTGGCTGTGGAAGCAGGAAACTGTAAAGCCTGCGAGATCAGCGCTGCTCCAGCTCGCAGGAGTGACAAAGCCCTCATATCCAGGTAGCTACGATGGCGATTGAGCCACGCTGCACAGGGCGGCTAAAAATAGCTCCAACTGGGCAGGGAGGAGAGAATGAAGTCAGACTGCATTGACTTGCTGAGTAGCTTTTATGGTCAGGAATGATGACACTGCATTTCAGCAGCCTGTGTTCAGAGGTGAAATGCTTCAAGCTTCATAGCTTTCTCCCTGTTTTCCTTCCAATCACCACCACAGACAGGTGATATGTACCAACAGTCATGTATGTGCATGCACAATGGCATATTCTATTGTGTCTTTTCACACGCTAAAAAAAGATGAATATGGAAGTCCCTTCTTTCCTTACTGATATGGGCTGCAGCTTAAGGAGAACTGCAGCAAGAATGGGGTTGTGAGGAGATTATCACCCACTGGCTTTCTGATGCTATTCCAATGATCTGCCTGGTCCTGTTCTGCCATTCATGACATTCGGGTGCACATGCTGAGAGAAATCCCACTGAAATTTCAAGTAGGCTAATACAGCACTACAGCTGTAGCCGCTAACTTGGTCTTAGCTTAAACACGACTATTGCCGTTTCTCCAATGACATCATCTCGGTTTCACAGCTTTCTATTATCCATCTTACCAGAAATATGATATTTAAGTTTGGACCGAAAATATTCATTAAATCTATGTCAAAATTAGTCTGATACCCTCTGTCAGCATGAAACATGATACCCCTGTTTAATTCTGATTTAAACACAAAGCAGAAAAAGTCAGAGAAATGTGTGTTCAAGTGGATAGCAGTCCACAGCGGTGGCCAAAAAGTGAGCCTGTGGGACAACAGACTACATGACAGAGATAGAGGTGGTGCAACACAATAAGTGTCTGTTTTGTGTGCCCCTGGTGCACACATCAGGTAGTCATAACAAGGCAGAACTGGTCAGGAGAGCTTCAGGCTGTCATTTCTCTCCTTCATCTTCACTCTGCCTCCAGATCTGTTTCCTCCCTAATGCTGTTGTCTGCTCCTACTGGATCCACCGTAAACCTGGTTGCTCTAAGACCCACTGAGGAAGTAACGTGCAAACATACGCTCTTGCACGTTCACACTCCCTCACACCACACATGCTTAGCTCCCCATGGTTGAGCCCCTCTGCAAAGGTGATTGAACACCGGCAGGGCCTTGTGCTCCTGCCATTTATAAAGGTGTCACAGTGAGAAACAGAGATGCTCCCTCTAACCTTATTAGTATGGCCCTTCCATGGCTTTCCTGGTTGATGCTGACACACAGCAGAGTGAAGTAGTCAAAAAGCAGAGGAAATACACAAGGGAAGCAATAAGAAAAAGGAGGGCAAAGGTAGAACATGAGATAAAGACGTGAAGAAACTGGAAAGAACTGGAATGGGAAAGAGACAAAGAGGATTTTCGAGTGCCAGAATAGGAAATAAGAGAAAGTGATGGAGGGATAGTGGATATGAGAGGAACGGGGAGATGGGGGAGACAATAGGTGCGGGTCATCAATTCTAAGGGTGAGCTTCTAGGCGATCCATCACAGCACATGGGCCTTCAGCTTATTGAGCTGGGAGATATGGCAAAAAAATATTATCACAATATTATTTTCTGTATTGATCGATTTCTTGATCATGATAGAGTTTGTAAATCCTGTCAATTCCAAAAGTAGGCCATAGTAATACTGACTGCAAGGAGCATCATGTGTTGTAATCTGCTTGATTTTAAATGTTTCTCATATGATGAGATGATGGTTTTTTGTCTGACGTTTGCACTGCAACAGCTGCTAGCATGGAGTTGTATTGGCCCACATTTTTATGCCCTCTGCATTGTTGGCTTGCCAGCTTAAAGAAGTATTACCACCAACTAGTGGGCTGGAGTGTGCTGAAGGATACACAGCTGGCTCTGTAGCTGTTTTATCACCCAGCACTCAGCATTCAACTCCAGAACTCTTTCTCTTTTATTTCTTTACCTCTGTGTTTTCATTCAACCAACCTTAAAGACTTTTTAACACCTCCTTCCTTAAAAGATGTTCGTTGAAGGTCTCATAGTCCAAGGCCAACCCTGTATATCCATCACCACTGTAGTTCTTTAAATGATTAGTTTGTTAATCTCAATTTCCATTCTTATCCAGTCCTATCAACCCTCTGCCTTCCTGTGAGAGCAGAACTTTTTTTTGCTTCTCATTTGTAAAGGGACAAGGGAGCCACTGCACATGGGTGCATTGCATCACCTGTTTACTGAGGCAGCAAGGAGGTAGGCACCTGCTTGCTGGCTTGCTCCCTCGCTCTGCATTTCACCCCTTTTCGCGGTTGAGAAGTTATTGAACTCTAGCTCCATACAGAAGGCCGCCTTTCCCAAGGACAGAACAGAAAGGCCGAGGCAGCCATGATAAGGTCAGCCGACAGGCAACAAAATCGGCTCTTTTTTTCTGCTGCCATACACAAGCAAGCTGCCAGCATGCTGGCCACATACTGGACTGTTTGGTTGTTGGTTGTGAAAATGCTGGCTGTAGGAATCACTGCTCTATGGTCATGTCTGAGCAATCACTCAACAGGACATTTTTGCTTACTCATTCTCTCTGCAGGGCAAAACATAGACTGGTGGGAGACTGATTCCTTTCAGAAAAAGAAAACTGCAATATTTGTGCAGCACTCCATTAATTTCTCATGACCAAACAGCAAGAGGTGTCTTCCAGTGAGTTCTATTATGTGCAGAAATTAGCCGCGTTGTGGAGACAGATTGGATGAGAACAAATGAGTAAAGAGCTCTCACTGGACGGGAAAACCACAGACTGATGAAAGGTAACAGAGTCTTTTGTTCAGAGCTCACAGGACTGTGGAGGTGTACTTTACAATTGCCACTGAGTCACAGGCTTTTTCATTAAGTATATCATGCACGCATGCACAGGAGTATTGGTGTTTGTAATGAAAAATGACGACATCTCTAGGTAAAGACGACACTACACACCTTGTGTCACTACAAAGACACGAGGATGAAACAAGTGACAGCCACCTACAATTGAACCATATGCAAGAGGGATAACTTTAAAGAGGAACTTCAAAAAGCAGAGCAAGCATTGAAGAGCACCCACTGTTTTCTGTCTTCTCTAGTTTAACCCTGTGACTTAAAAGAAAAGCATAGACACCAGGAGATGTTAACGGGATGTGAAAGACTAGTTTGAGGTGGGAGTATGAGGGGAGGAGTATAAATGAAAGAGGGAGCTGCGTGAGTGAGAAAAAGAGAGTGAGCTAGAGAATGCCCTGAGTATTTTCCATCTTCTCCGTGTGGCCCACTTATCAGCCAGGTAGCAGGGCAGACTTGTGCTTACAGAGCCCTATTGGCTGATTCATATCACCAAACCACAGTTGAGATGATGGCACACAGTGAATCAGCCTGCATTGGTAAAAGAGGAAAATATACACGCTTGCTACTTGTTAAGTGAATGTGGAAGCAGATGCACTGAGCCCATGAGGCTACACTTAGAATAGAAAAAAAATCACAGCGTTTGACTCTCATTCATCAGATCTAAAACATACTGTGAATTCCTATGAATACCATGTGAGCACACATTTATTCAATAAAAGACAAACATATTGGTTGCTTCAACCAGTTATTCCATTAAAAGTTCTACCAACAAACTGGGAGAAAAAAAAGAAATTAAACATTTTTTTCTAATGTTATTGAGATAGTATCGCTACCTGTGAACACAGCTTCATACAAAAGGCCTCTTGTTTTATGAGTACCTGGGCTGTCTTGCAGCCGTAAGCGCCAAAGCAAAACCTTAAGCTTGCACATCTTCATGTATTTCAATGTGAATTTTTAAATTCTAATGTGACTTTTATCTATTATCACGATCTAGCTGTTGAAGCCATTTTCTTTTCATCTATCTTACAGATTGTGTGATGTTTGCTTGTTCCCTCTTGGAACGTCCTGCATGAAGCACACACATGTTTAAAAGCTGGAGAGGAGTTCTTTACCTACATACTGTACACTATATTCTTCAGTCAAGCTTTAAGTCATTGTTAAATCTAATTACCAGGCCATATCCTTCGGGTCTTGCTCATGCTCATATGCATATTGATTTTGTGAGGAAAAGCATTAAAAAAAGGTTTTCTTTAGATGACTCCATGAGGATCATATTTGTACATGTGTTGCTGAACAATGTCTTAGAAAATCCTCTACATCCTCTGTCTATTGAAGTTAAACAGAGCTTTGATTTGCCTTTCTAGCTATCCTTCAAGCAGTACTCACAAATCTTTTTTTTTCCATCTTCGAGACTTTAACAATTTTAACTTCACGTTACATTGTGGGGAACATCCAAGTTACATGCCACATCTATGCCAGTTAATGTGAAACTGGTATGTCTGTTTGAGAAAGTTCTGAATATCAGATTCTTGATATAAAAATCATCCAGTGCTTTATATTTAAATGTCCAATCAGGAACAAAAACCCAAGAGTATCAAAACAGAGTGCATGGCCATGAAATTAATGAATAACACAATGAACACTACACCCTTTATTAGCAGCAATTGTCACTTTTGCTGTTGAGGATATATCATCTCCAATAGTTCTTCTCCCTATTTAATTCACTAAATAACAAGCTTTTTGTCGATCATCATAGCTGTATGCTAATTGATGTACCACCCAGAAAAGTTGGTCTATAGTTGCCTCACGCTATACCACAACCACAAACACTCACATGTGCCACAGCTAGCACAGGACTGACATATCCCTGAGGAGTGGAGGCATGCATGGGAAGATAAGCAGCCTGCACATGGCAAAAGATACAGGTTTATCTGTGATATGGGAATATTGTTTAACAGTCAAGAACATTATCTAGGTGATTAGTATGTATTGCAGAATGAACCCCAGGCCCTTGGTCTTATCACAAGTCCAGTGTGACTTTCTATTCCTGGAAACCAGCCTTAGTGCCTGTAAGGCCATCTGTTAAAAATGATGATGGAGGTTTGCTCACAGAGACGCCATGCAGAGACCAAAGCCTGGCATGGTCTGACGTTTGACCTTTATATAAATTAAACTAGGGGAACGCATACTGAAGGCTATATTACTGTTAGTAGTTTTACAGGACACACAGCTTGTATAAATCAACTGCACGCATCACACAAAACTCCCTCTCTACTCTTTAACTTACTTGAATTAAAAAGAAAGGTTTCTAATCCAAACTTGGTTCCCAGCATGGCATACAGGATGTTACATTGACATATACAAAGACATTCTCCTGAAAGGATCATTTGCTCTGTGATAGCAGCTGATGAGATTGAGAAGCAAACTAATCGAACCCCTTCTCCTCCCTGGATGTGTCACAAACAGGCAACACTGCACTTGCTGTTACTGAATAACAGACAATACTGCGTATGAATGCTGCAATAAAGCTGCTTTGACACAGAACGTGATGGCCATCGTGATACGTTTCCAAACCCATCTATATACAGAGGGCCAGTTTCAGAGACAGGGCTTAAGGCTAGTCCCAGACTAAAATGCCTGTTGTAGCTGATTTTACTCAAGTCTCTTGCAAAGAATTGGCTTAAATAACTCAAAGTTTTAGCCTATTCTGGTTTACATTAAACCAGTTTCAAAAATGAGGATAAGAACTAAACTTAGTTGATTCTTTAACTAATCCTTCAAAAGGTAAGGTTTAACTGTTTAGAAATGTTTGCTGGGCCTATGGACTATATAGAATATTCAAATGAAGACCAATATGCAGCACACATGCCTGCCACAACACATTAACATTTTGAGGCTGCTTTCGTGTGTACAAAGAAAATGCTTAAGAGCTAAAATCTCTGCTTGGGCATTGGCCAAAAAGGATGTGCACTCAGAGATGTTTCCACAATACAGCATTTAAGTTAGGTAAGCAGTATTCAGATATGGAAGGCAATCTTTGTTTTTTGATTGATCTCTATTTGATTGTATGTCATGTACAAAATAAAAAGTACATGACTGACAAGTTAACCAATGCTTATTTTAAATGTAGTTTGCAGTTATTGAAACACACAGGAATATTTGAATAAAAAAAGATATTCATTGTACGATTACAAAAGATTGTAATACAATTGTTCCATTAGTGTTTCTTTTCTGCATCAAAGCTCTCAATTCCAATTTCATGTTTAATTTATATTGCATAATTTATTTTCATTTCATGTTCTTCTTTCAGATATTAATTTCTTTTTTAACTTCTTTTTGGGTCTCTGCCAAGAGGTGATAGCGAAGCTGTTAGGAGTGGAGGGAACACATTCACTTTGGGTTGTGTCTTGTTGCCCGTTCAAATTCCTTCCCTTTGGTTTTTTTTTGCATTGTTAGATGTATTAATAATTCAATTCCCCAAATGAATATTTTTATATAATCATTATAAAAATGATTATAATCATAATTTATAAATGGATAGAAGGGATTATTTTAGAAAGGATGTAAATATCTTATTATTTTGGTATAATTAAGCTGTGCTGAGTTCTTTATCTACACTGTGCAGATGGGCATCATCAGGTAAACCATCGGGGGGTTGTTGGCTCTTTATCATTCCAGACAGGAAGTCAGTTCATTAGTCTTGTGTTGAGGTGGTCGACTAACAGTTTTAAATACTCTCTTTTGATTTCTGCCTTTTATTCTTTTTTTAATAGTAGTTTCAGGTTCTTCAAAAAAGTCTATAAATGCAGATAATATAATGGAAGTGACATCATAGTATAAACATGAGAAGTGTGGAACATTTTTAACATTGTCATTTATTCACATCAAATTCCCAACTGTTTTTTTTTGTTTGTTTCAGTTATCTGATTTTGAACAGATGTGTAGTTTGGTGCAACTTGTTTCAATGACATCTTTTCATTCTGTCTTATTTTATTTTTAGATTCACACTAATACATGATGTTTTGGACTCCATTCCAGGTTTTTATTATCACCAGGTTTACTTAAACCAGGACTCCATAGTTTCTGACTAACAAAAACAACCTTAAACCGAGATTAGGAAAGTGACTTAAATGTGCTGGCTTAACTAGTACAGACTAAGGCCTAGTCCTGGTTTACTAGTCCTGTCTCTGTAACTGGCCCCGAGTGTCCTGTACTCAAGTTTAACTTTTGCACGATTAAAAAGAAGTTAAAGCAAAAACATACCCAAAAGCATGTTCCTCTAAAGAAAAGCAGCCTTTTCCTTTAAAGTGAACTAATTCAGAGGGCAGCTTGGTGTCAAAGTCATGCCACTTTAGTACTAGTACCATTCATCTATCCATCCATGTCGTCAATCACTCCTCCCACTTCACCACCTTTGCCCCGTATTGCAGGATTCTGATGCTCTGACAGTGAAACAGGTGTCGAAGCCATTAGCGTGAGTCTTTCTGTGCCGCCCACTCTATCCCAGAGTTTTGATGGCAAGCATAAATCAAGACAATGTGAAACAGAAAAAGTAAATCAAGGGTTTGACACAATGACAGCCACTGCACCATTAGTCTTATTGTCAAATACTGGCAAAAACTTACATTCAAAGTAAAAGATCACAAACACAGACCACACCAAAGAAATGATAATAATAAAAATGTTTTACTGTTTATTATTTGTGAAGAAATGTGTCCTCCAAGCTCACCTTTAATCATAAAATTCTTTTTTAGGAGGTTTGCTATGTCATCCGCGCTCCTCATATTTGCTCTCGAGTATCTTTCTCTCTTAGTCATTCTAGTTTCCTCTCATAAAAAGTCTACCCTCTATGACCCTGCTTTAGCCTGGATTTTTATGTTTTCTGCAGCCTATTTCAGAAAAATATTGTCAAGGTAAAATGATGGCGAGCACTAAGACTCCTTATTAAGTCACCCTCTTCCGGGGCATTAAATTAATGTATAAGATGTAAAAAAGAAAAAAGAAAAAAAAAGACAAAGCAGAGAGGAGTTTCTTTATCTGTTTCAACCCAAGGTCTTAGTCACAATCTCTTACATGAGCTCTCACATCAGCATCCATGCCACAGTCTCAGACAACCAGACAAACAGTCCAAACAAAGTCAGTTAGATTCAACAACGTTAAAGAGATGGGTGTCAGAGTGGCAGATGGAAAGTTGAGCATCTGTCACTGTGCTAAACCATTTGGCTGAAATCAAAGAGAGATGAGCTCCTTCAAAGGACAGTCAAAGCTGTGTCTGAGGCCAGACATGCTCTGGTGTGCTCTGCAGATAAGGGCCAAGAGGTTATATTGCTTTTCTTCTACCTCTCCCTTTGTTCTTCTCTGTCTTGAGGGAGCGGGAAGGAGAGAGAGAAGAAATGCAGACAAAAGTAGGAGAGAGAGAAAGGTAGAGAGAGACAGAGAAGAGGGGGAGAGAAAATGAGTCATGAACAGGTTGCCTGTCTTCCTCTGCAACAGCACGCCGTGTTGATCAAACACTCGTTAGTAGAATTTGCTTGGTGTTTCCGGACGACGAGCATAATGAGCTGAGGTGGCTGGAGCAAAGGGGTGCCAGGCAGTGATATGGATCATTTCTGACAGTATCAGAGTACTTTTGCCTTCTAGCCCTTCCATTTCCCTGCCCTCTTCAGCCTGCTGCAGAGCTGTTGCCTCCAGCATCTCTTCAACTGGGAACACTTCAACTCAGCTGGATGCAAAGCAGGAGCTAAATAGCAAAGTAATCCTCAGTGGAATTTTGAAGGGAACATACACACTACTTCTAATCTCAAAGGGTTTGCCGGTTTACTTTCTTGGCACAGGCTGAAGAACGCCACAGCCCCGGAGCACCATCTATGAAGTTAACTGTTGTGCTTTTTAAACTGAATTCAGTGTACTAGGGGGAGGTAATGGTGCTGTTTTTCTCTGCCTTACCATCCCTCTTCTAGTTAGAGAAAACATTTATTTCAGTATTTGGACAGAAATTTTTTTTTTTACATTGCAGCGTTTTGTTTTGTGACATCATGAAAAGATTTAATTTGCAATGTATCACAAAGGCATGGTGGAGTTTGTCAAGATCTGGTGGGATTACAGATACATTTTGGTCCCTGCACTGGTAAGCAAAATTCCGAAGGTCAGGCCAATGCTGTTGCAATGATGGTGATTTGAAAAGATTTACAAAGAGGGGGGATAGAAAGGCCCCCATTTGGCAGTATTGGATTGGAACAACTGAGTTTGTCAGATAGATTGATTTTTCTTCCACTGGTTCCCATTATGTTGATGCAGGCAGTATGCAAGCTGCCACATATGACCCTGTGGTCAAGCGCATAACATGCCTAACACTGGCAGATTAGAACACTAAGAAGGGCACATTCTCCTCAGGCGGGGACAAGTCAATGTGATCGCTGACAATGATGGAGGATGGGTGAACAATGGCTAATGTCCTGTCAGCTTAATGCACTTAAACACAGCCTAATTCAGGTTCAAGTTTAGTATGTCGCATTATTCAGGTCACAGTAAGCATGTCATACAGTTTAGTAAGGTGGCATACAACCTAATGTAAACACTAAGTGACAACGTACTATTCCAAAAGGAGAACACTTAAGAGCCTGATTTAATCATTTTTCAGCAATAGCAAGTCTGGCAATTAATTACTAGGGTTTACCATACCATAATACCAAAAAAGAAAAAAAAGAATTAAAAGACAAAAAATGTGTGTGTGAAATTCACGGCAAAAAATTTGAATATTCCCTCAAAATTGAAAAAAGTGCTCAGAAATGTACTATTACTATATGAACAATTAACATTTTAGTAATCCAGCTCACATAGGATAGGTTATTATGTAGTGTCGTTTGCGAGATTTACTCCCCCTGGTGAGTGACTTGTGAGGCCTCATAAAATAATCCATTTATTTTATATATAGTGGTCCTAAATGATCGTTTTCAAGTATTATTTTCCAGCTTCTTTATTATGCTGACAACTCAAAGCATTTACATGGCAGTACATAAACCAAGTGGTAACATCATGGCATCTTTTTGCCATCATTTATTTATAGCCTATTTTTATTTCAATCTCAAATGAGTAGGAATTTCATATTGTCAAACAACAAACTTTTTGTAATGAGAAGACTAGACTTAGAGAATAAAGGTCAGAACTTTTGAAAGTTGGGACTTTTGAAATGCTGCTGGCAGCAGCATGGCAGCACGGAGTCACACCTTCAGTAACACTCTAATGACTCAGCTGTTGCAGGGTGTTGCTGGCTCTTTCATAGGGTGCAAACGGGACAATTCTAAACTGTGGAGGTCACTTCACAAACTGGCATCCATCATGGATGATCCCAACCACTCTTTCCACCAGACTGGTCAGATTGCAGAGTACCTTCTCTAATAGACTCTGCTGTCATACATAAAAACAGATCCAGGAAATCTTTCCATGTAGCCATCACACTTTCCAACAATTCACCTCTGGCCGACAGGGATAGACAATGGACTTTACCTGCTGCAAAAAAACATTTGTTTTCAACTGCTTCTCATATTCATTGACATTTTATTTTGTTCTATTTTAGGTTTGTACATTGTTTTTATATTTATTTGTTTTTCCACATCTGCCTGGTCCGACTCCACAAACTTATAAATTTCTACACTTTATGGATACTTTATTATCTTATCTTATTCTACCTGTTCTCTTTTATTTTGTTGATTTGTCCATGTTGTCTATAGATTTGTATATTTTGTTTAACATATTATTTGTTGATTTGACTCATCGTCAGTGTTGTAACTTCTCTACAGTAGTGATAGCAGAGTTCACAACCCAACTTGACCTGAAATAACTCAGATAAATCTTGAACACTTTACAAGATGTTACCATTCCATCACTAGCAACCTGCACATCTTGAAAAATATATACCAAATAATGAAGGTGAGGAAGTAAGTAGGTTCTTTAAAGACGCACATCTATTATGCACATTTCTGGAGCCTTCACTGTCCAACAGCATCCTGAGGCTTAGACGCCATAATTCACAACTTTTCTCCCAGGACACCGCATGACGTTGCAGCTGGATTCCACTTTATGCACCACATTAAACGCTAGCAACCGGATATCAACACACCGGTCGTTTTTAACCCGTACCGTGGCTGATTCAGCAAAAAAACCCAATAAAACATTATCGGAAAGAGAAAGGAAACAAAAGAGAGAAAGGGACTGAGCAAGACAAAACATAAAAGGCAAGATAAGACTGGCTGGAGAGAGCTCACAGTTCAGACAGGATGCAAGATAAATACCCAATTAGCCATCAATAGGGGGCGTGTCACTGAGAAAATCTGCAAAAGTTCAGTCGAGCATCTTTAAGGGAAATGGGTGTTTGGAAATTAAAATAATTGTCCATGGAGACATATTTCTGGTTGCTTTTTTAAGAATATAATGATGAAACATATACATATAATTGATCATTTTTGCTCTAACACAGAAACACATACTCAGATTCACAGAATAAAAAAGTCGTCACACTGTGTGTCACAGCCGCTAACAAGCACATAATTCAGCTAAAGGTCTGCATTCTTGCTTTTGATACAAGCAGGACACTACTCAAAGAAAAGGCATAGGTTTAGATGTCCTCTGCACTGGTGATCACATGACACAGGGGTAATTAACTCGAGAGCAGAAAATAGATGCCTTGCAAGGAGCAATAAACATTCTCTATTAAAAGCCATCTAATTAGAATGCCAGCTACAAGGGCTTGAAGGAGAACATAAACACTGAGCCCAGTGTGATTGTCAACTGAGCTCTAAAGAAAGCAAACATAACATACAAAATCAGCCAAACACTTCCTGTAAAGTCATGATGGGATGTTGCTGAAGGACTTTCTTGATATCTGACTGAAGTTTCAACCATGGAAAAGGCAGCAAACATTTTTGCATTTCTTCACTTCAAATAGCATCATATCAGTTTCAGCCGACTTTATTTTTTGATATCTCTTGAGAGGATCATTCCGCCGAGACATTATGTGTTCTGTCAAATTGATTTATAGTTCAAATGTAAAGTTTCAATGTGATCTAAATGCTATGCTTTGGCTTTAGAGGATCAAAGTAACCAAACTGCATTCTAAAAACCGCCAGAGCTCCTTTTTAGATTAACTAAAGTACCAACAATTCATGGATATACAAAAAGCTTTAAACAGTGTTTAAAATGTGATTCTAATTGGGTCAATCTTGTTTTGTTTGTTTTTGTTTTTTACAAGTTCTTCATGTAATGGGCAAGTTAACAAAGTTAAGAAAATCTGAAAGGTTATAAAGTCAGTCAGTGCTTTCTCCAGCCAAGGCCTTGAGGCTCTGTGGTTGATCAATAGTAATGGAAACGCCAGCAGGAGTCCATTGCCAATTTAACCTGTTTTACCATGACTCAATTCTTCCTCAAGTAACCCAACTGCTTACTAGGATGGACTGCAAGCTTCTGGCACTGATAAGATAGGTGCACATGAGCGGAAAGAAAGACAGATGGAGGGGGGGGATTGTATTTTTTTTAAACTTTTTTTGACACCACTGGCTTAGAAAATACTTCCATGAAACTGTTCAGGTGAGGCAAACAAGCAGACAGGTGGAGGAATCTACAGCATGGCATCTAACAGTGGAAACTTGCTCGCCTGGACTTGAATAGGTAAGAAGCAACACAGGCACAAAACACCCCAGCCAGCTTCATGGCTAATTTATGCAATGTGTACCTTATGTGTCCTTGTGTCAGGGAAATTTGTTTGGAGTGATGGGAAGGTTTGATTTTGATGGCCAGTAAGGATAACAAATAGACCCTTGCATCTCCATAAAAGCTTTCAAGTATCCAACAACTGCCTGCCATCCATCCATAATATTATCTGATTATATTTGTTTTTCTTCAGATTTTTCTTACAACATTCATTTTCTGTTTGTTGTGATTATTCCATCCAATGGTATTTTTTATTGGATAGAAGAAAGGATTTCATCAGTTTAAATTAAGTTTTTAAGTCATACACACAAAGCTAGTCGATAAAATTTTACATCTGGATTCATTCTGAACAAAATCTAATTAAAGATGGCATTTTAACAAGGTTTATATTGCAATTCAAACTGAGATTACATTTAATCAGGTTGCACTGAAATACTAGACTCATTTAAACCTTAATCAACAATCAATTCTGAACTGTCACCTGTTTAATTTGTTCAGATGGATTCATTTATTAAGATGGCACTCAGGGGTTACAGCATCAAAGACAATTAGTGGGATAAAAGTCAACACATCACTGACACAGCCTTAACAAAGCACACTCAAAGCATATCCACAAAAGCATAAATATTTACAACATACAACATAATTAAATCATAATGTATCTAAGCTCTATTACCACTTCTTATGTTTTCATTTCTATTTAATTTATCAGGTTTAGGTTTTGCAGTGCATGTAAAGGAATAGTTGAGCAACCCTTGGCATTTCTTGGCTGGTCAAAAAAAAAATCTGCAGGGAAAGACATACTGTTGGAGGTAAAGACCGAAAAGAAGGGCTGTGACATCTGCTCAGGTATGTTATGATGATGCTCCAGAGGAGGAAAAGAATAAGATATGAGGGTCACGTTTACATGCATGGAGACTCCATCTGTCCCCTGAGGTTAGTGGCAAGCCTGGGATGATGGCTGGGCTGGGGAGAAGGAGTTGGAGAATTGTGGGAGAGGAGCAGTGTATCGGGCTAAGGGACACTGTTTGCCAGCTCAATTTTCATCCCAGAGGCCAAAGAATAAGAAAAAAAACAGTAAATGAGGTGTTATGGTTGTAAAGTTTATCATGTCAGCAATGTGTTGACAAATGCCAAACAGTTTGAGGTGGAGCTCAGGTGTAGTTTTGTATCAAACTGGTCTCTAAGGTTAACAATGCAGGATAATACCTTAAAATGGTTTTTATTATATCCTAGGGATGTCACGATTACTTGTTTTCACAATTAGTCGCAGTATTAAATAAAATTAAATTATACAACTAAATAATTATTAAGATCCCTCAATATTGTCAATATTTCATATATTATCATAGTGTTGTGAATGCATAATAGTCGTAAAATCCAAATTTTTTCTCTGACAATAATCATAGCAAGAAAATACTGTATATAATCATGACATCCCTGACTTATATCTGTTGTACAATTGTTTGTAAAATTGTAAGGCATGTAATCTGTAATAATCTGTAATCATCACTAATCCACACTATCAGTCCAAATCCATTCAACCACATTAGAAAAATCTTATCCACACAGTGTCATTGAGAACTATCTCCAACAACATGTTACACAAGAAGTTCAGCGACAAATGTTACAGCATGGTTACATGAAGAGATAGAAGAAAATGGGACTGAATAAATCCAAAAAGGAACTGTGAGACGTTCACTATACCTGTGACAACTTACCAGCCAAAAACCTTGTAAACATAAACAATCAAAAGAAAATGTTGATGCAATCTTAAAAGCAAATATTGTAGCAGCAGGGTTTGTTATTTTCCTCCTCTGCAGGATCATGGAAGGACATGACAATTTCCTCAAATTTCCTTATTGTTAAAATTTTAAAACGGTACATAAAAGAGGAAAAATTACGGGATGTGTCCTGGCTCACGTCTAACTAATTATAGACTGCATAAATTGGCTACTGGGTATCATGATGGTCCAAGGTCACACATTGCACACCTTTAGCATTCTATAAATCAATACTTTATCTACTTAACTTATTTAAAATTAGCTTAATAGTTATTGACCGAATGTTTTTGCTCTTAGTAAAGTGACTAAGCAAAACAATATAAGTTACCCTGAATAGGAGCAGCTCTTTAAATCCTTCAATCTTTTTCTAGTTTTTCTTCTTCATGTTTTTTTTCAGCAATCCAAATATTCATGTCGTGCCAGTTGTTTCCATCAGTTGGAGAGATACTGGACAAGCCAGACCTTATGAATCACAAATAGCACTGAAAAATAGTCATAATCTGACTATGTTGTTCTAAGTCACAAATAGCTGCTCTAAAATACCCTTTTTAAATTGTTTTCAAAATCTTTCAATTCTAAGTTAAACTCCCTGAACAGCCTCTACAACCATATTGCTGGTTGCTTATCATAACACTCCTGGGAATGAGAACTCTATAATGATTACATGCAGGATAAACTATAATGACAACTGTCCTGACCAGAAATAATGATGTGCTTGCAGTTCATTTGCAAGTGTCTTCCCAGACTCTCAAGCCCATCAAACGATTAAAAAAAAATACATCTGTAGTCATTAATCAAAGCATCAATGCAACAAATAAAGTGGTTGTTATATGATAGCAGGTAAATAACATTACATATATAATCATAATCAGTCCAGCAATTTGATTTGAGTGAATTCATCAAATCTGTGTCAGAGGAAAGACTTCAAAGTCCAAGAAGTGAAATGAAGGGAGAGAGTTATGTAACAGATGTCTTTTAGCAGAATGTTTCAGAGTCAAGGAGCAACACAGCTGAGGACTCCAGACCCCATGGTGGTGAAGTAGGCAGGGGGTGTAGCTATGATGATGAAAAATGAAGATTTGAGGGGATAAGTTGATTTATAAATACAAACACTGTTCAGAGAGATACAACAAAGCTGGGTTATGGAAGGCCTTGTAGGAACAAGAATCCTGGAATCAGTACGGTGTATAACTGGGAGCCAGGAAAGTTGTTGGAAAAAAGGCGTAATGTGGTGTGGGGAGCTGAGTTCTGGGCCAGTTGAAGATTAAAGAGGAACTTAAGAGGAAGACTATTAATGATAGAGTTACAACAGTCAACCATGTGACATGTAATCGGGGAATGTGTAAGGGTGTTGTGAGATCTATTATACATCTATAATACATGAAAGTATGCAGACAGAATAGCGACATTTATGTGTGCTCCAAAGGTTAATACACCGTTAAAGAAGCCATCCAGACTCTTAAACTGTTGAAAAAGTGTATGGGTTTGCTTAAGTGAGAGAAAAGTTTTCCTATTATGCCAGAACAGATTTAAGGAAAAAACTGTGTTTAAATTCTTACAATCAAAGCAAAGACATATGATTTAAATGTGGTGTCAATATTCCAATGAAAGAAGGATCTTATGTGGAATGATGTTCATGTCTGCACATCATCATGCTTAAAACCTGATAGTCAGCTGTCATCAACATGTCACTGGTGACTTTACCCAAGTTTGTCTCTTATGGACTCAAATTAGACTCATACATATTGAGCTTGTAAATCAATGTCCATAAATTATTTCAAATTTTGTAGTTGTAAATGAAGCTTGGTCGCCCTGCTTAATAAATCTGCCTGAGAAATTCAGGTTTGCGCATGTGTAATAATGTCCTGTAAAGTAGATCTCAAAGATGGACAATGCTACCGTGACTTCTCCAACCCAGATGGGTTATACTTAATGATGTGGAAATAAAAGGTAGCCATTCTATTTAATCTATGAAGACTTCTGCTACTACTTACTCCGAAGAAGATGTCCTACTGTATTTTTCAAAGTCAAAAAGAACTAAATAATCTTAGCAATAGAAGTGAAAAAGTCTAATTACAACTACAACCACTGAAAGAATTTTTGAACATTGATTTACAATCTCAAAATATCTCAAAAGAGTCTTATCTGAGCGCATAGTTTTTGTACTATGGAACGAATGGGGTCCAAGTTAGAATTTGATTAACATCCTAAATACTTTTTTATATATACCATAATTACACTGGGAAATAAAACAATTATACTGTCTACTCTGAGCACATAATAACTGGAGAACTGTCAAAAATTCTGTCATATTATTAGCAGTCTAATTGTTATACCTTCAAGATTATGGGTTGTATGGGCTTTTTCACATATAGTCTAACTAATGAAAATTGCATTAAATGACATGCTCAGCCAAGTGCTACTATATTATGTATGGCATATTTCAATGTTATGAAAAGTGAGAAATCTGGATGAAAAATGTTCATTAGTACACTGTCAGCAATACTGAAAATCAAGAAGAAGGGCTCAATGAAGACAACAGTGGAATATCAAGTACTTTGAGGAAATGACATATCGAATAAACTTAATTATACAATATAGTTCCATTTGATTGTGCCATAACAACTTAATTCCGATCACACTTATTTCTAATAACTACAAAAAGTATGTAATATGTTTTCTTGTGTATTCATGTTACTACACTAGGCAGGTGATTGCTCACTCTCCACAATTTTCATGTTTTCTTTTCTTTTCTTTGTGTCACCTTGCAGGTGTAAGGTTCTGGCACAGAAAGTAACAGCTCTGTTCCCCTCTCTGTAACACAAGGTGACGACCTCCCACCAGAATGTAAAGTGCGTCTTTTTTCTTTTTAAATGCTTTAGGATGAATCACTGGGGGGAAAAAAGGGATGAGAGTTTCAGGGGGTCTGTGCTATTGATTCAATTTCTCTGACCACAAATACTTTAAAACATAATGAGCCTATGCTTCAAGTCCATGCACCCTTTCAAGATTTGAAATGGCCTTGTTGTTACCTACAAATCTCAGCTTTACGCAAAGCTGCCACCTCTTCGGAGCGATGTGTCAGTGATCACAGAGAAAGGACAGAAAAAAAACAACTAAACAAAAAAACAGAAGGCTACAGACACAAGCAAGCCTCTGAAAAATTTAATGGTTTTTGTTGAGGATTTAGCCAGTTGTATGGCAGTTTGCTAGTTTCATTCACGCTCCAGACACTGCAGATCCTCCGGGGAGATGGTGAATATTAAACGGCTTTGCAGGAGCCTCATGAAAGCTCTTGACAGGAGATTTGTTTATGACCTTCAAAAAAGGAGGAGGAAGTCAATGATAGCTCTGACTGCCTCTTTTGCATCTCAAGGCAGTTCCTGCCACAGAAAGAAGATGCTGCGATTTCAATCCCAAGTATTTACTGTCGTCATCAGAACTAGGCAGCTCATCAGCTTCTATTCATCACAATTCTTTTAACTACAGTATGAATGTAACACAGTGCAGCTAAAAGTTGTTTTGTTTTTTTAAAAAAGAAAAAAGGAAAAACAAAAGGGTATAGCCAAGTGAGGGATACCTTGTTGAATCTTTTGCACCAAGGTACTGAAGCCAAGGCACAGGACGATTAGAGGGTCCCATGTTTGCCAGTGAGCTTGGTTTTAAAATGCAGAGTGAGCCATTGAATTAAGAGAGCCTGGCGTTGTCACAAAAAAAATTGGTTATGGATGATCAACTGAGAAACAAGGCAAGTAAAAGCAAAAGAATTTCTCCATCTGTCAATTTAAAGAAAACTAAGCCACATGACTGCCTCTGATACGCTTTGTTGCTCCAGCACTATCTTCTCTGTAAAACCAAGGAGTTAAAAACAAAAGATACAACAGTGTTTGTCATATTGCATGATTCTGTGTCTCATTCAAACAAAGCAAGGCAAAACATAAAAGTTCAGTCTCAAGTCATGTATCTGCCATAAATGGGCCACAAACAATAAAGAGGAGGTCTAACCATGCACAGGAAGATCTCCCTCAGGCAGAGCAAGTTTCCATCCACTGGGGATCAATCATATCCACAGTTTTTCATTATACAAATGTATCTGGTCCTCATTCAGAGGTAAATACTTGATAATGCCATTTGTCTGGTTAGTAGACTAAGGTCTTGACTGCAGCTTGAGCACAAAATGATTCCTATTAAAGTATTTACGACCTTAAATCTTCTAATCTAGGAAGATTTTTTTCTTTTTACTGGTTCAACTATTATCAATCTGACTCGGCAGGCGAGGGCATTTTGTGTCAATTTAAGGCACATTTCAGCAACATCTAAAAATCATTTATCATCCTACTTTCACAAGTCAAATTAAGGTCAACCCAAAATTCTACAATTACAATAAACCATAGTTAACAACCCAGTCAGATTCATCTTTCTGTTATTTACGGAAAGATTAAAAAAAGAACACCATACCAGATAGAGTAAGTGCAGTTTCTGTTGATAATCTATTTTTTTTTTTTTTTTTGGCTAGACAGAAGAAGCTTTTAGTGACCAATCACTAAAGTCCATGGAAGTCAATAAAGACTAATGTGTAATGCTGTACAAGCTATTACACGTTCATGATCCATCTTCATTTGCAGTAAATGAGAGGAGAGGAAAACTGTCTTTGGAAATTATTTAAGCTCTTCAACACAGATTAACTACACCAGAGGTTCAAGGTTCTCAGCAAGAAAAGAGAAATTCATGATGCTTAATTTTGGTTGCAAAACAAAACAAGAGGCTTCTTATGAAATATAAGATCTTCAGCAGACAGGAAAGAAACAGAAAACTCAAATCATGTGCCACATACTATACTGTCTCAATCTGATGCTAGCCAATAAAAAGCAAAATACAATAACAAAAAACAGCAGCCAATAAAAACTGGATCTTATTATATTACTTATTATAATTTCTCAAGTTTCAATACTTATGTGAAACATTTTCAACCTTGTCTGACCAAAAGATTTACACTGGTTCTCACGCATGACAGATAATATATTGAAGGCTGGAATATGTTCACTCATTCGTGACTTTTTATGGTTGATAGCAAGAAAAAAATTGCATAAAGAAAAAGGGGGAAAGGTCAGTTTAGGTTGTGTAAAGGCAAAGAAAGGGAGACCCTGAACCTTGACTTCTTCTTTCACTGCCCTGTAACTGTTTAATCTCAACCAGTATATAACATAGAAGTGTCAGATATCATTAATGGTGAAAGCATGTCAGCGCGGACCACACACGGGACTACTCAGTTTCACAGTAAATAGTACAGCTGTTCAACAGCCAAGCTAACATCAACGCTAACGTTAGCAAAATAACTTCATTCACCACCACGTTCTTCATACAGGACTTCACGGTAAAGCCTTCAGCTTGTTGCTCTGTTGTCTTCTTCGGCATTTCTGCAGATCGTATCGTTTATTAAAAAGTGGACAAAACAAGGGTAACAGCCTTCTGGTCGGCTAACAATTGAATTTTGGCTTTCTACAACTTAACATTTGTTGCTTTCAGTGGTGGTTGCTATGCAACTTCTGAGACGGTCTGTTGTGGTTGCTATGGAGACATTATTTCCGCTGATATTGGAAAGTCGTTATAAATCAAATTAATTTAATTAAATTCATTACAGCTAAAAAGGAATATATAGCCTACTTTGTCAACTTAATAAAAATGTTATAGTTAAGCTTTCATTATCATGTTCATTATTCATTTTAATGTTTTTTTAATTCTATTATTTAAAAAAATAAGAATAGGCATATAGGCTACATACAAACAAAATTACATACATAAGCTGATAATGAAAGTATTCTAAATATCTCTTTTTTTATCGCTTTATGTAAAGTACCGTCATCTTGATGCAGGCACGAGCAGAGTCTGAGGAAGCTCAGAGAGGCAGAACATGTGCTGCAAGATGCTGGACATGTTCTTTCAGTCTGTCGTTTTACTGTTCTTTGCTGTGGTCTAGGAGCATCGGTGTCAGGGACAGGATCAACAAACTGATCAAGAATTCTGACTCTTGTCAACTGCAAACCGGACTCTGAACAAGCTGATATCCATCCAGAATAACCCTTTACACTCCTCAGCCTCCGCCACATCCTGGACCAGCAGAAGAGCACCTTCTCCAACTTATCCAGACTATTCAGCTCCGCTGCTACAAGGACAGATACATGATGTCTTTCTTGTGACAAGTAGGCTAATATCTTTTTTCAGTGCATCGCAAGACTGTTCCTCAGGTCAGACTCTTGCAGCTCTGAACTGTGCAGTCTCCTCATCTTCTCCTTTCCTCTATGAACACACTGAGGCCCTGATTTATTACATGTTTGCATTTTTAAAAACATGTGCAAATTTGATAACACACGCTAAAACTTGCACTTGATTTTAGGCGCACCGAAGTTTGCGTCTGTTAAATGGACAAAATAATGCGCATTACATTTAGCGCGTGTGCCCTTGAATTATCAAACATGAAACTGATTGCACAGGGTAATTTCGCGTCATTTAGCACATCTGAAAGGCAGGTGCAAACTGTCACAATGCAGAAATAACTGCAGTTGTAGTAAGGAGGAGGTGGGCTGAAAGTTGTATTTAGTCAATAAAAACTATTGTGTCATTGAGAAAACGTGCTTTTCTGTGCACATACCTTGCTCTTCAATCAGCTGTTGCGCGCCACACCCCTGTATTCCAGTTATCTGCTTTTTGCAGCAAGTCAGGTGCACCTGTTGCTAAACATTGGTTAGAAGCATCTCTTCGACCGGACCCCCACCTGTCTAATTTCCGAGGTTTTATTATGATCTTTTTTTTTTTACTTCTTATATCTTGCCACATCCTCTTACCTAATCTGTTCTTGTCATTTTGACAACTGCCTTTACTTTTAAGCAAATACTCTATATTGAAGTCCTTCTGGTGACATTTAGATTTCTTTGCTGGAGCTCTGCAATATTATTTTGCATCTTCATGCTCTGCTTTTAAACTCTCCATGGTGACACCAATAACATGCTAAATCCTCATGTTTGCCCTGTTATTAATTGCTCCAGCATTCTTAAATCACTTGCAAATCACACAAGCAACACGTGCAATTTATTTGCGTGCACACGTCCATCTATCTATCTATCTATCTATCTATCTATCTATCTATCTATCTATCTATCTATCTATCTATCTATCTATCT
>JBBBVU010000021.1:14604259-14625119 GCA_037177055.1 Atherinosoma microstoma | reverse complement strand
CTTCCGAGCGTGTGTGTGTGTGTGTGTGTGTGTGTGTGTGTGTGTGTGTGTGTGTGTGTGTGTGTGTGTGTGTGTGTAAAAGCTGCAGAAAAGGTAGTTGTAGTGGTAGAGCACTAATCTGCCAGGTGGGGCTCGTAAAGAGCGGCACAGGGAGGGAAGGAGATGGAGGGGGACCTGCCTTGACCTGTTTCAGACATGAAGGAGACAAAAAGGGAAAAAAAAAAAATCCCTGATGACTTTCCAGTAAGGCTCACCTTCCCAGCCAGCTTGTAGATTATGCCAGCTGGAGCTGCCAACCTGTTCTGCTGTGAACCCGGTTTCCTCACACACACACTTGCATGGGAGCTTGTCATAGTGGGAGATGTTTGAAAAGGCTTTCCTTCGCTACTTTGGATGGGATCGTTCCACTGCATACGGAGGGAACGTCTGCAGTTTGTGGTGTCATTTGGGAGAAATGCACAGGGAAAACTAAATGAGAGTATCTGCACAGTCTAAAATGAGATGCCTACATTTCCCCTGATTACCGCTACATCTGTGCATTTCTAGTTCTGGGAAATTACACTCGAAGTTTGGTTCAGCTCTGTTTGGTTGGCTCTCAGTAGTTCTAATTCCCAGCAGAAGCCCTTTTGTTCCTTGAATCTGATTGCACAGCATGATGATAATTGTTAATGATGATGACGCAGCGGGAATGGTAGCACCGCCACCACCTGTTCCACACTGTCAAAGTGACTTCAATGCCAAGATGTTAAAGTTACAGTTTGCATGATGTCCCGTCCAGGAGATGTCAACTACCATGAAAAGTAATAATCATACCTCTCTCGTCTCTTTTATGACCTGGGCTTTTCCATGCGTGATTGGTTTTCCACTCCGCAAAACGATGCGACCGCCCAATGAAACTGCCTGCACTGCTTTGGGTGAAACCAAAAACTATCATTATGGGTGTCCTATGAGGGTAATTATCAGACTAAGCACTGGACCTGGGGATTACGGAGTGGCTAAATGACTGCTCTGGGGATTAAATTAAAATATTGAGGTTTTCTGCCTGGGAGAATCAAACCACTGGGAATGCCAAACCCAGCCTGTCACTGGTAATGTGACAGGCTGTGTATACTATGCACAGACCCTCCTGTTAGTGTGGGACAGTCACATGCACGTATGGAACGGCAGGACAAGGGTACAAATGTCATTAATTACAAGTATGCAGTGATAAGAATGGCTATAGTGTATCAGTAAATGGGGAAAATGTTAGTTTGCCACATTTGGATTCAATTTAATAATCAAGTCTAAACATTTTTCAGTTTTCCCTTAAAATGGTTAAAGTGATTCATTTCTCATTCCTTTCTGTCTAAACATTTCAATTGGCTGTTATAATCGACAGTCAGAAGGTAACTCAGAATGATTCAGGAAGTTTTTTGTGTTTAGAAATATGAGTGGAAAAAGAGAAGTCAGCACCCACACTGGGATACAAATGGAGACGAGTGTCGTGTGCAGCGTAACCTACACATCCTAATGAGCTGTAATGGATAGCTTGGATAGATTTAGGGCAGGATGGTGTTGGTGTTGGTTATTATTATCTTCAGACTTTTGCTTTTAGCCTTGGTTATCAGTTTACCCCGGAATAGAGCAGCGGAAGATGAAGGATGTTGCATTCGCTACAAACTGCGGGCCCTCTTGAAATAGCACAGATAAATTGTGATCTCTCCCATAAAGCTTTGCACCAAGCCCACGCACAGCCTATGAGTGTATATCCTTTTATGAGTGTGTGCTTTTTGCGATAATGCAATAAACTGCTCAGTATCCTGGACAGAGGCTTCTGTTGACAGTATGCAGGCCAACTGGAGCTCCTGTCTGTGCAGTGGCAGACTTTCAGGGAGATGGTTTAATTCCACAAAGATGCCACTGTGAGACTCCGCATGTACATACTGTGTCTCTGGAGTGTAAGTGAGAAAATCTGCCTGCAAATAGGTTGACAGCTGATAAATAATTTCTGTTACTTTTCAAGCAAAAATGTTAAAACATCTGTCAAGTATCCATGTTTTTCAGAGAATTTTCTCTGTCCAGTGCGATCGCAAACTGAATATCTCAAGTTGTGGAAATTTGGTTGATTTAAATAGAATTTATTTCAAGTCATCACTTTGGACTCTGGGAAAGTTTAGGAACATTTTTGACTGACTTTGATGCATTAAAGCCTGATTGATTCAGTCATTTGACAGGATGGAGTAGATTAATTGATTGTGGAAATACACATGTACTGCAGCCTCAGAGGTAAATACTCGTGTGCTCGTGTGTCTGCAAATGCAATCTTTACTTTTGTCCTTTTATTCATGTCCTCAAACAATAATGTAATCCAAAGAAAGTTAATAACCAACAGTTTGCAAATAAGTGAACTTGTCAAGCAAAGATATTTGTTAGATTTCTTGTTTTTAGTTTTATATTTGGACACAGAGTTTCAGCTATAAACCGTCTCCCCTATAAATATACAGATATACTTTTTCTCCATTTTCCTTCTCCCTCCTTTCTTCTTTTCAACTTCATCAACTGTGGGTGAGTAACAGGGCAGTGACTGCAGGAGTTCAAACCAGTTGAACTCTTTGTAGTGTCTTTTTGTGAATCTGTGTATGCGGGTCTTCTACTTTCCAGGACCCCTTTTCTTTATGCCGTTCCCATGCATGTAGATCTGTCGTCAGATACTAGAGAGACTCTGTGTCATTCACTCATCGAGCAGTAGCTAGAAGTACATTTCAGCTCCAAGCTTTCACGCAGCTCAATCTCCGGCTTCCATTAACACATACACTGACACCCACACGCTGATGTGGGCTCTCGCTCTTTCTGCCATGTCAAGGCGAGAATGGATTCTTTTCATAGGCCCTCTTCTGCATGCATGTAAGTGTGAATGAATACTCATCATTAGTATCCTGAAGCGTGCCAAACTGCCTCTTCATGCTCTGGTACACCCTCGTGTGGTGGCATATTCACTTATTAAAATCTCAGAAAAGTCCTGCACTGCAGGTGGATGTTAACCAATAGGTTGTAAATGCTCATTTTTGAGGCTGCAAGTGTACTGAGGAAAATATGCATGAAAACCCAGTAACTGAAAACTTATATTGTATCATTACATGCATTACCAATTTATCCAACTCTGCATAAGTGTGATTTATTTGTTAATCCTTTCAGGCTGAGTAATATTGATATGTATTCTTTGACTTGTGTTACAGAGCTACATTATAAGATTACATAACTCTACCATTTAACCAGATTCCAAACTGACGTGTGGTATTTACTGATCTGTACAAGATTTTCTTGAGTTACCGGGTGGTTATCAAACACATTATGTGAGCCGATGGTTATGAATTGAGAATTGTGTTTCTGAATCAGGCTGCTGTTAAATGATCAGTTGTGCACACTTACAGAATATTTGCATTAATGTATTATGGAAGTATCAAAGCGCTTCACTACTGAGAACTGAGAGCTATCTGGATTTTTCTGAAACTCTTCTCACTGGCATATTTCTTTCCTTATTGCTCCATGCAGAGCCTTGCAGAGATAACCATGCTACCTATATGAAATGAAATCCTACTACATGTTATAAAGGTGTGGAGCTTAATCGTGATGACAAATATAAGGCTTGGCATTGTTTATGACGAGCTTGAAAACTGCTAGGGCGAAAAGTGATGTGGAATCTACATGTGACACCTTTCCATTACTGTTCTGTAGAAAAATATCTTCCTTATTTCAGAAATGTTAAAGAACAAACAAAAAAAAACCAGGCAGCTGCCATGCCAAGTAACAGACGGGCAAAAAATAATTTGGGCTTCATTGTAGTCACACAAGAATGTACAAATATGTCAAATAATTGAGTCCAAATATGCTCCACTAGAATGTCATTTATCACTGATGGGTTCATTTGATTGATGATGTTGATGTTTGACATTTTTAACATTGCCCTCTAGATCTATCGTGTTCTGATCTATTGTAATGCTAATTGTTAATCTGTGAGTTTAATCTTTACACATGACACCCACAAGTTTCCAGTGTGAGTCATCTTTTGAAATCTCCTTTCCAGTTTTTTTTAGGCAATTCTTAGTGAGTGTAACCCCATTGCAGTGGTACTTGTATGCAAAATTTCTGTACTCTAGCACATGCAGTTGAGTAATAGCTGCTTCTTCCTATCAAGAGGGCTCTTTCTCTCACAGCTTATTTTGAGAAACTCTGCTGCCAAGAATGTGTTTGCGGTTGTTAGATGTATCCTGATAACTGCAGGTGATAAGTCCTCTAATGTTTAATCGGTTGCTTGGCCAGGCCGGCTGCCTCACATGGCTGGAGTTTGGACCACATTGACTACTAATGTGGGTCACTGTGCTACTCTGTTTGTGTTGTACACACTCATTTAGGTTGTCCTAAAACAGAAGGGGTTTTTGGTCATTTTGTCCAACTGTTTCCTGCGTGAGATCTGGGTTTCTGTTGGACATTTGGGCCTGTGGGAAGTTGTTTTACAGAAATTCCCCCGTGTGTCTGTTTTGTTCCTGCAGGCTTGTCAAAAATGGCTACCATGTCGATTCTGTGGAAGAAAAAGGGAAAGGGGAAAGGAAACAGACTTCAAAAGCTTGTAGGAGGCACAGCAAGGCGGTGGGAAGAAGAGGAGGAGGAAGGGACAGAGGTGTTTTTTAACAGGGGACAGCTAAAGTTAAGACATGACTTGTGAATTCCTCACGGAAACGTGTATTTTTTTAGCTGGCTCTTCATAAACTGGCCAATATTTCCCCTCTCTCCTTGCGATTGTTATCTTGTTTCATTTACTGTATCCAACTCTTTTACCTTAGAAGAGCCCCCCCCCTCCCTGTCTCTCTTTCCTCCCCCACCCCCTCCCTCGTCCAGCTTGGTCCAGAAGTATTTTTGGAAGTTAATGAAAAGAGAAATCTGAACTGCTTGCCCTTAAAAGGCATGTCTGGGTCAGCTGGGTGGAAACTTGTGTTATTAATGTCCTTAACATTTTCTGTGTGAGTGGGTCATCTGTGATTTTAAGTGTGGTGCTGTGCAGAATGCTGGAATTCTATGGGTTGGGGGACGAGGAGGGAAAGAAGGGTGGGCTAGGGAACAGGCCTACATCTTCAGGAAGGGAGGGGGGTCAGGAGCATATTTGGCATATTTCAGGAATCATTCCAGTCTGGTTCAAGATGTGTTCCTCTTCCTAGAGAACTGGCCGAGCAGCCAGACGAGCTGTGCTGGGTGGGGACGAAAGGTGAACACATCACGCTCTACTTCCTATCAGTCTCGTGATGCTGGTGGTGGAAGATGGCACAGACTACACAAGCCTCCCTCGGGTAGAGCCAAAGCGAGATCACAGCCAACACGCGTGTCAGAGTTATGAAAACACCACCTCATGCCACTGACGTGCCGACGCACAGATGTGCAACCAGTCCGCCCCCTCCACCAGCAAGTCTGTAACCTCCATAACATCCATAAAAGGCTACATGTTGAACCATAGTCCTTCACCCAGCAGCAGGGTTTGTATGGTTTGGATACCAACACTATTTAATTAGCTTTTATGTGCTTATACCTTTAATACATATCTTTTAACCTCTCTTCTGTGGTTTTACAGCTACTGCCTCCCCCCTGAGAATTTATGATCCTTTAGTCTGTTATTTTCAGTCAGATGACTGATGTGACAGTGGTTGGCAGGACTTGGTTGTGGTGATACAAGTCCAGCATTCAGCAGAGGTCCGGTTCATTGTGGGGTCATGGATGACAGTGTGTAGCTGTATTAACCAGGGAAACTTTCATTCAACTTAATTCTCAGTTACTAAACGGTTTATTTGTGCTGCATTGTTGAAATCTGTTTCTCAAATCTTAAAATCTATTATTCTCCCGAATTGAGAAATCTGAACACAACTCGTATGGGAACAAAGGGATATTTGATCACTTGTTCGCACACTTGTGCTGCTGATTGTGGGCAGAGCAACATCAGTTCCATGCGCTGCCTCGTCTTTGATGTGTCTTATCTCATTTGTGTTTTGATTGCAGTAGGAGGAGGTGAAATGGAGAAGCCCTCATAAAAAAAAGAAAAAAAAAAAAAGAAATGAAAGCAGAATAAATGTAGATATTCACATGGTATGGTAAACGCTTTCCTATCCTATCCTACCTGTGTTTTTGTATCAGACCAGGGGATGAGCCAAGGTGGCTCAGAGGGAGAAGAATAGCAGGAAGCTGCTTTTAAAACTTTGAAAGATGGACTTTGGACTACCTTTTTGTCAGTAGCAATTAAAGTGACTTCCGAAGATAAATTTTTACTCAAGTACAGTGAAGCTTTGTTGTGCCGTATGTGTGAAGGTGGGAAAGGTTGTTTATTTGATGGTGCATTCACATGCACTTCCTTTTGAAAAATGGTCTGTTGGGTAATGTATAAGGTGTTTTTAACTCTTATGCCTCAACTGTACAAGGGATTTCCACACTCTCACACTCTTCTGTCTGACCTGTTTTAAGCTTCTGGTCTGCAGGGTAGCTCTGAAAATAAAATTCCTCCTGCAGATTATTTTTCTTGTGATCAGAAAATATACATGTTCTCTGAGAGAGGAATGTTGGGACGCCATGGCAACCTAGCTGTTCCCCTTCTTTTGTTTCTCCTGTCTTTGGCTTTATTGTCTTTCTGCATTTTACTATTTTTCAATTTTTCAAATAGAGATTTTCAACACCTTGTAAAGTTTTTAGTGTAAATGTTGTATACCCCCCCCCCCCCTTTGGATGTTCTTTGTTTCACCTTTATTCAAACTGAACTGGAAAGATGTTTCATTTCCTCCTCAAGCAACCCCCTACTTTCTCATCCAGCCATCCACAGGTGTGTTTTTAGGAGTGCCATCATTGTGGTGCTGATGCATGTGGACCCCGTTTCCTGGGCTATTTCCAGACCCTCTCTCATTTGGTTTTTTTATTTTTGGAGACAGACTGCACTACTGAGTTTGTTAAGGGCATTTGGGGGCTGGGTTTCCTGGTTTTCCCCTCCATGCCAACGTTGCTTTTGGAGCTCTGTCTCATGCTGGCTGCTCTGACCAGGGGAAGTGAAGCAGCACAATGCTGCTATGGTGAAGGCCATAAAAATAGACTCAGTGAAGTGCAGCTTTTACTTAAAGAGTCATGAAACCCTTTCATGTAAGGGTTTTATGTAGTGTGTGTGGGAGTAGGAAAAAAGAAGAATTTTGACTGAATAGAGCTTCAACTTTAGAATTGTCTCCAGGTTTCACTTATTGAACAATTGATTATGCTTGAAAAGACAAAACATCCCAGCATCATTACACGTGTACTTCTAGTTAGACAAAAAACAGACCGTGCAAACAATGACTTGGACCATGCTTGAGTCATCAGCTTTCCTCTGGACTTCCTTTCATCTACCATTCTTTTCTCATGTTATGCTACTTGGAAAGGCTGGGAAAACTTTAATAAACTACACAAAGCGTTTAGATGTCTGTAGTTGTTTATTAAGTGAAATTAAAATTGCATTATTGGTCATTTGCTCTTCTGTGGTTACAGAAAGTTAAACGCGTTGCTCACCTTTGCTGTTTGTGTGTTTGTGTATATACTTGCAGACATATTCAGACATGGGAGCCTCACAGGAATCCCATAACACTCCCAAGTCACTGAGTGGCTCATTTGTGCACTCTGGAACATTGTGGAATACCAGGCATATTTTATGATCCAGCCTTCAACCGGCTCCCCGTCTTTCTCTGTGTCTGGGTTTATTTGTGAAGCTTAGCCAGTCTGACCCCCCCCCCCCCTCTCCACACCCTTCCCTGCCACATCCTTCATCTTGTATTAGAATACATAAAAACTGCATTTTAGACATTTAGTGGAGGCTTTCTTTCAGATTAACTTGTAGTCAGATGGAGTGGCTGGTAAGTTTAGTTAGAGTTTAGTTGAAGGAATCCAGCTTCAACTTAAGGGCATGAAATGCTAGATGACTTGTTGCGCTATAGCATGTTTAGGTCTCTTAGGGTGTTTTTTTTGGCCTTGTCAAACATGTTTGCCACATGTGGTGTATTTTGACAGCCTGCTCTAACAAGGGTAAGGAAAAACTTGATGCCCGTGGCAAAGAGTGAGTCTTGCCCACCCACTTGGACAAATTTGTAGCTTTTACCTCCTCCTTTTCTCATGCATTTTCTTTTTTCTTTCTAAACCACGTCAAGTCTTTCCCATCACTGCGTATCTTTCATAGCTTCATTCCATTACTGCCTCCCTCTCTAGGTGTGGACTGCACAGAAGAATGTGGTTGAATTAAGGTTTTATCTCTCCTGCCAGCCATCTGCATCTGTACTCCCAGCCATGCCAAGCATTTGAGGCACAATTGCCCTTAAAAGGAAACAATAGCAGCCTATCAATTCTGCCCTGCCAGTCAAGGAACGACTCACTCCTGCATGGGCAGGGTCCAGCTTGCACACACAACACAAGGAAGTGTTTGGTAACTAAGCTGAGAGTCACAACGCACCCACTCTTTTTTCTTATTTTAAACAGTAGGTGTATACTCTCTGTTCTGGGTCCAAGACATGTTTTTTGAAATACCAGGAACATTACTCCATCATTATAAAAATGTGACCCCTCCTGCTCTTTAATTTTTTTTTCAAACAGAAAGAGAGGTTTTCGGATGTGCAATCCAGATAACAAGTGCTAACCACTTTTGCTCTGTATTGTGCAAAAAATTGTAAAATCCGTGTGTTTTGCTTATTATTAGCTGCACAAATCTGTCAGTTCAGCTCTGTGACTACTTCTTCTGCTGGCTCACAGGAACATCAGCTTTAAACTTCTGGATTTTACTAAAATGTGTGATTGTGATCTTGCAAGTCTTGTGAGAATCAAACCACTGTTTTTTTTTTTTTAAATGCCAGCCACTTCTTAGTTCTTTTGAATCCGTTTGGGCATGAACGATTGATTTCTCTGGTATATTTTATTTCTTTCAAAAATCTGAAAAACTGCTTCGTTTACATGCCAGACATGTCTTCTTTTCTTTTTAGCGAGCTGTATCATTAAGCCAGCAAAGTTTTTTGTTGACTTTGCTACCTGTCATATTATTAATGTTAAATAATTGTCTGTTTAGTGTATGTGTGTGTGTGTGAAGGCCTCAGCTGTTTGCGGGGCAGGGAGGCCTGCAGGGCTGAAAGTCGTTAGATATTAAGGCTGGTTCTGCTGGTTCACTGTAAAGTTTAGGAGGTGAATGGTTTTCTGTTTGACAGCTCATCTGCTTGCAGACAAAATTCTTACCCCACCTTGCCATGCTGTTGGAATGCAGATAGCAGTAGGAGGAATGCTGGCGGCAGTCTTCAGTGGCAGCAAATAAAAAAAATTAACCACTTCGCCGCTTCACTCCTCTTTTCTTTCCTTTTTCTTCTGTCCACTGCTTTCTTGATCTCCGTTTCTAGTCTCCCCATCGTTCTCCTCAAATTTTATCTGTGCAGTCTCTCAGCTTTGTTTTTTTCCCTTATCCTTCTCTCTTGCTAGCATCTTGTTCACTGTGTTTGATTTGGGCATTCCTTTCCCCTTAGCAGACAAAACAACCACAGACCTCTCTGAACTGCAACCCCCAGTTCACACACATGTATGCACACACATACATACACGCACACATTCTCTCTTTCTCTTCTGCTAATCACACACAGGAAATGGGCTCCCATGCAAACGAGGCCCGCCTGGCCACTGGAACCCAGGATGGGATTTCAGGCCTTGAAATGTTCTCCAGTGGAAGAAATTGGACAAGAGTTCTCTCTTCCTCCTCCTCCTCCTCTTGTTTCCTTACATTTCCTCAGCATGCCTCATCTGTCTGTCAATTTGTTTCATCCTGCAAATTTTTTCATTTTGTTAAAATTTCCATTTATACCAAGTTGATAAAGTTGCGTCATCTTCTGTGTTTGGCAGATAAAAATGACACCAACTTGTAGACAGATCTGCAAGATTAGACTGTAGAATATACTCCGTTATTTTAGCAGCTTTTTATAAAATGTATGATTCTCAAAGATGAACAGAACAATTAATTGTTTATGTAAACTAGAAAGAGTAGTGAGCTTCATGAGTATCGGCTCTGTTTTAATATATCACTGATTGTATTTTAAGGAAGTAATGTGCTTTGCTGCAGTAACACACTGTACATGTATGTACATGTCAGGACAGGAAATGCTAAGTGCAACTATGATGGGTTACAGAAAAGTACCTTTTGTGAGATTGTTGCTGTTTTTAAAGATAATTGTATCAGTGAGACAGATTGTATTGGATAGAAGGTATCCTCCTTTAGAACAATACAGATTGTATTGTCATGCATCTTGCAAAAACATGACATGACGCATAAAATTAGACTGAACTCAAGAATAAACGCCTGGACTTAATTTGGTCCTGAACCAAAACTATTTAGTAGCTGTTTTACAGATGATCAAATTATTCAGTATACATTTTAAAAGGTTGCTTTTGGTTTGTGGAAAAGCTTTGCACGGTCACATTTTAGGCCAGATTGCTCAAAAACAATGTTTGTTGCTTTTACTGAAATCATTCTAGTTCAAATTAACCACGGGAACATGATGTACCACCATATGTACTATATTATATTACAGCTCTAATCTTAAGGCCTTATACATTTATGCTCAGTTCTTAATTAATTGTATGATTATTTGTATAGGCTGCAGTTTGTTTAGTATGACAATTCGGCTGCTATTTGAAATTGTAAGTTTCATTGAATACAGTTTAGGGGCTGATTGATTGACCGACTTTCACTTAGCTAATTTTGTGTAACATTGCATGACATTTTCACAGGTTATTTTGATGGTTTTATTAATTAAACGCATGCATGAATATGCGGTCCAGTGTTTTGACAACAGCATATTAATCTACATCACCACAAAATATTAACAATCGGTCTTCCTATTTTTAAATAATTAGCATTAAAACTGGGGGAAAAGTTAGTTCCCACACATGACCATATTTACTGCTTTGCATTTATGCTAGTTATTACTTTTATGATAAGCTAGCAACTATATATATATTTGAGTGATGGCACAACGTAGAGAGATTATATTTCACAACTGTGAATCTACAGTTTTCTTTTGTCAAGATGAGTCATTATAATCAAGGTGTGGTGACATGTATGAACTTTTCTTTAATGCAATATTTTTGCTGTATTAAACATTGTTTTAAATTAGAAAAAGTTAAAAAGATTTTTCATAAAGCAAGCAAGTGCATTCATTTAGGTGTAAATGCAAAACGTTAAAAATGACATTTGTGGTAAAACTACAGAGAGTCACATGGGCTGATGAGTTGTAGGTCAGCGACCGTTGCAGACGCTGGAGGAAGTTTCAGTTTATCCTGCTGACTAAAATCATGATCGTGTGTGTATGGGATGAGAAGAAGACAGCTGTTTTCAGTTTTCTTTGGCTATGAGCTGGCTAACTGTCTGAATGAAAAGCTCAGCCTCCCTCCTCACATTAACACGCAACACAGACAGACACAGACAGACATGGTCTCTGGTCACTTGGATATTTCAGCATTGTCTGCATTCTAAAGAATGTGTCAAATCTTATTAGTAAAAACACATGTATTCCCTGTTTTTATTAATCAAACATCCCATTAGTGTGTTGTTGTTTTTTTTACTCTGTGGAATCATACGCTTGGTTAAGTGCAGCATGGAAGGATTGCCATTTAGTGTGAGAACGTCTGATGATTCAGCAAAACTTGTGTGTGGATATTTAGAGTCTAACATGACAGAGCTGAAGGGCTGTCTCCTTCCTCTGAAGACGAGATGTGTAGGAACAAACAGGATGACACAGAAAGGAACTGAGATTGGCAGAAGCAACTGAAAGACTGATGCTCTGTCCATCAGTCGTTACATGATCATGTCTTTGAGTACATCACTTGTCACTGCCTCCTTCCTTACTTCAGTCTGAGCAAACACTCTTCAGCAAACAGGAAAATCGTTTAATCTTGAGTGTTTTCTTTAGTTTCTTGCTGTCATTAAAAAAAATTGCTGTTGAGTTAATTACTTTTCTTTGTTAGAAGTCCTTTTGCTCACTTTCTTGATGTGAAATGTTCAATCAGACCACTCAGCAGATGAAGTGGCTTCTGCAGATAATCAAACTTCACTCCCCCTGCACAGTCATAAACCTGAGTGTATTGTTGCTGCTTACAGTTTACAGAAATGTTCCAGTCTCTTGCATCTCCCCCTCCTCTTCCCCATTTCTCCTCCTCCTCCTCTCATCCTTTTAAATTCAGTCCAGACTCTAGTCTTAAATCTGGATTCTCTATGCTTAACCAAACATATGGAATGCTACTGTAGTGGAATGCTTCAAGTGTGGGTTGTTTTTTCTGCGCGTGTGTGTGTGCGCACATGCGTATGTTTGCACATGTTTTGAAGCAGATGAGAGCTTCTAGGATGATGATGATTATGATAATGGTGCATGTGTGTGTGTGTGTGTGTGTGTACCAGCGCTTCCCCAGAAAACTGAATGGGGCCTTCTGTTGTCATGGCCAAACATTGCTTGTCTGCTCATGCATGAGTCTATTGCAGAGCCTATGAATGTGTCCCATATCTGAGCAGTTAGCTCATTCTTAGCCTGTTAGCTTGACTGTGAACAATCTCCCCTACAGTGACTGCATTGTCAGCCTGGCCGCAGCCTCTGAGCCTCGCCAACTGCCCAAAATGACAATGGTGAAAGATGGCATGAGTGAGTGTCGAGATATCATGATGACCAGTGCCTCCCTTTAGATAACCCCATACCCTCTTTGTTTAACCCGCAGGATGGAGAGTATGCGGAGGAGAGCTTTACCTGCTTAAGACAAAAAGATACTTTGGAAATAAAGTAAGTAACACTCTAATGTAATTTCTTTCTCTGTTCCATTTTTTTCACGTGAAAACTTCCACCTACATTCATGTTCGGGTTTTTATTGCATTATTAACATCTGCCTGAAAGTCTAAATGTTCATGGTTTCAGGGAGAATAATCTTGAGACTAAGAAAATGGGTGATCTGTGGGTAGAAATGCAACAAGGTATATGACATGTTTCTACAACATCTCAGGGTGGACTAAATGCCCACTACAGTGTGGGTGTATGGCTGAAATAGAAAGTAGAGACAGAGATCACTGTTGGTTGCAGTCTGCAATTTTTCTGCAAGATATTGCAATTCTGCACACTATCCACAAAAAGTGATGCCCTTAGAGGGAATTACAGTTTAGTTGTTTCTCCTTATGTTCTTAAGTTCGTGAATTTTATGAATTGGTGGCAAGCATTAACAATATTCTGACTTTCAGTCTTCATCTTTTTGCATCCTCTCATCCTCTATCCTTGCCCACTCTTTCCTGCCTTCCTCACAACCTCCTTGCCTCTTCCGCCCCTCCTCCGCTCTTTGTGAGTCTGTTTCCTTTTGGGCACAAATGCCGGCGCCGCATTTCCTTCCCTGTAGCCTGAAGTCACACAGAATTGACACACCTACGGATACTGTGGATGTAGCGCAACGTATGGCTTGGTACATAAACATGTACGCCTCACTGAACGACAGTAACTGAAAGTGTGTGTGTGAGTGAGTGAGCGATATCAAGCCAGGACAGTCACAAACTGTATGCATCTCTGTCTTACCCTCGTCGCCCCCAGCTGTCTGCTCCCACATCTGTTTAAGGTCAATATGTGGCCAAGGTGTGACCCGTGTGTCTTTGCTGACCTGTTTTTATATGTGTTTATTATTCCGGATGCCAGTTCACATCCTGATTGAGTTGAATTAATCCTAAATAGTTCGGAGCTCCTCTAGTACGCCTCTACCACTTTACCTCTGACTGTATCTCTTGCTGTCTCTGTCTTCTCCTTACTTCCCCCCCTTCCTGCTGCCAGTGCTGCATTCTTGCTGCAGTAATCCACTAAGGCAGCTACCTGCTCTGCATTCTGAGGAACAACCCACCCCCCATCTTTCACTGCTTAACTTGCATTATTACACATTCTGGGCTGCACATTTGTTATGTGTAAGCTTTTCTACTGAACTCGCTCACTGTCTTTCTTGTTCATTGGGGAGCCACTGAGCTCTCCATTCAGCTGCAGCACACTGCTAATGCCAAGACTCAGGCTGATGAAGCAACGCCAAGCTCTGCCAAGCGAGCTCCGTGCGTCTGTGGGTCCTGTGTTCGGATGGGAAATGCAGTGAATAAGCAGGATATCAAGCAGTCAGACAGAAGGTGGAAGGGCTGTATGTTGAGAGCTATTGATGGGTTTGCAGGAACTGACCGTGTTTTGTGGGTTTGCCAATATTGGGGGCGGGTGGTACCCTAGCCATGTGTGATGCCCAATCACTGCTGGAGAGTTTGATGATCGGTAGTCATCTCCTTTTCTCTTAGGTACAAGGGAAAGGACATTCAAATCCAGCGAGGGAGAAAAGGGATGAAGGTCAGGGGAAGGAAACTGATGGAATGCAGCAGAAGTAGTGGGGGCTGGGGTGACGTTTAGAGGTCACATGACATGAGATGAGGCTGTTGGTAAAAGAGAAAAAGAGAAGGTGATGAAAGAAATGGAGAATAGTAGAAGAAGCAGCTGTGTTTGACCTTTCCTGTTGGTTGATTTCAGTAGCTCCTGTTGCTACATTTTGCTCAGTGTGTGTCTACAGCCACCTTTTAGTTGTAATCTTTTTGCAAATTAAGAATATCGCTTTGAGAGAATTATTCACTAATATTGGACAGGGGCGGGTGAAGGTGCAGTAACATAATGTCACGTATTGTTTGCAGGAATAGACTGGATGACAAATGATGCAGTCGTACACTGTTTGAAATGGGAGTTAAATGTCACTTCCTTTTATGAAGTCAAAAATTCTTTCCTTTGAGTCATTATGATGCAGCTAGTTTCACTTCTTCTAATGATGTGCTGGTGGTTGTGGAAAAAAATCAATAGATATTCTTCCTTACAGATAAATATTTTTCTTCAGTGTACCAATTCTCAGACCCAAGGCTTTCTCCATACACGGTCACTTCTGGTTCGGCAAAGGCCAAGTACTGAACCGTATGCTTCAAAATAGCAGCAAGCGGACCAGTGGATGATGTCATGGTGATTTCATCCATTTTATTTACACTCTACAGAATGTTAGCAAGGCTAGACCCAGTTATAGATCGGTTAGGACTTATTTTATCTCTCCAAAAAGTGGAAATATTTTCTATGTAGTCTTAAATGCCTGATGTCTTTTCGCCTCAGAGCAGGGCGCACCACCTAGCAATTTAATAAATGTAATTACCCATTCGGGAAGCTTTTTGTCTTTATTTTGAATTTATTTTGTCTGTAAATGGTGACAAGTATGTAACAGTCATCTCAACTCATTTAAAGTATTCAGGATGGCCTTTATTATTAACACGCTGTTCACTGTTGTGAGTTGTTAAAGACCTAATGAATAGTTCATTTGCCAAATGTGATGGTTTTTGGTGACATGTGGCACTCAACCTTTTGAGAGTCATAGTGAATATTAATAGCATCCAGATGTTTGTCTTTTTAGAGAACTGGCCAGTATATTGTAACTTATGAGCCTGTCAAATGATCACATACCATTATCACAATGTTACTGTTGGTAACAATCTATAAGAGCTTTTAGACAATCATAAATGTCTTGAGAATGGCTCTGAATAATTTTATGTTAAACTAAGATGAATACTTTGTTTATTTCTTCTTATTTAATGGAGATATTGGGACATTGGTGATAATAAAAAGGGAGCAAAGCATTAAATGCTGACTTATGTGCAATATATTTTGATCACATAAGGCCTTAAAGCATTCCTGCCTTTTGCGTAATTAAGTAGATGTGAAAATGTGTTTAAAGATGTATTTCTCTACACCAGATCTACTTGAACTAACAAGTAAAAGGCAAAACCATTCAGCTGTCATTCTCCTTTTAATTACTCCAGCTCTTGCTTAACATTTGCCCATCTGCCTCCCTCATTTTTTCCCAGCCTGACTCACTATTATTCACACTGACACAGACACACACAGAGACTGATAGTTCCCCAGAGTTAACAAGTGTCATCATGTTGTCATGTTTTCATGTTCTCTTATCAGCGTGAAACAGTGACACTCACACATTCCTTCTCAGACAGCTCATTGTCAGACACGCAACGTCACATATCTGTGAGTGTTCATCGGGTCATATAAGGATTTTAGCTGACAGCTGCTTTAGATTGTTTGAACAGCTGCTCCAGAGAGTTTTAAATAGGTAAAGTGGATGGGGTAGGTCCTGTTGGCTCTATTAATGGTGAGGTGAAAGAGTCTTTCTTCAGATGGATTGAGTTCGATTGAGGCTTAAGTTTTTGTGTTAGCATTTTGATGTGTTTTTGTTTTTCTCCTTTCATGGATTCTCCCTGGGATCTCATTTTGCATATCACATTGTTATTCTGCCGCTGTTGCAAGTTAAAAGGAAGTATCGGCTTATGATTAAATCAAATTCACAAGACTTTCTGAACACGCCGGCTGCTGTGGAGATTAAACCTGTGACCTTTAACCACCTTCTTGTCAGGGCCTTCTTACTCCACTAAATAACTTTGGTAATTTTGGGGGATTTTTTTCTGTTTAAGGAAGAAAAGGTGGAACTCAACTTGAATGGTGCTGTTAGCCTGTAAAACGGCATTTTTCTGCTGAGACTTGACCCTTGACCTTTTGGATAGAAATGTCATCACTTTCTCGTTTTATCCAATAAAACATGTGAGATGTTGTCATCATAAATTCTTTACTTGCAGCCAAAAAAAAAACTTTTGGTTGCCAAGATCAAATCCCTTCTTATTTATGTCCAAGCTAATGTTTACAGAAAATAGAAAGAAAAATAAAATCCACTAAAGGCAGATTGTGCTTACAGAAATGGGATGGCTGGGCTGATTTTACACACTGGGCTGGTGAACTTCAAATTTAGGATTTTGATCGCCCGCTTTTGTAAAACCAGTTCTACACCATGGCAAACTGCACACAGCCACTGTGAATTTTTTCTGAGAAATGAGGAATATTTATAAATCTTTAGCTGTACTGTCTCATCTTATTCATGTTCTTGTCTTATCATTGCAGTGCATGCAATCAAGAAGTCAATAGTTTATCATACGGTTTATTATCTCTCCAGTATTTGAAGTATTTTTATGTTGTGAACAACAGATGCACTATTTTCCAACAAAAACTGATTATCTCCCTCTTTCTAGCCAGTTTATCTCAATTCATTTTGGCTCAACTGCTGTAGTATATGGCACAGTCTGTTCCCCTAATCATCCCATCCCGTCTGTTTGTCCCAGTTTCTCTCGTTGAGTTTTTTTTTTTCTACATTTTTACAGTGTCAGTGACCTCTGACCCATTGCACAGAAGACTGCAGGTGGAGGACATGCTGGATTAGAAAGGGTGTATGTCATGGGAACCTGATGACAAGTCACATGGGATTTAGATTGGAGTGTTTGTATTAAAAACAAACGTGTTGTTACAGTCGTCTTGGTCTAAAGTGCTTATTCTTCCACTGAACATACATTTATATTTATATATTCAGTTTTGAAAAAAGTTTTTAAAGCTTTAATTTGACCTGATGCTTTTTAAGCTGCTTTAGCAACAAATACCGGATCTCAAACGGGATATTTACAGATGCTTTACCTACTCTAGTGTAAGGGAAATGGCAAAGTGTGTTGCAGTTCTGTGCCAGACTTTCTTAGACTGTATGTAGCAACGTCTTTCACTTCTCTTGTAGAGGTCTTTATAAATCAGAAATTTCTACTTCTAACTGCAAGACAGGAATCCTCCTAGAGCTGATAATGAGTTGATCAGGGTCAACTTAGGTCTTGGACATATTGACACACAGACAAGAGACGTGCAGCAAAACAACAGCATCTCATTTGTATCATCATTTTTTCTAAGAAGGCTTCTATAATACAATCTAACAGTATCTCTGACAGTGCTGCTCTACATTGGTGGTTATGATGACGCATTATATCTGTTACGAACCAACACTGGCTGATATTTCATTCTTGCATGCTGATCAGATAGCTCAATAAAATACATGACCAGAGTAAATTTGTCTCAACTAAATTAGATCTGTTGCATCCCACTTTGGAAACCAGCAGTTACATGTATTTATAGTGAGTAAACAGACCTTTCTGTATTTTGATATTTGTTGATTTCACTGTTTTATTGAGTGTGACCCTAAACACTCTCCCTGCCTTTGTAGGATATTCAGATTTTTTTTGTTTTTATTTAGTTTTTTTCCAAATTAGCTGGTTTGAACTAAGTTATTCCAGGTTTCCTTGGCCTCGAGGGCAAGCTAGATAGTGACTCGCTAGTATTTACAGTGGCTGCTGTTTTTTAAATAGAGCACCAGAAATACTTCCTTTGCTCTGCTTCTTTATAGCAACAACAGTGACTTGTAGATGTAATCCTGCATGCAGTGCAGATTTCTGTTTAAGAGCATGATTTAATTTACTGTGCAGCCTTTAAGATTAGAAACAAAGCCAAAGAGATCTTGGGGCTTTGAGTTTGACTGAACCTCCTCAAACTTACATCTTCAGTCAGGTCATAAATGGCAAAGCCAAAAAAAAAAAGAAATTGTGCTTGTGTACAACAACCATCACAGTCTTCTAAGAACGCTGACAGCTCACACACTGTAACTTCTTTATTTCTCTCATCTTGCCACATCTGTTTTACCCTCTCATATACCTTTCTCTGGCATTTCTCATTCCCATTCCCTCTTCTTTTTTTTTTTTATTCTCTCATCTTCTTATCGTAGCCATCCATGCGAGCAGAGTGCTGGTATTAAGCCCCAGCAACAAGACTCTTGATGTAGACGGTCAGGGGAGGGCAATGAAGGAGAGGAGAGACCTAGAAAAGGCTATGGGTTACTGGGCTAAGAATGGAAAGAGGGTCATATCTTTCAGCGCAGGTGGCCAAATAAATCTGACTGTAATATTCATGTAAATATGTGTCATCTATCTAAGCGTAACCTTTCACCGGCTTAGGGCTAAAAGTGTGTTAGGGTTTATTTTTACTACCTGGCGCGATTTAACCACACTATCCACCTTCTGTGTAGAAGATGTAAGAATGTGTGCATTTGGTTTTGGATTGGACTATTTTCCTTCTGTTGATCCTTCTATGGTTTTGCCTCTCCTAGTGAGCGACATTGAGCATGCAATGTTAAATGAAAGCAGGTGTAGATGGTTTACAAATGACTGGAAATCCCAAATAAAATGGAGCTGTGTCTACACTGAGTGAGTGACAAGCATACAGTATCTGTTTTGTTGTTATGGTGGTAATGTGGGTAACTTTCATGTCTTCTTCCATAAACAAATTTCTTTCTCTACTATAGAAAACATTTTGTTCACCCTCTATTTTCCCCACATTTCAGTATTTCTCCCATAAGTGTCCATTTCATTCAGGATCTTAAGGAAAAATCCAAATAAAGAAGTTATTCTCGTCCAGTTCAGCACTCTCCACTGACTAAGCTCCATGACCTTAGTATCCTTTTTTTTTTTTCTTTTGCTGAAACGCAACACTGCCTTTCATTTTACCATTTTTCCAGAAGCACTACAAAACTGAGAGTGAAAGAAACTGAGTAAGAAAGTAACATGACAGCACAGGAAATGGCAAACCAGCCATTATGGGATGCCGGTTTTCTCTTTCTTGGAAAAATGGAAAAATGCAGGCCAAGCATCAGGTCTCCACCATCTTGTGGCTTCCACTGCTGCGCCAGCATCCATCCACTGCAGTTGTCCTACGACACACACATACGTGTATGTGCACAAATACACAGGATTTGTCACACTTACTCAAACTGTCAATAACCCCCTCTATGAAGATGTGGTTGAAGCATTTTGATTGGACTGGGGCCTTTTATTAAATACTGTTTATGAGGCAGAAGAGCTTCTAACCCATAGGTTCCAACTTAATGTCAAGTGCAGCAGAGATGGGAAGTTTTTTTTTTTTCATGTCTTTTTCATGGAGGGAACAGAATGTACTAAAGGCAATGGGCAGGCAGGAAGAAAGTGGCTAAAGCCTTAATCATATGGTGTATGATTGTAACCTTGGTGCATGTATGTGTTTGTGTGTGTGTGTGTGTGTGTGTGTGTATGGGAGCGTGCAAGAAGAGTTAATGACCTTTTCACAAAGTTTTACTTCCAGGTATTTTGGATATTGTTGGTCAAAGCCCTTCTTTTTTCCACCTCTATCTGTTGCATCCATCATTGCCTGACCCTCTTTGCACCTTTTCTTTCTGAAACTGAACTTCACTATGGATGTGAAGTCAAAGCAGCAGTGGGAGAACATGCGCTCTCGTCTTCCTGCTGTTTGAACGTTTTAGATTGCCAGTTCTGTCTGTGAATCCCACAGTCAATTTTAGCAGCTGAAGTCTTAACCAGTGTTTGCAGCTACATTTGTTGATATTGTTGAGAGTTAAACCTGTTTGTATTGCAGTTATATTAATACCAGTTAGCATTTAGGAACACCACTTGGTATCATCCGCTGTTTAAGCATCATTTAAAACCAAGCTGGTAATATTAAAGACATATGTTGCCTGAGAACTTGAGAAAAAATGCTGTGATCTAACTGTCTCAGTCCCTGCGCTGTGGTCATTCACAGAAATTTAGGATACAGGCGGGTCAAACATGTATTCATAAAGGCATTTAAAATAAAGTAATGAGTCGTTTCTTTCGTGGCTGTCTGGATGTGGAAAGTCGAACCAGTTCTTAGCTGGAACCAATTTAGAACTGGTTCTAAGACCATCCCTGATCAAAAATTCTAATGGATGGTGTTTCTTTGCACCAAGGAGGCAAAAATATAATAGATACTGATGTGATGATTTACATTTATGTATCTACAGTATTGACGATAAATAGTGAGCAGCATACAGATCTATGGAAAAAAAGCAATAAGCAGTT
>JBBBVU010000021.1:14579599-14594711 GCA_037177055.1 Atherinosoma microstoma | reverse complement strand
AAAACATTTCAGTGGTCTGAACAGCATCCTCTGAAGGAGGATTGGACAAATACAGCTGCAGTTGGGATAGTGGAAGCCGGGGTCAGTCTGTGATTGGAGTGTCAAAGGTTGGTAGAAGAGAGTCGTTGCTACAAAGACCCAGGCTAGTCAACATGAACTAACATCCTGTTGATTGTTATTTAAGTCTTTAGCTTTACCTCCATTTTTGGCCCAATTTTGAACCAGTTTCAGTCCACATGTGTTTTTATTTATTTGCTTTTTTTAGGAACCCATTGCTCATAAATTTTCTTTGGACATGAAATAAGTTGCTGAAAAAGCAAGATCATAGAACATTCAGGATTTTTTTTTCTCTCTCTGAAGGATGAAATCTCTCATTCTTATTGCCAACATTTCATGCTATAGTAGAGCAGAAGTAAAATCAGCTTACTGTGGATCAGTGAGGTGCTGTCAGTCAATCAATAGTCATTAAGGAGGAGACGACATTCCCAATGCCTTTAAGTAACCTGGGCAGGCTGATAGTGTATTGATTTTCTTTCCTTTTTTCAACCTCTTATATGAATTATGTGACCTTTCATGTAGTGAAAGGTTGTCCGGATCTGTTGATGCTGTTCAACTTTTTTCTTTTTTTTTTTTTTTTCTTTTCCAACCCATCTCTTTAGATCAGACTGAAATATCTCAACAGTTGATTGCCATGACATTTTGGGCACACATGTATGACGTCCAGAGGATGAAGATTTTGGTTATCCTTCCCCTTGTCATGGTAGTACAACTAACCATCAGTGTTAGCATCAATGCATCATTATTCTTATTTCCAGTGTACAATCAATTCTTTTTGTCAATAAGATGACAATATTGTAATGAATGTTTGTAGAGTAGAATAGAGTAGCAAACAAAGGATGGTAGTGAGTGCTGATCAATGGAAACAGATTTAAGAATAAAAGATGTATCCATCCATCTTCTGCCACTTATCAGAGGTTAGGTCACAGAGTGTGCCCTGGTTCTTCCCTGAGGTCTATCCCATTGGGATTTGCCTGGAACATCTCACCAGGGAGGTGTTTTGGAGACATCCTTACAAGATGCCTGAGCCACCTAATATGACTCTTTTTAGGAGCAGCAGCTCTACAGCTCCATTCTTCCCACAACTGTGAACAAGATTCTTGAACTCCTCCACTTGGGGCAGGATCTCATTCCCAACCCAAAGAGAGCACTCCAATTTTTTCCAGCTAAGGACCAAAAAAATAAATTGTGTGGTTCAAAAGAAAGCATCTAATCATCAACAAGAAGCTTAAAAGGCAAATCTGCAATAAAACTGCTTAGAGGGGATTTAACCATTATCATAATAGTTGCCGATTCATTCCCTGTCTACTGATTAACAGATCAGTTGGAGCTCTGGATGATGTTTGTTGATAGTACTATTTGGATGAAAGCACCGTGCCATACTGCAGCCACTTATGGAGGTAAATTATCAAAAACCCTCTTTAGCACCAACTCTGATGAGAATAAGCCTAACAGGTCATTTCTATAATGAGGGATGCTTGCTTTTGTAGCTGTCAGTCCACACTTCAGACTGCTGAACAGAACAGCATTGTAGCGCTTCCTCCTGCTGCAGCAGAAGGAAACCTCAGCCTGTACATGAATGAGCCATGAACTTATGTTTGGCAGAGGACAGCGGGGCCGATACGCTCGATGATCAAGATACAAAAACATCCTCTACTGAATAAAATAAATTGGGGCAAGCAGCAAGATAAAGCGTGAATTCATAGCTGTTTTAGAAGTCGTCGTTCACCTGATGTGACCCGCACACAAAAATCCCTCTGAAACAACACTGTGCGGGGTGTTTTCAGTAGTAGGTCAGGACAGATTCCATGCAAGCGACCCATGAAGAACAATAAATGAATGGCTTTTCAGCAGTAAATTATGACTGATGCACCAGAAGAAGAAAAAACATTACCCTCTCTATAACGTTGTACCTGGAGTGTCAAGAGTATTGTTTTGCTGGAGAGCAGATTTAAGAGTTTGGGTTGGCAATGCAACGTCATTCCTTAAAATGGAGCAAGAAACCAAAAACAGACGGATTTAAAGGAGGGATGTAATTTGTTCTGCAGAAGCTCCAGCACACTGCTTGTTTGATTTCTTAAACCTGCTGGATGTCACTCTGCATTAGAGAGTGAAGACTTCACACAGTCTCCAATATGGTTTTCAATTCAATGTGAACTCTTAGAAAAAATGCATTCATGTAATGGGAGCCCCACTTTTTTGTAAATCTGCTGAGTGCATTAGCTGAGTGAAGGATTTCTAGAGACAATAAGCTAAACACACTTAAAGGTGGAGTTGAAGATTTTGGGAAATGCATTTATGAAAGGGAGTGTGATGAAGATTTATGCCACTCTCCTGGTCATGCTGCAGGTGACAACTTAATTTATTTGAATTTTCTCTCCTTAAAACGATACCATACCAACTTTTATTTATAAAGCACTTTCACACAACCACAGCTGAAACAAACTGCCATACATCAATAATAAATACATTAAACAAATAATGAAACACAACAAAAACAGTAAGTAAAAGACAAAGTTGTACATGGAAAAAAAAGCTTAAAATTAATGTCTCAAACTGGGTCGAAAGCCCACTTACAATTACTCCATATATCTTTAATTAATTCTAAATCTAAGTGGAACAAATGATATATGAGCAAATATTTTGTGAACTTTACATTTTCTATGTATAATCCAATAGCCTTCTTTGTTTTTATTAAAGTTTTCTCTTTTAGTTCTGTTATAATGTGTTGTACTGTACAATCTTCCTGTTGAGATTTGGAGGAAGACTTTTAAGGAAATCTTTGTAAAAGCTCCCTTGAAGCAGTGGCTTACCATAGAAGGAGAATATGCCTCTCCACTGTTTCCTCCCCCAGTTACTGGAGCAGGAAGTGACCACACTGAACACACCCACTTGGCGGCACTGCATAGTGACTTATTTCCTGTCTGTTACCCTGGGAGACTGAGAAAGGCAGTCCAGGAGGGCTCCATTAAAGCCAATTAGTGAGAAAGCATTCTAAAACGGCACCAGAAGCCAACTCCAACCCACCAAATGTCACTAATTATGGTGCTTTTTTAAAGCTGAAATTACAGGAGCGGGGTGCTGTTTCTGTGTGCTTCAGAAACTGCTCCGTCATCTAACTCTCACTTTCTTAAAGCGGGGTTACTGAGGTTATGAGAGGGGATGTGCCGATGTAGCCACCACAGACTAGTAACTTGGGGTTTATTTTGTAGTCAGCCCACCAAATTATAAATCTCTCAGCTTGGGGCATGTTTGGGGTTTTTGGTTGGGAATTTTTCCTCTGGCAGAAGTCCACATGGCAGATTTTCTCCATCAAACACTGGTTAATAGAAACTGCCTGTCTTTAATACCCACAAAAGACAAAAATTCATAACAAGACTCCAAACTATCCTAACAAAGTGTTCAGAGATCAGATTCACAATTTCAAAATATGAAATTGGATGAAGTCAGCTCTGTGTTTCTTGATTTTTCTTTTTTCTTTTTAAACCAAGCTAGTCCGTATTATCCACTTATTAAACAGGAGCTTGCTGCAGCTTGTTATTAAGATAATCTGCAATATTTTATTCTAATTACAATCCTTCTCATGTTCTTTCCTCCAGGGCACAGATAGCCTAGACCCCAGTCCGATTCCAAGCCGCAGCCCTGCCTCTTGGAGACGACAGCTACCCACCAGCGACCTGCAACACCTGGGGAGCTCTTATGACAGGTTGTCCAAGCCAGCAGGAGCCTCCTCCAGAGGAGGTGAGCCATGGTCTAGTAGAGGACAAGGGTCAGGGGCCAGAGCCGAGGGGAGGAGCGGAGCGGGAAGTAGACCGTGGAGGGACCGTCAGTCTGAAAATCATTAGACCAGCTGGGTCTGAACCGTTCTTCTGTAACAGGAAAGCAGGTAGGATGAGACAACCTCTTTTCTTTTGATTCCTGAAACTTGTTAATTATAGAAACAGATTTTAATTACCCCTGTTGCAATGATGTCACATCTCTTAGGAAGCTTTGACATAAAATGTGTCCTGTCAGGCTGATGTAACAGTTAGCAGCACAGGGCGGTAGGGCTGTATCATGGTGGCAGTGGGAAGGGGCTGGTCCACTTAGGATAACAACTACTTCCTACCCTGCTAAAGCATCCGTGCACAATGCAGTTCCCCATGAAGATGATGTCGTTTGTCAAGCAAAGCATCCTGTAAAAAAAATTTACAAAGTTTAGTTATACATTTTTAAATTGTTGGGCTTTGTAGATTTTCTTTGAAAGAGAAGCTATTATTATGATTATTCTGATAAAGATGCTAACAATTGTTACATTTTATGTTAAACTGATGTGCTATGCATTGATTAATGTAATCTCCACATTTTGCTAAAAATGATTTGTTATTACTTCTAAGTGCAAATAATACAGTTGAGCTTAAATATTTTGTATGAAGAACTTGTTTTTTATTGGAAAATATGAGGTAATAACAGACCAGTCATGTGATAAGGAGATGAAAAGTTATATATATTTATGAAATATCCAGAATTAATTAAGAGATTTGCTTCATTTCTCCTTCACAGCACTCGATTAAGCTCTCACTTACACGAGGAGGGCCAGACGCCAGTTTTTCATCAACTAATGGCCATATGTACAACCACCATCTCCAACATCAGCAGCTTTTGCAACCAGAATAAAACAACAAACCACAAACCTGATCACGTGTGTGCACCTAGACCCTGGACAGCTGATCACCCCACCAGCCCACGTTTCCTCTTCTGCTTCTTGTGTTGGATGTATTATAGTGTAACTCCGAAACTTGACAAGGGAGAGGCTGGCGTGCTGGGGAGGGCTGAAGATTTCCCTGCATGCCAGACAGGTTTTAAATGGAAGAAGGACTCATGAGAGCAAGAATGCCTTTCTCAGAGAAACATTACTGTAGTCTCAGGGGGCCTGGATGCGTCGCTATTGCTTCAACCTTTCATTGTCACTGAAAGAAACAAACTTGATCTGCAGTCGGTAACAGTAAATCTGCTTCCCACAGGGCTGGATTGTCACATAGAATTCTTCATAAAGCCAAAAGATCTCTACGTTTTAAATGTGACCAAAAACAGGAAGCGAATTACCATCCTTTCAGACTTCTGATGTTTTCTTTATCATCCTGAACTTGATCACCTTGGAGACCCATAAATATATACCAACCATGCATACATATCCACAAACAACAAGCAGACATATGCAGATTTTAGCTGTGGGGTTATTTTTAACCCTTGTAACCACTTTTAGGCGTTCAGTGACCTCAAAGTGGATTTAATTAGGGCTCTTAGATGTTGAGCGAACATTTGCATGTTTCAAAGTAATAAATGAAAAGCACTTGAACGGTTATGACTCAGCATGCTCTCTGCTTGAAAAACAAGAAAAAGTTGTTGGTTTGCCACATTTTAGACACACACAGCATTTCTGTCAAACTGGGACCTTAGATACGTCTTTTATTGTGTGTGTGTGTTATTTTGATTCTCTGTAATTCGCTTCCTGTTCTGCATCATCCTTTCCCTTTCTTCTCAACCATGTCAAGTAACAAGATTGCAGGTTGCATGCAATGAAATGCAATGCACATGTAGGAAAAAACAGGAGCGGGAGGATGTTTATAACCTCAAACCATGATACAAGTTCTGCGGTGCTTTGTTTCAGAGCTGAAGCAACAGTCCTCATTCATGTATTCTCAGAGGGGCATAAAAAAAAAAAGAGTTTGTGCTTAAACTGAACATTGGACTTTGGATTACCAGCAAACCTGGCATGACGGGGGTGATTTTCTTTTTTCTGTGCTGCCGAAAATACTGTGTAGTCATAGGAAAGACTAACCAGGTTGGACTTCTAGCAAGGAAGTGACAGTCTAGCTCTTATGTGACTGGATTCGCCGTGCGAATCGTCCCAGATTCTATCTTCTTTTTTTTTCTTTTTTTTTTATCTATAGAGGTGTATAACTTTGTGACATCATAAAACATCAACTTGAGTTGGTGTATTCTCTCATTGGCAGGAGCCACTGCAGCAGTGAGAGTGCCATAGAACAGATTTAGCCACTGGCCAGTAATAGAAGAAGGTGTTTTTTGTTTGTTTTAGTTTTTTTTTTGTTATGGGGGAAATGGTGCATGTCTATGCCGGAAGACTTGCTGACATTTTCAGGTTTTTTTTTCTTTTCTGTAATGTCTTTCAAAAGGCTCCTGCTGGATTTTAAAACTGCTCCACATGTTTGACTGCAGAATTTTGGGCGATGTAAACTATGATCCCAAAACAAAAGTATCTGAATGTTACTAAGGAGTGCAGCCGAGAATGACCAATTACTTAAAGGCTTGATCAATTAACACAACTGCATTCTCGGTTTCTTCAATCTGCTAATGTTCAAAGTAACACGAGCGTAACTATGACAGCCCCGAACCTTGTTCTGGATCTGATGAACAACGATTGAAGCTTGCTCTACATCTGCTTCTGCTGTTGTGATGTTCAGTGCTGTGCTTTATTGGACCCTGGTGCGGATGATCTGATTCAGCACATTTCCCAGTTTACTTGCATTCTACCAGCCGCCAACTAGCTGTAATATTTATTAGTCTCCATATATATTTACAAGAGGTCTGCCTGGTGGTAGGAGCTCAGCCTGTTGCCACTTTGTCACTTTACTGTTTATGCAAGCAGGAGATTATATGTATTCAAACTGTCCTCCATGCAGTGTCTGTAAAAATGCCAGTCATCAGAGACAGGTCAGAGGCGATGACTCAAATGAGGAGTTTGCTTGGTCCAAACTCAGAAATGTTCATTAACCTTCAGAAATCACATTTCCACTCATGATTATTTCTATGTAAACAAATACCTACACCACATTCATCTGTGCCTTGATTACAATAGGAGTGTAAAACTATCCCTACAAAAATGACGTGATACTGATTGTAAGGTTAGGTTTTGTTTAGTTTCTACTTTTTCTACTTGGAGTATTGTGATACATTGTAAAAGTAAGGGAACTCCTCCCAGAGGGATGTCAAAACAAGGATCTTTTGAGGGGGGAACTTTTCTTTTTTTTTTCTAAACAGAATCACTTTTTTTAAGGAAATGTACACACCACCACCCAAAAAGCTGCCCTCTGCATTTGACTGTGTAAGAAGCAGGGTGAGGTACCCTCAGAAAGGGTCTCCATGTGGTCTCTTCATGGCTGCTGCTGCTGCTTGCTTTATGATGGAGCAAAAACAGACCAGGCATTCTGTTAAAGCCTCAGTCCATATGCAAAGACCTGATGGTCATATAGTCTGTCTACACTCTCTTTGTTACTGTTTCTACCACCACTCTTTGCATGTACCAATAAGATGTGCCAATCTCTCATCTTTTCAACCAGTTCCAACTTTGCTTTTAGGGTTTTTGAGTGGCCAAGTGTTGCTTTCAACCTCCATCTCCTTCTGTTTCTCTGCATTTTCCTTGAATTCTCATTTCCCAAAAGCAGAATCTTGGCCTCAGACAACAGTGATATGTGTTGTTGGTTCAGAGAGTTGTTTTATTGAAGGCCAGAGGCCTGTCGCCAGATCTTGACGTGCAGCTCCCTGGGTAGCTGAAAGGTCAGAGGTCAGGGCTTCATCTAATCCTGCCTCCACGTCTTGACTCAGGGCTTCTAAATACAGAAGAGGGGAAGACGGACAGCTTGGCTGAGATGTCTACTTTGTGGTTAATTAAAACACACAAGGGTATTGAATGTCCAGTTTTGCCTGTGATCACGTTGCCAGACATGCATGTGGTCCTCCGAGTGTGTGGTGTTGTCACTGTCAGCAAGCGTTCTTGTTTAAGGCTCAATGTGCTGCATTGGACGCTAAGGCAGATCCCAGAGGAGGAAAGGGATTTCTAAATGTTAAAACGTTGCTGAAAGCTAGTTTTTCTTATAAGCTGACATCACTAAAGAGCAGAATGACCACATGCAGCTACTAAGTGACGCAAACCATACCGCCCCACCATAGAGTTTTGTGCCACCTGTTTCTGTCCCTCCAATATGTGACACTACTATGCGGACAGTCCTGTAGTGTCACCCATCCTCACAACTAAGAACTACACCCTGAAGCCTCTTTCTCCTTCATGTATTTGTCTACATTTCCTTTTGATCTCTCTGCTCCACCCTTTCCTTGAAAGGAGGATTGAAGTTGGGGGTTTCAGGAAGAGTCCACCTGTCGGAAACTGTAGGTTTTATGACCCATTGGAGGGCTTCCCTCCTGGATACAGGAGTTCAAAGCAGGCGGGGCTTCTTAAAGGGCAAAGTCGAAACACCATCCTCCGCTATGCACAGCGCCTTTCTTCCTTACAAGGCCCCCATGTACACTAACACCTCCGCTTACCATGCTGTACATCCACACCGTCCAATGAAACCCAGCTGGGTTCTGTGTGCCCGGATGAAGACCAGCTGTGACTTCCATCTATATTTTGCACAAAATGCCACCACTCATGTGATAAGTCTTTTTTGATGCTTTGGTGAGAGTCAGTATGGTGTTGACATGATGGAATGTACTGATTAGTCATCTGGGACTTTAGTGAAGACTTTACAGGTTTCCAGACCTCTATGGCGTTTGTGGCAATGCGCAGAAATGGCTTTGTTTGTCCGAGTTTGATGGCTTTACGGCAGTTTTAAAGAACATGTGCTGAGTCAGAGCACTGGTAGAATAGCTGCTGCGGTTTTAAGATTATATTGGACAAGGCTGGTGATGATATGAGGAGAGGATGTAGAGAACAGAAAGGAAAGGGGTTGCTTCATACTGATCAAATATCAGCAAGAGAGTTGTAGAAATCCTCTAAAGCTGCGGTGGAGAGCGTAAAAACATCTGTCATTTACAGGTCATTGTTTTGTTTTTTGTTTTTATGTTCAATTCCCACCCCCTTCTTTATAGAGTAGACTAGAATGTACTTAGTGCAGATTGGAGTGGCGAGGCAGAAATTACTCCCAGTACTAAGCAAGCGCTTATCGTCAAATGCCTCCATTGTAAAGCTGGGGTCATGATGTCAGAGGGTGGCATAGGCCGTAATCTGCACTTAACCAGCACTTAACTTAAAGACCTCAATCGACTAATACCCCCAAAGGCCCCCTTGTTGAAAAGTTTCCTCTTTTGTGCCCCGGAATTGTATTTAATATCTTTTTGTGGAATGTAATAAAGTTAAATATGTCGTTTATGTTCTTTTTGTTCTTGCACCAGCCACATTGGAGTATTTAAAAATCATTTCACAAAGGAAGACTGGCGTACAAGTAGCCAAGGAATTATGTTTGAACATATGTGTCGAGGTATGGAACCACCATGTTATGTCTGTGTCTTCGCCTTCAAACATTGTGCCAAAATCATTCCACAGTATTTCCAGTTTACAGTCGGAGACGGTCCCAGTGTTTCCCCCTGATGGATACCCTGTCTCCAAGATGCTGAAATAAAGGGGAGATTTTCACTTTGAGGGTTTTCTTTTTTGTTTTCTGCTCATGTATGTTTTTATTTCTTTGTTAAACAAAAGATGTCTTATTTTAGAATCTATATTGGATAGATTTTTATTTAAGGAAAATCTTGTAATTTTGTAAAGTGGGCCTTATTATTGAAATATATTAAATATTTGTCCATTTTTGATTTTATGATTGATATTTTTTTGCAAGAAATGTGTCTTCATCAGTGCTATTACACTCCTGGAGAGTTCCTCTTCCTGTGTTTTGTGTTTAGTAGTTTATCATGAGACATGTCTCACAACCTGGACATGATGACACACTTTGGATCAGAGAGGGAGAAGCCAGCGTTGCCATAGTCATTGAAGAATGAGAGTTATGTGTATTTTTATCGGGGCTGAGCGGGGCTGAGTGGTTCGCCACGTGTCGTCCCATTTAAACGGGAGCCAGTCAGTACTCCTGCCATGTCGCTGCTCTGCTCTCCCTCACTCATAAATTCAGGGTTTGTACGTCCTCTGCTCAGTATGTTTGTATGTGCTGCCAAAGAAAGAAGCATGCAGGCCCCCCACATGTGTATATATGTAAAACGAACACAAATAATCTAACAGGAAATGAGAATTTAAGAAGATATTTTTACTTGATCTATTCTTTCCTCTCATCCACAAATTGGTTCTGGCCTGTACAATCAATGGTTTCGAAATTTGTGAGCAGATCAAGAGGTGTCAAACACAAAAATGTATTCTTGATTATTGCATCTCAGTGTGTCAGCAAAGCCAGGTGGACTGTGCGCGGCTTTTTCTTTTCTTTTTTTTTTTTTTCTCACTCTCAGTTTTAGACTTAATACATTGTGCATGTTTTAACCTTACTGTGGCTGGCGCACTCTGCATGTAGGTCTCTTAAAGCTGCCAGCTGTACAGCAGACCATATGTATTCCAATAAAAATAAAATCTGACCTGTTTGTAAAGCGTCTCCGTGTTGGATCTTGTACCTGGGTGAATGCAAAGCTGTGTGAGATGCAACAATGTACATGTACGTTAGTTTCTTTTATGGTTTTTAATGCTGAACAAGCTCAGCAAGTTCTGATTTCATAGCTGTACACCCTCTGAGTGTTTAATGTGCGTGTGTGCGAGACTCCAATCTTCTGGTTTGCTTAGGGGGAAGGGGGGTGGGGGTCCAACAGCTGACAGCATGCAAAATAAGCAGGCAGACAAATGAGGCAAATTGGTCGGGTACTAAAAGGAAAACCACAAGCTGCTGTGGAATGCAAAGTCAGCGCACACATCTCTTTCTAGAACAGCTACGCCTCGCTTTGAGACTGCCACCTTTACTCTTCCTAAAACTTTTCTTCTCATACCTCAAATCTGTGATTAGAATAGAAGCAGTCTGATTCTTAGATCCATTGTAATGACCATGATTTACACTGAGTGAATTTAATTTGCATTCCATCAACTTCAAGCTGCCTGTTTTAGTTTTTTTTTTTTTTTTCCATACTTTTGGCAAAGTGGTTTGTACACAAACAAGTCTCAGCATGTTGAATTCCGCTGCCTGGGTTTTATGTGCAGGACCAAACTGTATAGATATCTCATCTCAAACGGATATCAACAGGCCGCTTTACAGTGGTAAGAAAACCTATTTAAAATAGTTAAATCTATTTGTTACATGTAACAGAAACATATGTTCACCAATTTCTATTTTTTTTTTCTTTCATCTTTTATCTCATTGATATTAGAAATCTCTTTTCCAAGAGTGACCTGGCCAATAGGTTGAAATTGATTCCTGGTTTTACTTTGCTTAACAAGTGACTTAAAGTTCTTAGTGTTGCAAAAACCTTTTAACCAAGGTAAAAATTCTGGTTGAAAATTCTAGTGTGGAAGAATTCAGAAATGTTGTACATTGCAGTTTAATGTCTCCCAAATTCTGATGCAACAAAGCGGTGCCTGTTTGGACCCATGAAGTTTTTCAGTTTCAGCCAGTGCTGATGCCTGAGCTGAATTAATGCTGTGAAGTCAACCATAGAGATGAGTCAGAGGTACTCCAGGTGAATGGAGGTGAACTGAGAACACATGACTAAACATTTTGATATCTTTTATTAAAAGGAACAGAAATAAACAGGAAGAGGTTCATTTTATGATGCACATAAAGGGTTACTGATGTTTAAGCGAAACAACTTGTGACCCTGACTTGATGCTGATTCTTGCAAGATGCAAGAATCTCCATTCACACCACCAACGCTGGCATGCTAATGGGAATACTGGGAAGGGGCATGGGATAAAGGGAATACTTTATTGTAATATTTGCTTTCTATGTCTGCTGATCCATCAAGGACTCAGACATAATTAAAAAGAATAACCCCACTAGTTGGTAAGACACATGGTTTACGAAGGAGGTGAAAATATCTGAGTGCCGCAGCCCAAAACCTCCCAGCTCAAATTACCGTTGTTACATCAAACATCACCTTTGGTTGCGATAACCGCGGTGCTGAGAGAAAAACGAGGCCTTGAACACAGCCCTGAAGTACAGCTCTACAGAACTCGTAGCTCATGGCTGACCAAATTTAATCCCCCCCTCTCTCCATTAATCAGATCCCCCATTATGCAGGGATGCTGCCAGGGACCCCTATTTCTCCCTCTCGCACAAAAACAGCACCGCAGACCCTGGGAGGTGGCCAGACCTGGAATGAAGGAGGGTCAGTTGCAGGTCAAAGCAGAAGCTGCCATGTTACTTTTCTACACTAATGTATTAATAGTTAAACGCTCCATTTGCACACTTGTGATGGGTGCTATTCAAATTATACAAACCAAAATGTTAAATCTTGTTTAATTTGAAATAAAGACTGACTCAAAATTCAGATTTATGTCTTCTTTTAATAACAAAACATTTCACAATATAAAACAAAATAGGTCGACAAGCAATAAAATACTTTAAACCTGCAAAGGCAACACAAACATTCACAATTCCTTTAACAGAGCCATATTTTTTTTTAGTTAAGTACAAACTTTCTAACTACACTTTGCTGCCTAAATGATAGTATTAAATGTATCAGGCATACAGCTACAGTATAGAGCAAGGAAAATTCTTCCTTTTAAAAATGTTTTAGTGAAGAGGGTGTGCTACTGCGTTGGTCACCTGCTGAGTATAATGTATGGTTTTGAAGTTTTGTGTTCATTTAGTGTGGAGGTTTTTAGCCATCCCTCTAACTTTATACAAGAGCTCATAAATAGCAAATACCACGCGAGGTCAAATACATCGAGTCATTCCAACAACTGAAAGTAAACACGTGCTTTTGACTTTTAAAATGGAGATCACATTTATAAAGTTCACAATGGATTACCACATCAGCCCGTGATCAAATGAAAATGTTTACTTGTTGCATGACAGAAGCCCAGTCTTTGTAGTAGTTTCCTTCAACCTCTCTTTTTTAAATGTAGGCAAACTGTATCTATATGCCCAGATTTAGTCCATTTTCTCCAGTGAGGAAAATAAACTAATTCCAGTAAGGGTCAAACTCATTTTTTCAAATGGACTGCTACAGTTGATAAGACAGTCCGTTGACAGGATGTACAAGGCCATTTCAGACGCTGGCGGTGGGCTGAGCCTGCTGAGGGTTGCTGGTGGCTGTGGGTGTGGCTTGTCTGGGAAGCGTGTACATGGCACCCAGGAACTGATCTGCGATTCGTCCGGCCTCTCGGAGGCCGCTGAGCAGGGCGCCGTGAACTGTAGCGGGGTAATTTCTGATGGTGTGCTCTCCAGCAAAGAAGAGACGAGGGACGGGCTGAGAAGAAAAATGAGAGAACGCTTAAAAATTTGAATTAATCCACTAGGGGCTTGAATGGTGGTGGTGATGGGAAGGAGGGTAGCAGTCACATTTCAGAACTCTTCGGTCAACACATAACTTGTTCGCATCAATCTGCGTGCCAACATCAAAACAGCCAAAAAAACATCTGTGTGGGCAATAAACTGCTTTTCTTTGGTTGAATATTGTGAGCAGGATGGGATGTCTTTCCTCCCCTCACTTTCTCATACACTGACTCATCTTAACACAAGCGGCTATATTAAGGACTCTCAGCTTCTGTGCTCACCTGCGAGGCTCCGGGTATAGCTGGGCCGGGTGTGATGGGCTGCGCCATGAGGTCGTAGTCGTTACCTGAAGAACCTGCTGCGACGTACGAGTAGGAGCCCCTCGCCCAGGGATCGGCACGCCAGCGAGTGACCACAGTTTCCTTTGGCTGCCATGGCAACAGACAACACCACATACATTTTAGGAGTTTCCATGATGATATAAGAGGGACCTGTAAACAGCTGGATGGTGCACAGTTCCAGCGTTGGCCTGCATGCATGTGATTTTTAGCCCATTTGAAACCATAAGCAAATGACTTATAATGATGGTGGTTTGGATGCAACTCCGCTTGCGAGTGCTTTCAAATATGCTTGCTGTGTGGTGGTGAGGGGGGTGAATCAGGAATGAATTCCACTTGAAATATTGGAGGGGGAGGGGGGGGGGACTGGGAAAGCTATGTCAGATTAAAGAAGCACCATTTTTCAGTGGGAATTTGATGAGTGTAAAGAACTTATAATGAAGAAAGGAGAAAAAAAAAAAGTCCTGACATACTGGACTACTGAATAGATGGATGCAAAAGTACCTGAGGTACAGCGCTACTTCCAAATATTCCTTTGAGAATTGCAAGGCAGCGTCCGACGATAACGTCATCACTGATATTCTCCATGATGCCAGCTGCCTCGCCAGCCATCAGAGCGAGCAGGATTGGAGCTAAAAGAGGATAAAACAAATAATATTTTTTAAAGCAAAATACTGGGATTTTTGTATGATGTCAGTATATATAAGAAAAAGAAGAAAGTGTCTGATCCATGAATTGACTGCTAAATGTTCTGGTTCAATGGCAAATTATATTCAAAACAGTCCTCTTCATCACACCATACTGTAGATATTTTGACATCAGACCAAGATGACCCCTAACATATGACAAGTTATAAAGCATTGACATGTTTATATTGTGGTATACCCACCACTGTTAGCTATTGTGTCAAACTGTTGGAGATTGAGGAACTACCGTAGCGTGATTCTACTTAAATGTCCTATGATATTAGCGTGGCATGAACTTTTTACATTTTCCATCATTTCTGTCCAAAAGTTGACTCTACATCAGTAACTTAGCAAAATGCTGATTAAAAACAAGCATTTGCCATGTGTGACGCAATCTTAATCTCATTACCTTTATAAAGATTCCAGAAGAGGAAGAGTTCGCCCCGGCTTGCAGTTGTGGAGCCGACATGACCAAACAGGTTAACGCTTGGATCCCAGAACACGCGGTCGAAACACAGCACCACCTTTACACAGGGAGGAACACAATAAGTCGCACGACAATCAAAATGCTTATTTCAGTGAAAAACTCAGTGTAGCTGTCTGTAAGGATAATCTCATGTTCAGCACATTTACTGCCATCAGGACAACCATGTGCATGATGGCGCTCCCCCTGCTGGACGTGCCGCAGCAGCTCAGGTTGCATAATAATGCAGTATTCTCCTCTGTTGCAGCAGCACCAGCAGAGAAACTATCCTGCTGCAGATGATGCTGAGCAACAGAGAGAGAGCTGGCGGGTCAGCAGTGACGCAGGAAGAGCGCCGGATTACTATTCTTA